>NSJW01000119.1:0-130680 GCA_019955255.1 Castanospermum australe
TATGCTGTATGACTAGAAGTAGTAGCAATGCACATGACCTGTTTGCTTTTGATCCTGAGATAGAGAGAACATTGCATGCTGCTAGAAGGGCTTCTAGGCTAAGTCATAGGATTTGTTACTGAACTTGATCCTGAGTCTGAGCATATTCAGCATATTGAACATTCTGATTCTGTTTCCATCTGTTAATTTTCCTAGTTCTTCTAATAGTGTAGATTTTACTTATTCTAGTGATAGTTTCATTAAATTCTGAGAGCATGGATAATAAAACTTTAAAAGAATTGGCTGCACCTGACGTTAACTATCAACCTTTGTGCATCCAATATCCTGATCTTGATGCTGACTTTGAGCTTAAATCTGGTCTTATCCATTTGCTTCCCAAGTTTCATGGTCTTGCAGGTGAGGATCCACATAAGCATTTGAAGGAGTTCCATGTGGTTTGCAGCACAATGAAACCACAAGGAATTGATGAGGAGCAGATTAAATTGAGAGCTTTTCCTTTCTCTCTAGATGGAGGAGCTAAGGACTGGCTGTACTACCTTCAACCCTCATCCATTGGAAGCTGGAATGACATGAAGAGATTATTTTTGGAGAAGTTTTTCCCAGCCTCAAGAGCCATTGCAATTAGAAAGGAGATCTGTGGCATAAGGCAAGCAAATGGAGAGAATTTGCATGAATACTGGGAGAGGTTCAAGAGGCTATGTGCAAGCTGTCCACACCATCAGATATCTGATCAGTTGCTGATATAGTAAACTTCTATGAAGGCTTGTTACCCATGGATAGAAATATGGTGGATACAGCCAGTGGTGGAACTTTAGTTGATAAGACACCTGCTGCGGCTAGAGAATTGATAGCAAACATGGCAGCTAATTCCCAACAATTCGGCGCCAGAGCAACCAGCAGTGGGGTGTTCTCAATTCAAGCACCCCCAGTCCATATCACAGTGCCAGAAACCAGCAGTAGTGTTCCGGTGCAGACCACCAGAGACTGGAAAATAGATTAGACGAATTGATACCTCATTAGTAAGGCAATTGGCAGTGACACAAACAGTGCAGTCTCCCACTCCACAGATAAGCAGACCATGTGGTATCTGTTCTGATCTACTCCACCCCACTGATGCTTGCCCAACTCTGCAAGAGGGCACCTCTCCAGACCAATCAGTAACTGCAGCAGGAGTCTTTCCTGGAAAGCCACAGTATCAGCAGCAACATAATCCATTTTCAAACACTTATAATCCTGACTGGAAAGATCATCCAAACTTAAGGTGGAACCAGAACCAGAAACCAGCAGAATTTTCCACAATACCAACATAGGCAGTTTGCACAGCACAAACCAAAATTCCAACAGTTTGCACCTCCACAGCCAGTGCAACAGCAGCCACCAGCCCAACAGCAGACCAGTAATGGTCCTTCACTAGAAGATTTTGGTGAAGCAGCTTGCAACGAACAGTTTGCAATTCCAGCAGAGAACTGAATCTTCCATTCAGAATTTGCAAACTCAGATTGGGCAGTTAGCAACATCACTGAAACCAGCTCCAACCCCAGGGATCTAACAACTCTCTTCCTTCACAGACAATTCCCAATCCGAAGGGGAATGTCAGTGCTAATATCCCTAAGGTCTGGCAAGCAACTAGAAGAGCCCAAGCAAGCTGCAGTTGAGGTTGAACCAACCCCAGAAAAGGAGAAGACTGATGCTAAGAAAAGTGAAACATTGAAGCAAGGCAATGATGAGTCTGAAACCCCATCCCTCTACCTTTCCCTCAGAGAGCCCTTCAATCCAAAAAAGTTGGCAGAGAAAGCACAAGAGAAGGAGATCCTAGAGACGTTCAGAAAAGTTGAAGTTAACATCTCTCTCTTAAATGCGATTAAGCAGATTCCCAAATATGCCAAATTTTCTGAAGGAGTTATGTACCAACAAGAGGCGACTGAAGGGGAATGAGCGAGTGAGCTTGAGCCAAGAATGTGTCAGCACTCATCCAGCCCATGCCCTAAGA
This sequence comes from Castanospermum australe, assembly GCA_019955255.1. Classification (NCBI taxonomy): domain Eukaryota; kingdom Viridiplantae; phylum Streptophyta; class Magnoliopsida; order Fabales; family Fabaceae; genus Castanospermum; species Castanospermum australe. The sequence continues at coordinate 1,991 of NSJW01000119.1, forward strand.
AGTGCAAAAGATCCAGGGACGTTTACTATTCCTTGCATAATTAGAAATTGTAAATTTGATTATTGCATGTTAGACTTAGGTGCTTTCCATAAATGTCATGCCTGAATCTGTTTATAATTCTCTTGGTCTCGGTCCTTTGCATGCTACTGGTGTTGTTATCCAGTTAGCTAATAGGAGTAATGCTCACCCTGCTGGTCTGATTGAGGATGTTTTAGTTAGAGTGAATGAATTAATATTCCCTGCTGATTTTTACATTTTAGAAATGGAGGGTGAGTCTCCTAGCAGTGGACCCCCGATTATTCTCGGGAGGCCTTTCTTGAAACAGCTAGGACTAAGATAGATGTGCATTCTGGTACTCTTTCCATGGAATTTGGTGATAGTATTGTGCATTTTAATATCTTGTATGCCATGAAACATCCTAGGGAAGAGCATTCAGTTTTGTGCATTGATGTGATTGATGATGTGGTTGATGATGTTTATGCTGAATTGTGTGTTGATTATCCAGATTTTGCATCTGTTAATGACGCTGTTGTTTGTGGTTGTACTGATAATGAATGGTGCCCTGTTTGCACTGAATTTTCATGCTTTTCTAGTTTTTGCGGTGCACTAGATAGTGATGGTGATTCTGATTTAAGTGGTGATTCTGACTTGCTTGGGGATGTTAATTCTGATGTGAACATTGTGCAGTCCGGGCAAAGTTCTGCTTCCTTAAATTTATTTTCAAAGCACTACAGGTTCAACTGATGTACATGATGCAGAATTGGTGCAACCCACCAAGCTTCTTCCCTCTACTAAGCAGCCTCCGAAGTTGGAGCTAAAATCTCTGCCTGATCACATAAAAAATGCCTTCCCTAGAGGAGAATGAGCAGCTGCCAGTCATTGTGGCAAAGAAACCTTCTACCTGATCAAGAGGAGCAGCTGTTGAGATTATTGAAGGAAAATAAGAAGGCGATTGGGGTTAGCTGACATTTGTTGGCATTAGCCCTTCCACGTGCATGCATCGAATTTCATTGGAAGAGGGTACTAAGCCAGTGAGGCAAACCTCAGAGGCGCCTGAATCCCCTTATTCTAGATGTGGTGAAGAAGGAAGTGACTAAGCTCCTGCAAGCTGGCATTATCTAACCCATCTCTGACAGCCAGTGGGTCAGCCCAGTTCAGGTAGTCCCCAAAAAGTCTGGAGTGATTGTAGTGGCCAACCAAAAAAATAAGCTAATTCCCACAAGAGCTCAGAACAGCTGGAGAGTCTACATAGACTACCGAAAGCTCAACCAGGCCACCCGCAAGGATCACTATCCTTTACCCTTTATTGATCAGATTGTGGAGCGGTTGGCTGACAAGTCTCACTATTGTTTCTTGGATGGCTACTCAGGCTACTTCCAAATCCATATTGCACCTGAAGATCAAGAGAAGACTACCTTCACATGTCCTTTTGGAACATTTGCATACAGAAGGATGCCCTTTGGACTCTGCAATGCGCCTGGAACCTTTCAGCGGTGCATGGTAAGCATCTTTTCTAAATTTTTTAGAGGATTGCATGGAAGTATTTATGGATGATTTTTACTGTGTATGGGTCTTCTTTTGATGCATGCTTGGGTAGTTTGGCTAGAGTCTTGAATAAATGCATTGAGACCAATCTTGTGTTGAACTTTGAGAAATGTCATTTCATGGTTGAGTCAGGGATAGTTTTAGGACACGTAGTGTCTAGAAAGAGTATTGAGGTAGATCCTGCTAAGATAGATGTTATTTCTGCTTTACCTTACCCCGCGTCTGTGCGGGAAGTGTGTTTCTTTTCTTGGTCATGGAGGATTCTACCGGCGCTTCATCCAGAACTTTAGCAAGATTGCCCGGCCCCTATCCAACCTTCTGCAGCACGATATGAATTTTTGTGTTTGATGATGAGTGTAAGTCAGCCTTTAATCAATTGAAACACTGCCTGACCACAACTCCGGTGATCCAGCCGCCAGATTGGTCTCTTCCATTTGAGCTGATGTGCAATGCCTCCAACTATGCTGTTGGTGCAGTTCTTGCTCAGCGGGTCAAATAAGGCCCTCATGTCATTGCCTATGCCTCCAAGACTTTGGATTCTGCCCAGTCTAATTACACAACCACTGAGAAAGAACTTTTGGCTGTAATTTTTGCACTTGATAAGTTTAGGTCATATCTGCTAGATACTAGGGTGATTGTCTTTTCTGACCATGGCAACCTTGAAGTTTCTTTTGAAAAAGGCAAATGCTAAGCCTCGACTTATTCGGTGGATGTTGTTGCTCCAAGAATTCGACATTGAGATTAAGGATAGAAGTGGAGCAGAGAACTGGGTACCTGATCACTTGAGTCGGATCACTCACCATCCTTCTGACCTCTCTCCATTCGGGATGATTTTCCTAATGAGCAACTTTACAGCTGCAAGGTAAGCTTCCATGGTATGCTGACTTGGTAATTATTTGGTTGCTGGTGTTTTACCTGCTGATTCCACTAGGGCCCAAACTCTGAAATTGAAAAGTGAATCTAAATACTATTTTGGGCTGACCCTTATTTGTGGAGATTTCTGTAATGACCAAGTAATTAGGAGATGTGTGCCTGATAATGAGTTTCATTCCATTTTATATTTTTGCCATGCTTCTGCCTGTGGTGTGTCACTTTGGACCCCAAAGAACTGCTAGGAAAGTGTTAGATTTTGGTTTATTTTAGCCTTCCTTGTTTCATGATTCATATCTGTTTTGCAAGTCATGTGAGAACTGTCAGAGAGCAAGGAGTATTTCCCGTAGGCATGAGATGCCCCAGCAACCTATACTGTTTTGTGAAGTTTTTGATGTTTGGGGTATTGATTTTTATGGGTCCATTTCCTGTTTCCCATGGTTTTTACTTACATATTGCTGGCTGTTGATTATGTCTCAAAATGGTTGAGGCGAAAGCCACCCGGACTGATGATTCTGCTGTGGTTGTAGATTTTGTCAGGTCTCACATTTTCTGCAGGTTTGGTGTTCCTAGAGCTATTATCAGTGACCAGGGCTCTCATTTTTGTAACCGAAGCATGGATGCTTTATTACGGAAGTATAGAGTGATTCACAAGGTTGCCACAGCATATCACCCACAGACTAATGGCCAAGCTGAAATCTCGAACAGAGAGATTAAGCAAATCCTTCAAAAGACTGTTTAACTCTAACCGGAAAGATTGGAGCAAGAGGCTAGATTACGCTTTGTGGGCATATCGGACTGCCTACAAGATTCCGATTGGGATGTCTCCCTATCGGCTTGTCTTTGGAAAGGCATGTCATCTTCCGGTAGAGTTGGAGCATCAAGCATATTGGGCCATTAAGCAGTGCAACATGGATTTGGCCCAGTCGGGGGTGGAGAGGAAGCTGCAATTGCAAGAACTGGAAGAGCTTAGATTGGATGCCTATGAGAGTTCGCGTTTATACAAGGAAAAGACAAAGGCATTCCATGATAAGCAAATCCTGAGAAAAAAGTTTGTTGTGGGCCAGAAAGTCTCTTATTTAACTCCCATCTCAAATTTATGCCTGGTAAACTTAGATCTAGATGGGATGGTCCTTTTGTTATTACTAATGTTTTTCCTTTTGGTGCAGTAAAAACTATGTGATGAGCGGACCAGGAGTACTTTCACACAGTGAATGGACATCGCCTTAAGCATTTTTATGAGGGACCCCAGCAGCAGCCAGTGGAGGCAGAGATTAGGCTCACTGATGCCACGTACCCTCCCTCAGGAGGATAGGGAGTCTTCTTCCTCTTTTCTCTATTTTTTCTTTTCTTTGCATTTTTAATTTCAACTTTGATTGTTAATAATAGGATTTTGCGAATAATACAGTCTGAACCCTTCTTGTGATAATTGTTGAGATGTACATAGTTTTTCAACTTGGATATTTTGTTTTTTGATGGATCATTCTGGTTGGACTGAATTTCTCAACTCTTAGATTATCTGACTTGGTAGTTGATTTTGTGATGCTGATTGCGTGCTGGTATTGACCCTTGTCAGATTTTGGGCCTGTGTGAATGGAATTTTATTTTCTGTCATTCTTTCTTTCTTGTGTGTTTCTGCTCATGATTTTGTTCTTTAGAACTTGCCTCTTTTTCTTTTTGAAACTGCATTTTTTCCTGGCATGCATAAATATGATAGAAGGCCTTCTTTCTTTTATTTACAACTTTGGCCAGATAGCCATCCCTTACATTATATTCCTGTTGGTTAGCCCCTTCATGCCTTTTTGTATCATCCTTGTCTTAGCCACATTACAAGCCTAAGCGTAAAACCATTTTATTCCGCACCTTGGAAATTTATTAAGCATTGGTTTCACCTTAGTGTTGTATTTAAGTGTGGGGGTTGCCCAGGGCGTGCAACATTTTAAGTGTGGGGGGAGGTATCCGATGCTAATTGTCATTTGGCATTAGTTTGGTCATTGTGCTTGTGTAAGTAATTGTGGGAGGTATCCGATGCTAATTGTCATTTGGCATTGGTTGGGTCATTGTGCTTGTGTAAGTAATTGTGGAATTTTTCTCAAAAAAAAAAAAAATAAAAAAAAAAAAAAAAAAAAAAAAAAGAGAGATAAAAAAAAAAGAAAAAAAAATCTGAAAAAAAATATATATATATGAAAAAAAAAAAAAGTCAATTGAGAAAAATTTGGTGTAATAATGAGTTTTGGGGAAGGAAAAAGAGTTTTGTTGAAAAAGGCGACTTGTTTGTAAAAGTGCATTTCATTTAGTTAGTTTTTGAGCAAAACCTTTGTGTTTCTTAACTAATGCTCTTTTAAATTTTATTGGGTGCTTAGCCTTTCATTTCCAAACTTGTCCATGCCTTCACCATAGCCCCATTACAAACCATGAATAATAAGTCCTCTTGATTTGTGCATGCATGTGTTTTGAGTAGTGGAGAAGTAGAATTTGAGCAAGCTTATGGTAGGGCAATTTTCTTGAGTGGAATTTGAGTGATACACTTGCTACCCTATACACTTGAGAGATTGATTGAGAGTATACCTTGAGAGGCCATTTTGCGTGATTAGCATCATCAATTGAGATTGTCATGTTTTATAATTTGAGATGAAGAAATTTCTGTCATGATTGGTTGATCTTTTGAAGTTTTGTGTTCCTTGTTCAAGTTTTGTATTCTTGACAATTGTTAGAAAATGAAAGGTTTATCTTTTAGTCTTTTTCTTTATTTTATCATTTCTTTAGTTTTGTTTTGAGTTTTTAATTTTTGCCCAGGAGTGCAAAAAGATAAGTGTGGGGGCATTTGATAATTGAATTTTATCACACCTAATTGTTGCATTTGATTAATGATTTTTAGGCTGTTTAGCGTGTAATTAATGATTTTTGGTCTAAATTGGGCTTTGGGCTTTTAATTGGATTTAATTCATTTTCGTGCTATTTTTCCATATTTACACTGTTCTAGTATTTTGATCATAACTTTTGTTATAGGTATCCGATTAACCTCATTCTTATTTCGTTTTGCAGATAACTCAAAGAGCTACAAATGGTATTAGAGGCTTGAAGGCCAAATTCGGACAAGAAGGCAGTCAAAATTGGAGCCAAAGTCAGTCACGAAATTCTAGAGCTATGTTTAGTTAATTGGGCTTAACTTTGTAATTAGGAGTCCAAATTACATGGGACCAAAGCCATTAGTTATGTTTTTAATTTGGGCCAATTTTGGAGCCCTGACCCTGTTTAGTTTTAGGTTTAAATAGCATATTAGGGCAACATGAACAGCAGCTTTTGATTTTGGAGAAATTTCAGATCTACACCTCTTCTCTTTTCTCTCATCTTGTTTTATCTTGTTCTTCTTTTTCTTTCCTTTTCGTTTTTCTGTTTTTTTTTCCCAGCCATGGTAGGCTAACTTTCCATTCAATCAACCCATGAGTTGAGGTTTTTGCTGTTGAATCCAGAGGACCCGTGCTCTCCATGAACTAAATCTGTTTTTCTTCCCCTTTACTCGAATTGAGCAACACGATTGTGTACGTTGAATCCGAGCGGATGAGGTTTGTCCATGAGGTTTGTTTTTATGATTTCTGTATTTTGATCATCCAGGGGAAGGGATTAAATGTTAGATTTAGTATTTAGGTTGATTAACCCAAGGGACTTAAAATCAAAACAGGTTGAAGTGAACACTGTGCGATGGCATGAGTGAACACGCCAAAGAGTTTGATTAAATGCTAGGTGATTGTCTAGTAGAGAGGGTTCCTATATGAATGCAGGGATTTCGATTTGTTTAAGGTCAACCACGAGATTCAGTAATTCTTTGTCGAGTGACGGATGTCCTTGAAACCTCAATTCTGGGTTAGTTGATTGCTTTTAAATTGTTAATTTCGTTTTTATCTTTTGCTTTAATTTTCTCTTTGCTTTAATTTTAATCGAATTAAAACCCCCCCTGTTTATTGTTTTGTTTTTAATTGAGTGATTTAGTTCTATGCAAAAATCCTTGGGAGACGATCCAAGTTGTCCTATATTACAAATTTCTTTATAAGCCTGGTTAATTTGAGTGAGTTTGACAGTTCACGTCAGGTATTGAGGTAGCTCAGTCTCGAAATGGTATTGCTATTCACACAAAAGAAGTATGCTTTGGATATATTAGAAGAAATTAGTATGCTAAATTGTAAGCCTGTTGACAATCCTATGGATTCAAACAGTAAGTTATTACCAAATCAACAAGAAGGTTATAGGGAAACTAAATTACCTCACTATCACTAGACCAAATATCTCCTTTGCAATCAATGTGGTAAGTCAGTTCATGCAGTCTCCACATAATGATAATTGGGATGCTGTTGTACGAATTTTAAAATATATTAAGAAGGCACCAAGCAAAGGTTGCTATATGAAGACAAAGGATACACTCAAGTTGTAAGGTACTTTGATGTAGATTGGGCCGGCTCACCTATTGATAAACAATCTACTCTTGTGTCATTGTTGGTAGTAACCTTGTGTCCTGGAAAAGTAAGAAGCAAAATGTTGTTGCAGGATCAAGTACAAACACTGAATATCGAGCTATGGTAATAGCTACTTGTGAACTCATATGGACCAAACAATTACTTAAAGAGTAGAAGTTTGGGAATGTTGGAGAACTAAAGTTATATTGTGATAATCAAGCCGCCTTACATATTGCCTCAAATCTGGTTTTTCATGAAAGAACTAAACATGTAGAAATAGACTATCACTTTGGTTTAGAGAAAGTTCTTTCCAAAGAAATTATCACTTGGTTTGTTAACTCAAATTATCAATTGGCTGAATATCTTCACAAAGTCTCTCAGAGGTCCTCGAAGCTACTATATTTGTAGCAAGCTTGGTTCATATGATTTATATACTCCAACTTGAGGGAGAGTGTTGAGATAATTGTATCTCTATGAATTAAGGATTGTATATTTTGTAATTATTAGTTTGTATGATTTATAGGACCTGATTATAGGATCTGATTGTAGGCATTTATTGAAGATTGGATTTATGATTTGTAGCCTGTTATCAAGGGATGTAATTAGTTGATTTGTATATATAAATAGTCAGCCTGCTAAGGAGATTTCTCCATATGCAATTCACCAAACATCTCTGAAAACCTATTTTCAAGTGAAACTATAGAAACAACTCAGAAAAGACTATACCTGTTTGGGCTCCCCATTTTTGCCTCCAATTGTAGTGGAGATGATGTGACCAGTGAGGGAATCATTCCCATTGACAACAAAAGAAGACATCTCCTGTTAAAATTGTCATATTTATTACAGGGTATAAGGAATACTAGAATTTCAAATGTTTTGCAAAGCAGTTCAAAATTATTTGGTGTCACAAGGAAGGTAAAACTGGAAAATATAGTTAATCAATTTGCAGACATATCAAACACAGTAACGCACTCAGTAAAGATTGACCAGTAGGAGACACTGCTAACCCATCACATTGAAACAGCATAACTTAGTATCATTCAAAATCTAAGTTCCATAGAAGATATTACATAAAGAAAGAAATGTGGCAAAGAGCATATGGATGACATTACATTGGAGAAATTCTATGATGGAAACAAGCTGGTAAAAAGTTGAAGACAAGAACTATAGCTGCACTAAGTTCATAGGACAATCTTTAACTGATAATGTTGAAAGTAAGAACTCAAGGAAACACAACGTACTAAAATGCTAAAATATATTAACACAAAGCAACAGCTACAAGCAGGGTACAATAAAATGAATATTAATAAACTAATCAGAAATTAAAGTAATGGGCTACATAGAAAGCAGGCAGGATCTGGAGAGTAACAAGCAAAAGATCAGTACAAATCAAAACCGAATCATTTTGAGAGTCCAACTTCAGTATAAGAGCCAAGACTAATAGAAGTATCAGCATCAAATAAACCTTCAACATGGCACAAAATCCAGTTTAGAACTTCTCTCCACAAAAAGAAAAAAGAAAAAGGAAACCACATAGAAAACCACATATCAACACGAAACTGAGCTAAAGGGGTGCTCCCTCTTAAGCTCAAAGGCCAAATTCTTCAGCAAAGGAACCGAATTTCCCCAACAACCAACCCTAACGTTCCCTTTGCTAGCAGAAGGGAACCAAAAAAAAGAATGAAGAAACAAAAATTCTACATCCCACATAAACTTTCAGTTTCATCCTCTCAAATAACCAAAATTACAAGCCTTTAAAACTCTCCCTTATCTAACTTTTGTTTTTCTTTCTTCATTCCTGGGTCACTCAGCGTTCTTTCTCAGAAACCAAACAATAATAAGGATTCAAAAAAAAAAAAAAAAGAACAGAACAGAATTTTTTTTCTTGGGAAAGTACCTTATCGTCGGGCATGGCGAGAGAGACGGAAGAGAAGAGCAATGTATGCTATGGATGGGTGAAGAAGATGGTCATGGTGTGAAGGCAATGGAGGACCGAGCAAGAAGACAAGTCCATGTGATTCCAGCTCTCTTTCCGTTTTTTTTTTTTCTCGTCTCTTTTCAGTTTTTCCTTCCTCTCTCTTTCCTTTTTTTTTCGGAAAGTCTCACTGTTAACGACAATTATGATGTGTGCTCCTGCTACTGCTATGCTACTGACTGAAAGTGAAAATGACAAAAATAAATTACTCTCGTCTTTTATTTATTTATTTATTTTTATATAAAAATATTTTTATTTTTAAAATTTATATATATATTTTTTAAAAAAAAATTTATGTGTAATGTATTTATAAAATATAAATAAAATTTGTATAAGTATTTAAGAAATATATATAAATTTTTAAAAATATTTAGAAATATGTATAAATTTTAAAAATAAAAAAATTTATGAAAAAATAAATAAAAAAAATATTAGAATAATTTACTCAGATATGATAATATTTATTTTTATTTTATTTAAATGAAACTGTTTTTTCTATAAACAAAAAAAGTTATTTTTTACTTGATCATGCTATTTTCAACTAAATATATGTTAAGAATATTTTTCAGAAAAATATTCTACAAGAGATGAGATCTGTATGAGATCCAAGCTTATTGGGATAAACTTCTAAAAAAGGCATTTTTATATGAGTTGTTTTTAAAATAATTTTTTAAAATATGTAAAAGTTTTATTTTATATTTGTTTTAATGCTTCAGCTTTTTTTAAAAAATACATCCAAACACATTAAAATATAAAAAAGAATACTTCTTTAAAAAAAATATTTTCTTATTAAGAAAATCACATTCAAACGAACACATAATCTTACTATGTACTATATTATTATTCTTTGTAAATTTTTACTCTAAGACTTATCAATGATAATATCAAATTGAACCAAATTAAGACATTCATTACAAACCCATGAGATTCTCTATTTCCCTCTTTCATTTGTGTCTCTTCCTTAAATGTAGTCTTGAGTTATTGTTTGCATCCTCCTTTTACACTTTTCAGCTCCTTTCTATTTCTTTTTTGAAAATTCAATTTTTTTTGTCTCTTTTTCTTTATTTCTAATTTTGTCTCCTTAGTTAAAATTGATAAATAGATATATTAATTTTTTAAAAATTATGGTTAACTAAGAGAGGTTTTTTTTTTATAAGTTGCTCCATTTAATTGGAAAGATAATATTGGAGACAAAAAAAAAAAAAAAGAGATGAAAACTTTGAATGCCTTTTTGATCAATTTCTCTAAATCTAATGCTAGCAACACCTCTCTAGTCTCGTTTTCACTTTCTAGTCCTTTAAGTTGGGTCAAAATAACCCCATTCAAAATGAGATATAAAAGTGGGATCAGACTTTGTTAAAATGGCAAACATATATTACCTTAAAATACCCACACCCGAGACAAGTCCTACACTCGGGATAAGTCTTGGTGAGGACATCCCATCGTCCTCCCCCTCCCCTCATCCCTCACCCCTTGACAAAAAAAAAAGAACTATAAAATTAAAAACTCAATCTATCCCAATAAAGAGTCGGATTAAACCTTTGAAAGTTCTATTTAATGTATTAAGAGAAATGAGTTTTAGCTAATTTTTTTTTATCAAAATTAAACGAAAGCAAACATTTACTAAATCTTGTCTGTAAGCGTAAGACCAAATCTAACACAAACTCAAATGGACCATTCTTGCGAGTTTCTATCTTCCAAGAAAAGGAAAATTACATCATTAAAAAAAAGAAAAAAAAAAGTAGAGGACAAAGGAAAAAGAATAAAAAAGAGTTAGAACATGTTGCACGACAAAGGGGAATGCTAACGGTTTTTTAAGTTGACATAAACGACCCGCCAAATGGGACAAGGGACAACTAATGTAGACACAAATTCCCATTCAAACGCCCTCAAGAAAATATTTCAAAAATAGCAACAATTTTTTTTTTAAAGAAAAAGCTGTTGAAATTTTCTTACTGTTGTCACCCTTTGATTTCATTTTCAATTTCAAAGATTTGAAACCCAGGAAGCTCTGTTTGAATGGTTCTAAGAACCACTCCGAAGACCAAGTCTTCGGAAACGTTGGCCGGAACTCCGAAGACTAAGTCTTAAGGTGGTCCACGTTCTCCACGTCCGCATTTCGCGTTCGTTCCTCGTTCAGAAACCGCCCACTTCGGTTGCACGTCCGCAACTGCTTCTGTGATGGGCAGAAGCTATTTAAGAGGATGTGTGTTCATGGTTTCGGGCCCCCTGAGCTTGCTTTCGTATTCAGTTTGACATACACCATCAAAGTGACGAGAGTGAAAGCTTAGAAGCACCACTGAAACCAAAGTTCGGAGCTTCAAAAATTACAGCAATGGCCGGAGGTATTTATGATCCTATTTTTCCGCATTTGATCTAATTGCTTTATGAAGTGTGTTATAAGCATGATTAGATCATTTAGACTTTTTAACCAACATTTTGGTATCAGAGCAGATATCAATACCTCTGCCTTGTCTTTTAGTTTTTGGCAATGTTCTATCATGAACCTTTGATTTCGTGTTTGAAATTCAGATGTTTTTAATTGAAAGTCAGATAGGAAATCATTAGGTAATTGAATTTCTATCGATTCTGTGCTTTCAAACGTATATTTTGGTGTAAAAAATGGGTTAGAAACCGTCGGGTTTCATTTCGGGTCGGAACCGGGTCGAAGCGACCCGGCTGGAGGTTGAAGACGACATAAACGACAAGTCGTTTTTTGGGTCTGCGATAAACGACAAGTCGTTTTGGGGTCTGTGATAAACGATAAGTCGTTTTGGGTCGGAGCGTCTCTCTTCAATGACATAAACGACAAAGTCGTTTTGGAACTCTGAGGTCAACGACAAGTCGTTTTGAACTCTGAGGTCAACGACAAGTCGTTTTTGGTTTATGGTGGACGACATGTCGTTTTGGTCCGTCTGCTGTCGTTTTGTATGTCTGTCAAAAATAATAGCTCTTCTGGTCCTGCTGGGTTTTCGAACCCAGGACCTGGCACACTGCACCTCCTCTACCAGTTGTGCTGCGCCTCGCGTACTTCTGGCATGAAATTGCAGCTTTATTTGATTTTAACCATTCTGAAACACGTTTTGTACGAAAAAAAAAAAAGAAAAAAAAAAAGAAAAGAAAGTTGGCATTTAATTTTTATTGCTTATGGTTTATTACAATAATTTATGTCTGGAAATTAATTAATGTCTAGTGACCTATATAATTTAATTAATTAGAGATTAGCCACAGCATCTTTAATTATTTAAATTATATATTAAGAATCTTTAGGTCACATAAGGTACATGACATTAATTGTAATTGATCATATGTGATATAATAAATTTTGTCCCACAGGAATTTTTTATTGTATTTTATTTGATTAATTAGGATAAAATATCAAGTTGTATTCTTAATTTTACCCACAGGGATTAGGAAATATAATTTGATAGTTTTATCATAAAGTTCTATATGAATCTTATTGAATTAGAATTTTAGCCCACAGGCAAATTTTATGTCACTAGATTCATGATTTTTTCAAGCATGATTTACATTGGTAAAACATGATAATATGGTTTATTAGTCTCAAATTTTAAATTATAAGCATGTATGTTTATTATTTGCAGTCATGCAGCCTGTGAATTTCTCTGATATGCAATGTGAAATTCCCGAACTAAAAGGTGATAATTACAAGATTTGGAAGAAGAGAATTCTTCTTCAATTGGGTTGGATGGACATTGATTATGCTATAAGGAAAGATGAACCGCCACAGATTACTGAAAATAGTGAACCATATGATGTTGATCTTTATGAAAAACGGGAGCGATCTAATCGTCTCTCTGTCATGTTCATAAAGACTAAAATATCTGCTGGCATTCGGGTTCAGTCGACCAGCATAGCAATGTCAGGGAACTTCTAAAGGCCATAGATGAGCAATTTGAGTCTTCGGACAAAGCTTTGGCAAGTACCCTGATTATGAAATTTTCATCCATGAAGCTCACTACTACAAGAGGTGTGCGTGAGCACATTATGCATATGCGAGATATAGCGGCTCAGTTGAAAAATCTTGAGGTGGATATGTCTGATTCCTTCCTTGTGCACTTCATTCTGAATACTCTCCCACCGCAATACAGTCCCTTTAAGATATCTTATAATACACATAAAGAAAAATGGTCTATTAATGAACTCTTGACCATGTGTGTTCAAGAAGAGGGGAGGGTTGCAAATGGAACAGGGAGAGAGTTCCATGATGACGACTGAGAGGAAGGATCAAAGCCAAGCCAAGAAGAAGGGGAAAGGTAAAATACCACCCCAAGGTGGAATTAAGAAGGAATCCAAGTGTTTCTTCTGTAAAAAGAAGGGGCACATGAAGAAGGATTGTATTAAATTCCAACAATGGCTTGAGAAGAAAGGTATGTCAACCTCATTTGTTTGTTATGAATCTAATATGCTTGATGTTAATCATAACACATGGTGGATTGATTCTGGTTCTACAATCCATGTTTCAAATACCTTGCAGGGTATGCAAAACCTAAGGAAGCCAGTAGGAAGTGAACTTTACATCTATTCAGGAAGTAAGATGAGTTCACCTGTGGAGGCTATAGGGACCTGCAGCTTAGTTTTGAGTAGTGGCTTTAATTTGTATTTGGAAAAGACCTTTTATGTTCTTAGCTTTTCTAAGAACTTAATTTCAGTTTCAAGACTTGTACCTTTTGGTTATTCCTTTTCATTTTATGAGACATCTTTCAGTTTGTTTTATAAATCTAAAGTTGTTGGGAATGATACATTGTCTGATGGTCTTTTCTATATTAATTTGCGAAATGACATTACTTATGACGCTATGCATGTCAATGTTGGCATGAAACGATGTGTTATGAATGAAGATTCCTCTATGTTGTGGCATCGGAGATTAGGACATATCTCCATTCAGAGAATTAAGAGATTAGTAAATGATGGAGTACTTAGTACTTTAGATTTTACTGATTTTGAAACTTGTGTGAACTGCATTAAGGGAAAGCAGACAAACAAGTCAAAGAAAGGTGCCAAGAGGAGTACCGAACTGTTAGAAATCATACATACAGATATTTGTTGTCCAGACATGGATGCATATGGTCAAAAATACTTCATCTCTTTTATAGATGATTATTCACGATACATGTATCTCTACATGCTTAATAATAAGTATGAAGCATTAGATGCCTTCAAGGTATTTAAAACTGAAGTAGAGAAACAATGCGGTAAGCAAATCAAGATCGTGAGATCAGATAGAGGTGGAGAATATTATGGTAGATACACTGGAGACGGACAAGCACCTGGTCCATTTGCGAGGTTTCTTGAACAGCATGGGATAGTTGCCCAATACACCATGCCTGGTTCTCCAAATCAGAACGGTGTAGCAGAAAGGAGAAACCGAACATTATTGGATATGGTGCGAAGTATGCTTAGTAACTCTAAGCTACCTAAGTCCTTATGGGTTGAAGCGCTGAAGACGGCAGTGTACATATTAAACCGAGTTCCAACTAAGGCCGTCCCAAAGACGCCATTTGAGTTATTTAAGGGTTGGAAACCAAGTTTGCAACATGTACGCATTTGGGGATGTCCGTCTGAGGTTAGAATTTATAACCCGCAAGAGAAGAAACTGGACCCAAGGACCATTAGTGGGTATTTCATTGGATATGCTAAAAGGTCTAAGGGATACAGATTTTATTGTCCATCTCACACCACTAGGATTGTGGAATCTAGAAATGCCAAATTCCTAGAAAATGACTTGATCAGTGGGAGCGATCAATCTGGAGACTTTGTTTCTGAGAAAGATCATTCGGATGCTCAACCATCCACTTCAAGCATGAGATTGGTTGTTGTTCACAATACCCCTTTAGTTCAACCGGGTGTTGTACAACCAATTATTGAGAATCCACAATCAGATGCTGATATAGATCTGGTGGATCAAGTTGCTGATGAGGAACAAGAAATTGTTGTTCAACCAGTTGAACAACAAACTCCTCAAGAAGATCATGCAACATTAAGGAGATCTACTAGAATAAGGAGATCAGCGATACCTAGTGACTATATTGTGTATCTACAGGAATCTGACTATAATATTGGAGCCGAAAATGATCCTGAAACGTTTTCACAAGCCATGAGTTGTAAAGAATCAAATTTATGGTACGATGCTATGAAGGATGAGATGAATTCTATGGCATCTAATGGAGTCTGGGATCTTGTTCAGTTGCCTGATGGTACAAAAGCCATTGGATGTAAATGGGTCTTTCAGACAAAGAAGGACTCATTAGGCAACATTGAGAGATATAAAGCAAGACTCGTAGCCAAAGGATTTAATCAAAAGGAAGGAATCGACTACAAAGAGACATTTTCTCCTGTATCTAAGAAAGATTCTCTTCGTATCATTCTAGCATTAGTTGCATATTTTGACCTAGAGTTGCAACAAATGGATGTGAAAACTGCATTTTCTCAATGGAGATCTAGAGGAAGAGGTTTACATGAAACAACCAGAAGGATTTTCCTCTAGTGATGGTGAGCATTTGGTGTGCAAGCTTAAGAAATCCATATATGGATTGAAACAAGCCTCCCGTCAATGGTATTTGAAATTTCATGATGTCATTTCTTCATTTGGTTTCGTGGAGAACATTATGGATCAATGTATATACCAGAAGGTTAGTGGGAGTAAGATTTGTTTCCTTATTCTATATGTGGATGATATTTTACTTGCAGCCAATGATAAAGGTTTACTATATGAGGTGAAAACAATTCCTCTCTGAAAACTTTGACATGAAGGATATGGGTGATGCCTCTTATGTTATTGGCATCAAGATACATAGAGACAGATTTCGAGGTATTCTCGGTTTGTCTCAAGAGACCTATATCAACAAAGTTTTAGAGAGATTTCGGATGAATGATTGTTCACCGAGTGTAGCTCCCATTGTAAAGGGTGACAGGTTCGATTTGAACCAATGCCCCAAAAATGATCTTGAGCGGGAACAAATGAAGAACATTCCCTATGCTTCAGTTGTTGGAAGCCTTATGTATGCTCAGGTTTGCACAAGACCTGACATTGCATTTGCTGTTGGGATGTTAGGAAGATATCAGAGTAATCCAGGTTTAGACCACTGGAGAGCTGCAAAGAAAGTGTTGAGATACCTTCAAGGGACCAAGGACTACATGCTTATGTATAGACGAACAGATAATTTGGAAGTGATTGGCTACTCTGATTCAGACTACGCTGGCTGCATTGATTCACGAAAATCAACTTCAGGATATGTTTTTATGCTAGCTAGTGGAGCTGTGTCTTGGAGAAGTGCCAAGCAGACCTTGACTGCTACTTCCACTATGGAGGCTGAGTTCGTGTCTTGTTTTGAGGCTACCTCACATGGTGTATGGATGAGGAGTTTTATTTCTGGGCTTAGAGTTATGGATTCGATTTCTAAGCCATTGAGAATATATTGTGACAATTCAGCTGCTGTTTTTATGGCTAAGAATAACAGAAGTGGTAGTCGAAGCAAGCATATCGACATTAAGTATCTAGCCATAAGAGAACGTGTTAAAGATAAAAACAGTGGTTATTGAGCACATTAGTACTGAATTGATGATTGCTGATCCTTTAACTAAAGGCATGCCACCACTGAAATTTAAGGATCATGTAAATAGAATGGGACTTGGTTCCCTTATGTAGTTTTCGTTGTAAGAACGATATTATTTTAATGAAACTCTATTTGTGATGTTTTCTCATTTCAGTTTTATGCGCATATTCATTTATTCATTTTGAGAAATATCAATAAAGTTTGGACCTAGAATAAACATTGGGTTTATTCATTAAGTTATATGGGCTTGAGAAATATGATACATTGTGATATACATGGAAGATAATACTCACCTTTAGAGGACCTATCGCCATGATTCATGTATTTTTATCTCTCACTGTAGTATATGATGGAATATGTGGACCAAGTGGGAGAATGTTTGAATGGTTCTAAGAACCACTCCGAAGACCAAGTCTTCGGAAACGTTGGCCGGAACTCCGAAGACTAAGTCTTAAGGTGGTCCACGTTCTCCACGTCCGCATTTCGCGTTCGTTCCTCGTTCAGAAACCGCCCACTTCGGTTGCACGTCCGCAACTGCTTCTGTGATGGGCAGAAGCTATTTAAGAGGATGTGTGTTCATGGTTTCGGGCCCCTGAGCTTGCTTTCGTATTCAGTTTGACATACACCATCAAAGTGGACGAGAGTGAAAGCTTAGAAGCACCACTGAAACCAAAGTTCGGAGCTTCAAAAATTACAGCAATGGCCGGAGGTATTTATGATCCTATTTTTTCCGCATTTGATCTAATTGCTTTATGAAGTGTGTTATAAGCATGATTAGATCATTTAGACTTTTTAACCAACAAGCTCTACTTCAGCGCTTGCACTGTTTGGTGGTAAGTTGTTGTTCCAGATGCGGTTCTTGTTCCATAAGGTTAGTTCGCAGTGCATGGTTGAGTTTTCATCTTTTGCTTCCGTTGCACTCATTCATGTCCTCTCTTGCATCCCCATCTACACCTACTCCTTCGCTTCTCTTGGAATTCATACATGAAGGCTCTGTTCTTGTCAAGTTCTCATTGCCACCAAACTTGAATTCACCTTATTTGGCCTAATGCATTGGATGGTCGATTAAGAAGCGAGAAGAATCAGAAATACTTCAGAAACTGATACTTTTTCAGGCTTCTACCATTCCTTTTTTATGGTGTAGTGGCCATTTTCTATCTTTCAGCCAATCATTGGCAATATATTCAGTTTCATATGGGAAAAAAAGATGGAGGAGGCCATAAGGAATAGTTAAACTCAAAGTTTTAGCTACTTGGAGGTTCATTGTCATTTATTGATAATGTTATAATGGGGAAACAAGGGTCTCCCAGAAGTCCACGCCCTGAATTTCAGGATGCTGGTTTGGGCTCAGGAATGCAAGTTTACAATATTAGATGTTCAGAAACTCTAGGAAGTTGGGGTGATCCTCCCTCTTGGAGGAGGATGGCAGGGGTTGATTGCCATTGGAATTCCAAACCCTTATTGCTTCATGGGATGAAGAGGGATTCCTCAAAATACAGTTCTTGTAGGGGACTCTATGTTGGGAAAAAGCATTTGTGGCTCCAAAAGCACATCAGGACCATGGCTGTCATGTTTGGATTCTTGGGTTGCCTTTTCTTGCTTGATTCTGTTATGATTTCCTTTTCTGATTTTGCAAATTTTCAACCCAATACAACCTCTTATAATTCAAGTGGGTTTCAGGTACAAGTACAAGATCTCATGTTTGTTAGCACTCTCCTTGAATTAATATCTGTACAGTATACTAGATTAGCTATCTGTGTTCATATTTATTCTCTTAACCATATTCAAGTCGTTAAACCTGTGTTAGCCTTTGTTTATAGCAAAGTTTCCAACAGTGTTCCCTGATAACCAAGTGCATTCATGTCTCTCGGCATGTGCACTTTTCTCTTCAGCTTTTCTGTCTCCCTTCTGCTAGTGGAAACTATCATTCTACATTAAGCTATGTGGTAAATGGATGTCTCAATTAGAGTAGAATTTAAGGTTAACTGCTACTTCTAAAATTCATGTGGTATTTTGCTTTTATACTTGTTAACTGGTATAACTAACGCATCTATTTTAATGAGAAGGGTAGAGATTCCTGCATGAACAAAAAACAATCTCCAGTACAGATGTATGATCGGCTTCTAAACTTGGCTTCCAGTGTTCTTGCTGAGGTTTGTATCAAAATTTCAGATTGATACATAATTTTGGATCAGCAGTTAGATACAGTCATACTATTTTTGGAGTTCATTTCTGTCTAGTCTAATTACTGATTTTGTGTACTATAGAAGGAGTTCAAGCAAGAGTCATCCAATTTGTGGGTGGAACCACATCGGCAGGCATATTCATGGGAACCTTGTGCAGGCAGAAAAGTTCAGACCAATCCAGGTATATGAACATTTCTTACTCATTGACTGATGTTATAAAACTTGTCTTAAATATCTAAAATGTGTATTCATTTCTTGTTTATATATAGCAATAGGAAGTTTAATTTGCAACTTATTATCAGTAATCCTTTGCCTAGTAAACCATTCTGTAATTAGTTTATAATTTGTGACAGGGAAATCCGTGAAAAGTAATGGCTACATCTTAGTCAGTGCAAATGTGGTCTTAACCAACAACGAGTTGCTGTAAGTATTGGCAGTTAGTGCATATTATTTTCCACATTCAGAAATCAGCTTTGCACGGTTGAAAAAAAGAAAAATACTAATAAACCTACAATTCTTGATGTCTGTCACTAATCACATTGAACATTTGACAAGAAAATTTCAATTTAGTGTACAATATATGAGACTAAATACAAACATTGAAGGTAGTGTCAACTTGATTTCAAGTGAAAAAAGCCTCCATTTGCCTATTACTGTTAGTCTATCAAAATGACTTGTCTCCTATTAGCACCTGTTGTCAAGATGACAGAACAGAAAAGTGGCATAGATGACTATTATATTGATATGTTAATTAGATTGCAACACATATATTGCAAAGAAAAGCTATATTTTCCTTCATTGACTTTCAGCTTATTCCCCTTATGGATTAGGAAAGGAAGGCTTGGATCTTAAACTACACATAGAATACCAGAGTGCTCTAATCACCCTTTTTTTATTTTTAAATTTTTTCTGTTAACATAGGAAGTCCTAAGACCTAGTGAGGGGATGGGAGAAAGGTAGGCTAAGTGTCAGTATTGAGACTCACTCGAGATCAAACTCAAGTCAAGTGCTTCACAAGGAAACTGGGTGCTATTAAGCTTCAAGGCCATTGCTAATGTTGCGTGATTTTAGATATCATGCATGTGGTTCCTTCTTACACAGATGATCCAATATGTTCTTTTTCCCTTTTTTAATGGTATGCTTTTGGTAACTCAAATAATGGAAGTGACTGGACTACTGTAGTGATTACAGATTTGCAATGCTGTTGCTGTTGCATCCCTCCTCAATGCAACTCTAGTTAATCCAAAGTTTCTTTACAGCAATGTATGGAACGACCCCAGGTACAATATCATGTTTAGAACTATAATAGAAGCTCAAAAGTAAATTTCATTAGTATAAGTGTTTGTTTGTTTGTTTTTTCTCTTTGGCTACTTTTATATAGTTAAAACTTTCATTATTCACACGTGTAGATTTGACTGTGAATGTTGCAGTACACTAGAATAAGTAAATTTCTATTGTCTGATGTACAAATATGTATCACCTAGCTTGCATATCTTTTGTTCTTCCCATTTTCTGTTCTTCGTCTTTCTTATATTATTCTCCTTTCTCCGGCTAAACATGATGTTCTGATACATTGCTTTCATTTTCTTTTTTAAACTTTGAAACCTTCATGTCAGATCTTCTCTAAGAAGTGTTTTATTTATTTATTTATTTATTTGCCATTAAGAAATGTATTTTGGAACATAATTTCTCATCAATAATACTTTTCCTCTGTTCCCCTGCATCTCAAGTTTTAACCAGTACCATCCATTTATTGACACTGGAGTTTGATTATCATCACCTATGCCATGTTTCAGAAATCTACTTTACAACGTTATTTCTTGTGTGAAAGCAATCTATCATAAATAAGCAATTTCTTTACACGATTTGGGTAGTTCATATATTTAAATTAATTATCACAATATGCAGTTGCGGGATGATCTGTAGTTCTCCCATTTTGATTGATTTTAACGGTAATGTTGTATTTTTTTTCTTTCCGTGGACTTACCTAGCTTGCTACCTCCTTGATTGAAAAGAATGTGATTTCATTTGAACGACTCAATTGTTGATTCACATGTTTAATTCAACAAAAATGCAGCCAGTTTGGTGACATATACCAGGAGGAGTATTTCATGAATATCCTGAAGTATGATATCAATATTGTGAATGAACTCCCACCTCATATGAAATCTTCATATGTAGAAGCAATTCGAAGCCAGGTTTACAATCCTACATTTTATGTGCTTGATGAGACAAATTGCACTTGCTTTATAACAATGTCACTAGACACCTTGCATTTTAGATTACAGATGCAGATCTTGCAAAGGAGGCCACAGCTGCTGACTATATTAAAATTGTGCTTCCTCTTCTTTTAAGAAATGGAGCTGTTCACTTCCTTGGATATGGAAATCGACTTGGTTTTGATCCACTGCCTTCTGATATTCAGGTCATAAAGTTACCTTATCAGTCTAGTTTTGAATACTGTTACTAGTTTCTGGAAGCTTGCCTCATACTCGATGCGGCTGGTTAGAAATTTGTACAACTACATCCTTTTTGTCACAATCAAATATAAGGGTCTGAGTCAGTTTAAAGAAAATCAGGTTACAGTAGTTCCTTCTGAAATTTCATAGTCATGAAAACATTGATGAGGACCTCTTTTGGAGTTATGTTGCAAAACATTTTAAGAGTTTCCATTCGGCCACTGCTGTTACACTTGTGCACAATAGATACCTTGTCACACTTGTACTCTTTAAACAGAAGCTTCAAGAAAGCAGCAATACATACTTCTGCTAATTCTTTACCACCTAATTTACATGCTTCGGTATGATTTGCTACTTTTCTGATATGACAGTATCTTTTTCCATTAACCTCTATCATTTAAAGACACATTCTTCATCCTCGTTTTGTAGTAATCAGACCGAGAGACTGCAATAGTTATGCTTTAAGTGTTACTTGCTTCTGATCTTCACTCTTCGTTTATTATAGTAGTTTAGAGTGTACCTAGTTTACTTCAAGGTTTAAGGTATCTCACATGAAATTGCAGAGGTTAAGATGCAAATGCAATTTCCATGCTTTGAAGTTTGTACCAAAAATTCAACAAGTTGGCTCGCGGTTGATAAAGAGGATCAGAAAATATAGTGCTCCACGAAGCATGTTAGACACTGAGTTGCTGGGGAAGTTCATAGAGAACAAGGAAGATCATGATGCTGCTAGAGGCTCAACCAAATATCTTGCTTTGCACTTGAGATTTGAAGTTGATATGGTGGCCTATTCCTTGTGTGAATTTGGAGGAGGGGAAAATGAGAGGAAGGAACTTCAAGCCTACAGAAAAAGTCATTTTCCCCTGCTTCTTGAGCGCTTGAAGAATTCGAGGTACACATGCATGTTTCTACCATATGCTTTTCAACATTTTGTTTTGATAAATGTCCTTGTAATTTGTGTAAGATTTTTCTGGCTTGTACTATCGATGTTTTCAGCCCTATCTCTCCAAAGGATTTGAGAAAATTGGGAAGATGCCCATTGACACCAGAAGAAGCAGCGCTTGCTCTAGCAGGTCTTGGTTTCAAACGTGGAACTTACATTTACTTGGCTGGTTCTCTTATATATGGGGGAGATTCAAGAATGCATCCCTTCACTAGACTCTATCCCAATGTGATAACAAAGGAAAATTTGCTTTCACCCAGTGAATTAGCACCTTTTACAAATTTTTCTTCTCAGGTAATTAGGTATTAGTGCCATTCATTTTAATAGTAATGCTCTTCATTCTTTCAAATATTTTCTCATTCAGATCTTATATAAGCGTTCAACTATTCAGTCATATTCTTGCAAACATCTGGCTGCAATTTATTGAAAGGGGGACTATATAGTGTACCCATTAAGGTTCAGATAAGCTCCACTTGGTTCTTAGTGTGGATGGAGAGTTTATTAGTAGTCATTTTAAACTGTGACAATATTATTGATGTCAACAAAATGCAGTTGTAGCTAAACTCACAGTACTAACTAATGCAGCAAGATGGCATGAAAAGATAAATTCATAAAGAACTGAAACTCTATCTGATAGAAATTCTGAAAACTTTATTGATAAACTGAATAGGGAAAATAAACATAAAGTTCTTATAGGATAAAAGTCAGAAATCATAACCAAAGTAGAAGTCTGAAAATACCAAAATAATGGCAAAATTACAAAAGTGACCCGAAACAGGTTTACAAAGTGGAATTTGACCCCAAAATCAGCCTCAACCGGATTACACAGTCTGATTGCCACAAAGACGGACTCGAAATATGTAACAAGCCCTGTAACTCTTCCTAAATCAAAAATTATGGTCATTTAAAGATAGCAGGCCTATTTAGTGATTTTAGCCCAAACGCTTGGGTTTTTGAGGATCCAATAAGTCAATAAAGTCATTTGCAAGACGTTTCACGTCACTAAAGGTTTGTACATTTTCATAAAATAATTCTATGAGCTAAACAATGTTTGTATTGGCATTATTAATATGGAATTCATGTCTTAAACCACTGAAGGACCAGAAAACTGAACTAGGTCCTTACAGACAAATCGAATTTGATATCTACTCATAGCTTTTTTCATCTGATGAGCACAGTGATTTTGGTCTGATATGAAGCTGATACATTTTTTCAAATTCATTTATAATCACTAACAAAGTGTATTTGATGTCAATGCAGCTTGCTGCCATAGACTTCATTGCTTGTGCAACAGCTGATGTATTCGCCATGACTGACTCTGGTAGCCAACTCTCATCAATGGTGTCCGGATTCAGAACCTACTATGGTGGAGATCATGCTCCTACCCTGACGCCTAACAAGAAGAGGTTAGCAGCAATTTTGTGGGAGAATGGCACCACAGGATGGAACAGTTTTGAAGACAGAGTGAAGAAGATGATCCAGAAAGTTGGCACAAGGAGATACGGTCGAAGCATTTATCGGCACCCAAGGTGCCCAGAGTGCATGTGCAAACACCAATAGCTAGTCCTTTTCACTAGCAACCCTGAAACCTTGTAATATATATACACTCTTTTGAGATTGAATTTCATTAGAAACTGATTTTTTCTTTTTGCCATTTTTTTCTGTCTCATATATTATTATATATTGATCTTATAACTAAAATTATAATTGAATATTTTTTCAATTAATGAATTCAATTGATCTTAATTATAGTACGTATTGTTAGGTGTTAAGAGTTAGAAATTACAAGGAAAAATTAACTTGGCGAACGTGAGACCAATATTGTTCAATGTAGAAAATCACCTCCATTTTGATCCAAATATTTTGTATGGAATTTCTAATAACTAGATAGTACAATTAGTTGGATGAAAGGACATAGTGTGCATTTAGATTAACTTATTTTATATTCAAAATAACTTATAATCAAATCTTACTAAAAGAGCTTTTTAAAAAAAAGTATTTTTTCTTAAAAAATACCAAACATGCTAATATTTTCACAAGAAAAGAAAAAGAAAAAAAAACAAAATAATAAGCCATAGCTGGTGGATCAAATGCTTTGTTAAGAACACCCAAATTTAAAAATTCATTGTGGCTATTTCAAAATGGATAAACTGTAGATGTATCCGTTCATTTTTCCCTAATAAATAATAAGAACTTTTCTTCCTAAGATATCTCCACACAATTATATTTTAATAACTTTACATTTAACATAAATTAATTATGTCATTGTTATGTAAATAGACACGAGGCTTAATAAAAAGAAAAGAGATAAAGAGATTGAGCTAATGAGAATTGAGTCAACTGACAAGATCAAGTTGCGTTGACAAAAATGTTTTGAATCCGATTCATATTTGTAATCCTTTTACTGTGCAATTTGTAAGGACTATTATATGTTTTGACTGAGACTTGTAACATGCTTTAACTTTAGAATGGGATAACCTATGCTCTCCTTTAACTTTTCTTAATAAAAAGAAAAAAAGAATAGAGATTGCACAAGAAATAAGGGCTTCAAATCTATTTATGGGGAAAAGCATTACATAATAAAACTAAATCTCACCACAAAAGTGGTTTATATTTAAATGAATTAAAATTGAGATTAAAAAATTGAAAATGTAAGGAACATATATTAAACTAAACCCAATTCAGCTATATTAAAAAAATGAAAAAAAAATAAAATGAACAGAAGGCAGAGGGAAACATTCATCTGCTACCTGAAAAATACATAAAACATTTTTCTTTCCTGTCTGATCATCATACAATGTAACCCTTTCAAATCTCTTTATGGGGAAAAGCATTACATAATAAAACTAAATCTCACCACAAAAGTGGTTTATATTTAAATGAATTAAAATTGAGATTAAAAAATTGAAAATGTAAGGAACATATATTAAACTAAACCAATTCAGCTATATTAAAAAATGAAAAAAAAAATAAAATGAACAGAAGGCAGAGGGAAACATTCATCTGCTACCTGAAAAATACATAAAACATTTTTCTCTCCTGTCTGATCATCATACAATGTAACCCTTATCTGGAAATGATGCTTTTCCTCTAACATCTCTCTTTATATATGATATATGATGACAGAATTTTCTTAGGATGGAGGGAAAAACCGGTTGAGGTTGAAAGGGAGGGTGTAGAACTCTTCATTCCTGCTATCTGCCTTAAATGTTCTAAACTTAGCCCACCATGGCATTCCCCTATCTTTGGCACTATCCTTATAATCAAGAGTGTTGTCCAAGAACACAGCAACAATCAATGCAACAGTTGGGGATGAGGAGAATATAGTATTAAGGAAATCATTGAACTGCAAAACCAGAGAAAAAATAATTAATTTCATTATAATTTCTTTTTATCTTCTTAAAAAGGATGATATGCTTCAGAATATTGCATCAAGCACAAATCAGTGTATGAATTTTGACATATGAATTCTCACTGGTTTGACATTACTTCATAAGTTTGCCAGGTCATTATAATTTCTTTTTATCTTCTTAAAAAGGATGATATGCTTCAGAATATTGCATCAAGCACAAATCAGTGTATGAATTTTGACATATGAATTCTCACTGGTTTGACATTACTTCATAAGTTTGCCAGGTCATTATAATTTCTTTTTATCTTCTTAAAAAGGATGATATGCTTCAGAATATTGCATCAAGCACAAATCAGTGTATGAATTTTGACATATGAATTCTCACTGGTTTGACATTACTTCATAAGTTTGCCAGGGAGCTCAGTTCTTACACGCTGAAGCAGTAAAAAGTGTTACTTCCACAATATTTTTTTGTTTTTTTTTTTGAAATACTTTTATAACATTTAAGCATTTCAATTTATGAATCTTGAAGGGGACAAATGTTTACTTTCCAAATTATTGAAATATACTGTAACAATATAGATAAAAAAGTAAACTCACCCATTCAGCCCTGGTATGAGCAGGACCGTGAAGGGCCTTGGCAGTGTAATCTCTGAAATACTCAGGAACAGACAAACCTAAGAAGAGAGCAACACCAGTAATAAAGAGGTTCCTCATTGAGTTCATGTTAGTGAATTGCAAAAATGATAGCCCCACAGAAGCTGAAAAAACAGAAAATAGCAATTGTCATAAGAAGAGAGAGGAAGTAAATAGGTGCTAAAATAAAATCAAAGGTGATGTAATGGTGGTACTCACCCACAAGACCAAACAAAACACAGTATACAGCAGCAAAAATGGGGAAGGGTATTGATGCAAATAAAGCTCCAAATTTTCCTGAAGAAAGAAGCACAATTATGTATTTTAAGTGAAAATTGTGAAAGGGGAGTTAATTTACAGATTAATATTACCCCATAGCTTGCCACACACCTAACATCGAGAAGAATATCATAAAGCCAGCTGAAATTTGAATGACCCTTCGACTGCCAACACGAGTGCTTCCTAGGAGCCCCACATTCTCTCTGCCATGGTCCTAAAAGAATCAATTTGTGTCCCACACAAAAGTGAAAACTATGAACATGAAGAATAGCACCTAGTACTCACACAGAAACTGTTGAACCAGTCAGTGTTCCAAAAAGCCCATTCAGCAAGATTCCAATTCCCTGCCAACCAATACCACGGCTCAGAATATGAGCAGGAGGTGGTGTGCAACTTGCTAGACGTGATGCT
Organism: Castanospermum australe; assembly: GCA_019955255.1. Classification (NCBI taxonomy): domain Eukaryota; kingdom Viridiplantae; phylum Streptophyta; class Magnoliopsida; order Fabales; family Fabaceae; genus Castanospermum; species Castanospermum australe. The sequence continues at coordinate 28,675 of NSJW01000119.1, forward strand.
GCCTTGAATGCCCCGGTTGACTGTCGAGAAACAAAAAAATTTATCACTAGTCAACAATAAATATTAGGGCCATGTCGTTTTAAATGCAATACCTCAACTAGTGAGACGAAAACAGCAGCCATCATTCCAAAAGCATGACCAGCGTCAAATGTGGGAGCACCCCACTCAAGAGGGTATGGAATCTTTATCCTGCGGGCAACATGTTGAAGAGTCATTGGCAATAGCCTAAGAAATTCATTGCTACTTTGATATATAAGTTTTCTTATTGTACAAATTTAAATAGAGCCCACAGTATGTTGCATCCCTGTGCAGTGTATGACATGGCAAAAAGAGAATGGCTTATATATGTATTCAACTATTGAAGAGATGCTTTTGGTACCAACCATGGAGCAGAAGAAATGAGGTTAGCCCTGTCTGTTCTGCAATTAATTTGAGTTAATTCTGGGCGGTGTCTGTATGCGCCACTTGCTGTTAGGATATATGCATATGCCCATATCACTGTGGTTGATAAGAGTAGAGCATATCGCTCTAGTATTGGTAGTTGTCTTGTCTGAAAATTTTTCAAGTACTGCATACAACAAATATTGTATTCATAACACAATTAAAACACTGTATGTCTGAAATTTTATAATCTTCGGAAAGAAAAAACTATTTAAACTACAAATAAAATATTGGAGTTTGTCAGTTTGACATATGAAAGGCCTTCTTTGGCCCTCACCTAACACTTAAGCTTTTAGAGCCATTGTACCTAAGAATTTTCTTTAAAATCACTGTATTGGATTCAACAGAATGTAACAATACAAAAAGAAATTTTAGAATGCCTTAGTATCAAGACCTAAGGAGATCTTATTATGTAATTTTTTCAATCATTCACTCCCTTTTAGTTGTCACAAGCTAATTAAATAGGAACTTTTCCATTTTCCTATTTGACATAAAGATGGTAAATTTGATTAGTACCTGAGAGAAGGCTATAAACAGGATTAGCATGGGGAATTCCAATTTCAACGCAACGCCCAACCTGATAACGGATTCAGAACAGTATGCCAAACAATATGAGCCAAGGAACAGATACTTATAAATTTCATAATTTAGATATTCTCAGAACTAGTATTAGTGACATGTGGATTATGGTTATACCACAGGGAACCCTTTGTCAAATAATCCAAAACCAACTAATGCAATTACTGGAACCATTCCTAGTGGGCTGAAAAACCTGCACATAAAGGAAAAGGACATTAGTTATTTGATGACTGTGGAATGTTATGTTCAAGTTTCATTCTTTGACTTCAAGAGATTACATGCATTTCATATAAAAGAGCTTACCTAGAACAAATGGCCCATATTTGACTAAATCCCAATATAATTTGTATGCTTGATGCTACTATCAGTGCACCTTGGACTGCTCTCATGGTGTTAAGAAATCTCTGGAGATAAATGTAAAAGCATTAGTTTAGGCTAAGGCGATCTCAAATTCAAGATAATTTGTATGCTTTATCTTCCACATTCTCTCAACTGAGTGTAATGTCTATATCTTCAAGATGAAGATATAGACAATGGTTGTAACGGTCTCTTTCCTGTTAGGAACATTAACAATGATTGGGTTCACATCGGAGAAGCTGAAATGTTCATATGCTTAGATTGTCCATAACTAATATGAACTTCAACTTATAGTTGAATTCAGGATAAAATATGAAAGAGATTACAGAAATGTACTAACCAAATGTGGGTCCTCTATTATTGTCAACGACGAATCCTGGATTATCGACAAAATGGGGACCATGAATGCATAAGACCCTCCTATCACTGTTGGTAACCGGGTTCCAAACAGTGTCTGCAGAAGTGTATTGATTCCTTGAACAAAAAGCAGGGTCTGTACCACCCTCACTTTATCATCCTGAAACCATTAAAATCAATATATGAACAGCTATTCTCTATCTAGGCCAATGTAAAAGGACAATAAACCATGAGGCAATTTCATATTCAGGCCCTCCAATTTCCTCTTCCTAGGACCCACCCAGCTCTGCTCATTTCAGCATATGATGACAAAATCAAATATATACAACAGAAAAAGCTTTTCCTTCACAGAGATTTGCAGACATCAAAGAATTTCATCAGAATAATATACAAATTGAAGAAGGAAAAGGGTTTGATCGGGGGAATGGCTTACATCAGTTCCACCCATCGCATGCATAAGAAATGTAGGAATCATCACAGCAGTTCCTAAGGCCAAAATGTAATGCTGGAAACCCAGAGCTATTGTCTCCGCTGATAAACAGTTGAAAATAGAGACATCACTCACAAGGAAAACCAAAATGGGCCAACAAAAGAAAAAAAAGAAAGAAAGAAAAACAGCTAAATCCATCAATAAAACTGAAAATCCAGTTGAGGAAAGATTCAAGCTGGGCATACCCCAAGATGGGTTTGAATCTATACAGTACTCTAAGCCCTGAAGTTGGTCCATTGGTGGGTGGCTTATCTCCTCTGGCTTTGGAGCTGACATGATCGCTGCCCACTTTTGCAACTCTTCTCTTACTTCCAAATCCTACAGCTTGTGAAGCATAAGAAACAGAAACAGCTGGAGAGAAAGAGAGATTCTTTGATCCAAATCCAATGTATGATATTGAAAAGCAGAAAGAAAAAGGCAACGGTTTATGGAAGCAAGAGAGAGAAGGAGCAAAAAAGTTTAGAGAGAGAGAGAGAATGCAGAGTTGAAGAGAGATTGGTAACAAATGTAGGGTGAGAACTGAGAAGAGAGCAAGAGAAATTGCACTTGCAGCCCACAACTAGGAGTAGTGAGGTCTTTCCTCAGCTTTGGTAACACTTCTCTCATGCTTTTGATTTATACTATATATATATCAAAGGTTCCCGTTAACTTTTCCAAATTCCCAAAATGCCCCTTTAGGAACTTCCAAAATTCTGAACTGGATGTTACCGTTGGCTCACTTTCCCATTAAAGTTTACAAAAGAGTTTTTGTTGAACTGACTTCTCAAGTGCCATTGATTTAAAGATATTAATAATAAAGGTAAGGGTAAAAATCACATTTTGGAGTTGTTACGTTACCTTGATTATTATTGAATTTAAGCTGAGTTATTAAATATTTATTAAATATTAAATTTTATAATATATATTTAAAAATTATGTCGTATAAGACCTGAGCCTATTGATCCTACTGGATTCATTGACCCACCTGTCTCAGTCAATTTTAGTGTGGTCCAATTAGTTAGACTGATCCTCCCATTATGTATCTTGACTCATTTCAAACTACAAGAATAATAGTTGGACACATCAAAACTCCACTGAAAGACTTCATAAAAAAAAAAAAAAAAAACTCTACTGATAGAGAAATTAGTAGGTATTCTGAGAGTTTTTTTTTTAGCTATTTAAATTTTATTATATAATATTATAAATTAAATATGATGCTATATATTCATATTACGTATCATTTGTTATGTTTTTACTTTTTATTAGTTTGGTGTAGTACAAAAGAATTTCTTAATAAAGGAGGCTTCTCATCATCCAAGTGTCTCGTATATAAAAGAGTCTCAACTATAAGGTATGGTACCAAAACCCCCAAACTACTTCTATACCCTTTTCTCCTATAATGACTCATTAAAAACAATAGAGTGGTTTTATAAAAATCCTTTTTGTATTATTATTTTTGTTGTTGTTATTCTTATAATATTTGGTAAGAAAAACCTCCTCTTGCATATGCCTTTTTTTGGTTGTGATCCTCTTGCATATTATTTGCGAAGACATTATTTTTCTTTGACATATAGCCAGAAAAAGTCTGACATATAATAGATTTATTTGAGATGTGAAAAAAATATAGAACTCTTTAACGAAAAAAAAAAAAACAGTAAAACTTCTGACTTGGCGTACGTTGCTTTTTCTTATTTCTATTCTTAAGATTTTCGTTTATTTCAAATATCAACATCTTAATCATGATCCAATATCCTACAAGATCCAATGATTCAAGTATTAAAATTTGCATAAAATTGTGTGTTTTAAATTTAGATTAATTTGTGTTATATTCAAGTCTCGCGTTGCTTAGAAAAGATTTTCTTTATATAAAAATGCATTCATTTAATAAACATCTCATGATATAGAGTTCGAATGTGAACTTGTATATAGCCATGTTATACCGCAACCCGGCTTACCTCACTCATTTATAAGTCTAAATCTTTTCTCATTTGTCCGCAAGTCTAAAGCTTTTTCTCATTTGTCCACCTCGCCTTGGCACAAGTTCAAATCTTTCTCATTAGTTACTCTTAATTTTTATTATCATTAGCTTCAACTTGTTGAAATGTAATTCACTTCTTCAACTAATTTTTGAGGGTTTACCTGTCAATACCTTCTCTACTGAGTAGAGTTTCAGGTAGGTGGGGGCATAGATAACGTGGAGATAAACCTGATAGTGTCTTGCACAATTTGTCGTAATTTCATGCCCTATTCTTTTTTGTTCTCTACTAGTTATTTGCTGCACAATCTCTTTTCTGCATTTTTTTTCTGGTTTAACAATAGTTAAAATTCTAGTATCAAAACATAATTTTCCAACAAAGAAATGCCGAGAAATTGATTCGTGACAAACTAAAACACCCACTTATCAAAAAATCAAAATTTACACATAGAAATTCAATTTTGATAATAAAGTACACGACAGGATCCACTTATTTAAGAACCACGAATAGTATGGATTGGATCAAACTTAAACTTAGGTTATGGAAAAACTATAAAAATTGTTAATTAAATATATTTGAGCAATTACATTATCAGTTATGGTTAATATCACTAATAGATGGAAACATGAATGTCCGTATGACAGAATGGACTATATGTTATGTCTATACAAAAATTAAGCATCACATTTCAAATGTCAAAAGTGAAAGCCTCACTAAAAATAGCTCAAATATTAATAGAACACAACTGCAATTAATGTAATACAGTGTGATGTAAATAGTTTTTCAGAATCAAAAGTGGAAAATGTTTTGATACATATTGAGGGGATTACTCTGGTTTTTTTTCTTTTTTATCGATATCTAAACTGATTTGTTAAACATTTATTAGTTGTTACTTTTACTTTTCAAACTTATTATGAAAATTATAATTAATAAATGTTTAACAAATCATCTTTAAATATTAGTACTCTAGAAAAAAATTAGGGTACCATGTTGAGATATATGAACTTATGTTTCTATTCACCTGCCACATGAAGAGATGAAAACAACAACAACTAAATTCATTATATGAATGAATCGACAACTTCAACTCTATTAATTAAAAACTAAATTTTTGATAAAAATAATTTTTAATAATTTCCTGAAATTTTTTTTCTGTCTCTCACTCTCCCAAAATTATCTTCAATTTTTTCACTTTTTTCATTAAAGCCTTTATTAGTCTTCTTCTCATACTGACCAAACCAACAATCTCCCAAATATATACAATCATAAACTTCTTTTATGTCCAGCTTCCACATCAATATTCTCATCTTTTTGTGACACTTTGTTTTCGCTCTTGTTGGCACTTTGTTTCAAAATTGACTACCGTAGAGCATTGATGTTTATATATCTATCCAATAGAATTTTCTTTTGAGTTTGATAAGCATTTTCAATTTTGTGATCACAAGCTATACCTGTATTTCTTGATCCATTTCAACCACTTACCTTAATCCTATGTGTGACATCTCCATTAAATTTCCCTCATATTTGTTTAAGATGGATCCAATATACTAAAACGGCACAACTTGTCGTATGATGTGATTCACGATTGTCACCTCGAATATATTGCTAACGTGTGTCATGTTAAACTTGCATTACTCTTACTTTACCAAAAACTCAATGATTCCAAAGATTTTCTTTAGCAACTCAAGTTCGAAATTTGCTCATTCTCAACTCATCAAATAGGACTATATCATTCACAAAAAGCATGCATTGAAACGTTGACTCTTAAATGTGCCTAGTAAAATCTTCTATTATCCCTATATATATATATATATATATATATGGAATTGATTTATGTTAGCAAGTTTTACCTTTTTATTTGCATAATAATATTTTATTTTTTATTTTAAAAATAAAAAATATTTATTAATCTTTTTTCTCAACTTATTAAAGAAGAGGAGGAGAGTGAGTTTAAAAAATAATAATAAATTAAGAAAAAGAGTAGGAGAGAGATAATTATTGAAAAAAATGAAGAGAGATTAATAAAATATCATAAATACTTCTAATTTTTTACTTTTAAAAATAAGAAATAGGACATTATTGTCCAAATAAAAAAGTAGAGTTTGTTAACATCTACTAACATAAGAATTAATGAGATAATGTTAGCATTCCCCCTCCCCCCCCCCCCACACACACACAGACTAGCATCTTGATAGGCATTGAGGTGCCTCTCAATTCATATTTTTTAAAGTTTTGTTTATATAATTATTTCATAAATTAATTAATTATAATTATCCTTAGTTAAATAAAAATAATATTATAAAAAAAATAAAATATATTTAAAGTCAGTTATAATAGTGTATATAAAAAAATTACTCTTTATATTTGAAAGTAATTATAATTATAAAATGTAGTTATTCAAAAAAATTTGTATTTATAATTTTACCTTTTTTTCTATTTATATTTAATTAATTATTAATGATTTTTTGAGAAAGTGAAAATTGAATAACAAAAGAAGAAATTTCTTTTATGATAGTGTGTGTCTATATATATATATATGTTTATCATCAAAATGAAAAGTAATAGAAAATTAAGTGACAGACCAACTTGTTTTTATGGTACAAGAGCAACTTGTTAATGGTGAGTGAAGACTACTAATATTGAGCTCACTCTATAAAATAGAGTAGATGGACAACCCTGGAAGACATAGAGTTTGTTTAAATTATAATTTGTAAATTTAATTTTGAATGAATTTGATTTTAATTACAAATAAATTTGAATGAAGTGATTTATATTTTATAAAAAATTACATTTAATTTAAAAGTAAGAAATAATTATTTCAGACTAAATAAGTTTTTAAAATAAAAATCACGTCTAAAAAATAATAAAAAAGTTAAAATAAACAAAATAAAAAATAAATAAAAATCAGTTTGAATTTTCACAAGTCAATTTAAGTGGGACAAATGTCCATCCACACACACGTTATACATGGGTAGCGATCCACCTTGTTGGACCCCACAAGTGCGTTGCAACCGATCAATATGTTGCTTCCCCTACAAAATGGAATATGTAGCAATTTTGTTAAAAGATACTAATGTTTTGTTTTAATTAATTTAAAAAAAAATTTCAAAATTTATTACAGTAAAACTTTAATTATAAACTTTTTCAATACAACATAAGTTCATTTAAATATACGTGAAGACTAAATTTGAGTTTGAGTTTTAATAGAATTAAAATTTACACTCAAATTCATTTATCAAACGAGTCCGGTCCAAACAATTCGCAAGTCTTATTATTTATATAAAAAAATTTTAAAATAGTTTTAGAGTATTATATTTCATGTAAATTTTATTATATTAAATTTATAATTTAATTTAATGGTCTATAGTATTATGTTATGATAAGACGTATATATAATAATAATAATAATAATAATAATAATAATAATAATGACATATATATAATAATAATAATAATAATAATAATAATAAAATTTTTTTTTGAGCGGAGTCGTAGTAGTAGTTTATGCTATGCATTTTCAATGGTAACAAATAAGAGCAAGTAAGACAATAAAAAAAGTTGGGCTAGATTTATGTTTTATATATTTGTTAGGATTTAGGGTTTTATAATCAGAAACAGGAAAAGAAAAAAAAAACTTTTGAAGAAACCTATGTGAACCTAAAACGTACGTCTGTCTTCCATATTTTAAGCCAGATTAGAATCTATTCCCTTTTTTTTTAAATAATTTCTTCGTGTTTATTTTTTAATTGATGGGTCATTTTCTTTTCTGTCGTGGAAGGAAGCTTTTTGGATCGTGTAGAGTCAGCAATTATTTTGCGTTTAATAAAGTAAAGAGGGATGGTTCATCTGACTCGGCTCCAACGTGTGAAGGAACAGAGTACGAATCTCCAACGTCTCTCTATTCAGAAATTCTGATGCCAAGACAATTGCAGCATTGTAATTGGAGCCCTTCTTCCATTCTTATATGCCTCAGTTTTCACTTTTTTCTCTTTCACTGCCATTGCTTGTTCTGTCAATTGTTGCCAGAAACAGAAGGAACTATGGCCAAAGAACACTCAGAAAAATCATTGTGTATTTAGTATAGAAGTTTGAAAATTATTTATTGTCACTGAAATCATGGTAAACCTTTTTGGTTCATCCTTCTGTTCTCTTTAATCTGCTTTGGAGAAAGTCGTAGGAAGCAAGTGTCTGTAGTCTCGAGTCACTCGATACATAAGTTGTCTATATACTCTCAATTGTGAACCAAGGTTGTCCTGTTCAATGATTGTTCCTCAAATTTTGATGTAAAATTTAGGTTAAAATACAAAAAATTCTTTCTAACTATTGGTTATTTTTGTTTCAGAAAAATAAATTTTATATCTTCTTAACCTATCATCTAAATAATTTTCTTAATTATTAAATAAAATAAATATTAAATATATTTTTATATTTTTAAAATATTAAATGTTTTATTTTTTTATTTAATATTTATTTTATTAAGTATTAAGAAAATTATTAAGAGAAAAATTTAGAAGAATATAGCAAAGCTCTTTTAGAAAACTCTCATGTACTTTTAAATTCAACCACACGACTTCCTTAACTTATTAAAACGTGCATCCTAATACAAATTGAACCCCATGTATATGCAGAAAATTCTCTCGTAGGAAATCAATATATACAGTTTGATAAGTTTAAAAAATCGAATTATTAAGTTTTAAAATATAAGAAATTTTTTAAAAATGATTCATAGTTGAAGGAAGTTTTCTACATTTTAACCTAAAATTTAATATTTAGTGTTTGTTTAGTATGAAAATAAAAAAAGTAAAAATAAATTTTTGTGAATGTATTTTTTATATAAACTATGAAAATTTATTCTTTATTTTTATCTCATATCAAAATAACCCTCGTTAAAATACTAAAAATAATATCGTTTGAACCTATCTATAAATATTTAGATTTAGATTATTTTTTATTATAAGATTATCTTGTTAAAGAGAAAAAAATACAAAATTATGTAAGAATTTATTAATGTGAATTATAAATTACCCTAATTATATTTCGTGTCTTTCTTCTAATAGGACATTGTCCTGCTATTTAATAAGAGGAGGATCATTCAGATCTAAATATACATCCTCGAAACTTCAAAAGAAAACCTTAATTTGCCTTAAAAGCGTCCTCGTGCATCCAGTGAAAAGTGTCGACTTTACCATCGGGCCGTGTCTCCTGGTAGCAGAAATTCTTTTATAAATTTACTTTACACAATTTGTATAAATTAAATCTTAAAAATTTGACATATCAATAAATGAACATTAATATATATATATATATATATATATAATTGTGTTTATATCAAGTTTATACAATAATCTCTTTCAAGGCTAAATTATAACAAACTTCTCCGATTATGGATTATGTACATCATTTTTTTTATTTTAAAATTTATTAAAATGATTCTTTAAATTTATCAAAATGTACATACTAATATAAATTAAACTCTCTATACATGTATAAAAAATTTCATTGTAAAGAATTAATTTGCACAATTTGGTGAATTCAAAAAATTATATTTTTTAAATTTTAAAATATGTAGAAGTCTTTTATACATGTTCTATAGTTAGAAAGAATTTTTTATAATTTAGCCATCTCTTTCGTGATTTGGGATTGGGAAGTTCCACAACAATTGAGTCCTTCACATGGCTGGTACCTTATTATCAACTTCTAACCAATTTTAGACGGAGCAAATAGGGGAATTGGATTTCTACTCACTGCTGCTCATGTGGGAATGTTGAAGAAACAAAACTGCATTTTCTGGGACAATTGTATGTCTACTAACCAAGTTTAGCTGAGAATAATAGCCTCCAATAAAATTTTAGACTTTGGAAATTTGTCTAGCTGGCTTCCGAAGACTTACAGAAGACTTTGATTTCCATACAAGAATGGCACGAAAAGATCTCTTTCTAATCACTTATTGGAGGTTGTGTAACTTCTTTAATAGTATATTTGGATTAGAGAACAATGGTTGAAAAAGGAAGAAAATAAAAGTCTTATTTTATAATTTTAAGTCTAAAATATTGTTTAAAATAATTATTTTTTTCTTTTTCTTTTTATTTTTTTCAATTCAAATATAACCTAAAAAACCTACTTTCCAGATTGACAAAGTTGGGTATTAATTTTCCGTATTTGCTTGGTTGCCTTGCTTCCGCGTTACAAAGATATCACATGGTTGTTTCCCCTTAAATGAAAGAGCATCATGATGGGGGCCATTTGGGGATAATAACAAATAAAATTACCCAACACAAAGAAGAATCTAGCATGGTTCGATCATGAATAATACTATACAGTTAAAAAAAAAAATTAAAATTTTTAATAAAATTAAATAAATAAATATACTAAATTATTATATAAAAAATTCTGACAAAAAAATTTAAACTATATAATATTTTTTTTCAACAATTTACTTATTTATATTGAAACAAATTTTATTGATTAAATTAATAAATTACTCGCTCTTTAATCTCCTTGTCACAAACCCATATTCCGGTTACTCAACGCTCGCAACAGCCACTCAGCACTCTCTTACAATCACTCTCTTATACTCCAATTGCATAGAAGATAAAACGGTGAGTCATACTCCTATTCTAACTCATTTAGTGTCGCTCCAATTTATTTTCCTTTTTTTTATAGTAAAAAAAACAAAAAAGTTAAAAACAATAACTACTCACTCTACCCACACACACACACACACACACACACACACTCACTGCACCTTAAATTATCCGCACACGTGGCACTTTGACTTTTCAATTCTAATCATAAACTTATAATCATCACTCCACACACACATCATTTTATTTCTTCTATTTTTTTTTTAGTTTTAAGTAACAATTTAAGCTAACAATCCCAACAATTGTATAAGATCACAAATAAACTTACTTGCAAGTATCAGTAAGAATTGATGTCTTTAACACATCAACAATTTTTTTTCTTGGATTTTATTTCTTAAACGTAATAAAACTCTATCTTTTTAAGTGTTGGCACATATTTTATATCACTAAGTGTTTTCATTGTACCATTATAAAATTTAATTTTTACTCTATCCTATCCAAGGATAATCTATCCACCACCATTAACAAGCTTCGGAACACCATCACAACCATTAAACATCTCAAAAAACACTTTGTTTGAATAAATATGATTGAAGCATGAAGAATCTAAAAGTCAATCATTAGCCAAATCACTGTAATCTTTTTCAGCTGTTAGGACATTATCATCTTTATAAAAATAATCTTTGAGCAATTGCAACTATCTCATTTTCTCTTTACTCTTTTTGAAATCTTTCATATCAACTATCATCTTCTTGTAATATAATTGAAAGTGATCCATCTTATAGCAATAGTAAGACTCTTTGTCACTGTAATCTCTCTTGTCGTCCATAGACTTGATCTTCCTTTGTCATAGTGGTCATCACCTAATTTTCTCTTGCCACCCTGAGTAACGCAAATCATAGCCTCGGTTTGAACTCTTAGCTTCCAGAATCTTTCATCATCCAAAATTGCTGTTGTCACATTATCTTTCTTGAGTACCTTTTTCCCCAACCAATAGTGTTGTCACCAGAGTTTCATAAGAATTTGGAGGGGATATGATAACAATAGCAATGTTTTATCTTCATCTTCAATCCACACACCAGCATTAACCAACTGTCAAATTAACTTATTAAAGATATTAAGATGATCCCTATTTCTTGTACCTTCATCCATATTGAATTTATATAATTTTTTCTTCAAATTCAATCGGTTTGTGAGGGATTTAGACATATAAGTACTTTTTAAATATTTCCATAATTTTATACCTAAGTTTCATCCATAACTCTGTTCTTTATCACAGGAACCAAACACAAACAGATTGTGCTTATTGCTTTCATCTCATGATCTTTCCAGTAATCATCTAACATCTTCTCTGATTTCTTTACCTTGCCATCAAATGCTTAGTATAATCTATGTTGCAGAAGGACATCCTTAAACTATGCTCTGCTACAACCTAAAATTGTTTTTCCCATCAAATTGCTCTACCTGAAACCTGCACCTGCCCAACATTGTCATCTTAAGCAGGCTCTGATACCATTGATGGGGGCCTTTGGAAATACTAACAAATTAAATTACAGAACACAAAGAAGAATTAGCATGGTTTGACAATTTGCCTACGTCCATCCAAATTCCAAAAAAATTTATTTTATTGCTTAAATCAATAAATTAAACACTCTATATCTCACTGTCACAAACGCAAATTCTTTTTCTCTTCGCTATGGGCTCTTGTTCCGGTGTTCAACCTAAAAAAATAGAAAAGAAGCAAGAAAATAAATTAAAAGCACCCAAAAAAACAAATTTGGCACATCTTATAATGCTAGATTCATACTTTATTTTCTCTGTCTCTCTTAAAAGAATAAGTAAAGCCATGCGTCAGAAAAAGTACTTCAATTATAAAGTACTTTGGTTTAAGAGGTTCTTCAATTCATATTGGACTTATGCTAGGCATTCTGGCTTTTACTTTTAGCAAACTTCTCATGAGAATATTCGAAGCATTCGTACTCAACACTTATCATGAAGAGAAAGTTTGTGTTCATATGTCTTTCAATTCTAAAGAGATGAAGAACAAAATTTGATCAACGGACATTTTTTAGGAAAGAAGAGACATTATCTCTCAACTATAGTGCGTTTCCATCCCACATGGTGAAAAGTGATCTGAAAAAAGTGTAGTAAGCCTTCTTTGTGGGGCGAAAAGATGCAGAAAAGATGCAAAATGATGCTCCCAAGTTATCCCTAAAGGCAAAATTCCTACGTATATACCATTATGAAAACCAAGACTTTGTCATAAAAAGAGGACTTCTAGTGCTTGCTTTGTGCAATAAACAAAAGCATAAAATTACATGAACATGCTTTCTCTCTGTCTCTTTTTGTGGGCCTAAACCAAGAAATTAAAGAAAGCATGGGAATGATGATTTTGTGGAGTTGTGGATGCTGACCGAAGTGTTTAATTTGATGGGTGAATTGAATGAAAGCCAAACATGCTAGATTTTTATAATGACACCGTATAAGATTAACGCTTATTATATTTAATACTTATTTTATTTAAAAAATTATATATATATATTTTATTTTATATATTATTTTTACATTTTATATCTTTTTTTATTTAAAAAATAAAAATTTATCTTTCTTAATTTATATACAGTTTTTATATTATTATTTTTTGAAAATAATAAAAGAAAATAAATATAATTTTACAAATAAAAAAATATTAGTATAATAAACTCAAATATTAAGGGAAATAAGTGTAATTATTGCTAAACAATATCATTGGAAGGTGTCAGCCAAGAATAGATGTTAATAGGAGTTGGCAGATGAGAAGGTCTGTCATTGGAATGGCGTCTTTGCTTTCTGTTTTAATATTTTTTTTCCTGTCGGCTAGGACGTGAAAACAATGGTAATGCGGAGGAAGGAGCACACGATTTTGACTTGTGCTCCAAGTGGATCCATTCCATATCAGGTCTCACTTTGTCCAGCTCACGACTTAACTTTCATGACTCTGAACCGGGAAAAGCTGCTAAAAGTAAAGGTGTCAATTTGGATCAGGTTGGACCATTTGGGTCTATCCCATATGGTGGGCCCATTTCAAGTGAATAATTTTCCGAATCAGATTGGGCCAATTAAAAAGAATTACAGGTCAACATTTTATTAGTTCAGCCTAATTTTACGCGAGTTGTGAGCCAATTAAATTGGCTTATGAGCCCGATTTTTTTATTTGTTTTAAATTTATTATTATTTTTAATAATATTTTAAAAAATTATTAAAATTATATTTATTAAAAAATTTTATATGCTCTTAAATTAATTATATATATATTTTTATAAAATATTTAATTTTATTATTATACAATATAAATATTATAATTAATAAATAATTTAAAAGCATAACATAATAATTAATAATTTGTAACATCATAAACTAATTATCATATATTTATATGAATAATTAATTATATTATCATTAAAATAACATAGTTAGTACTTTAAAAATATTACTTTTATAACAACAAATAAATATAAAAAATTTATTTTCAAACCAAGCTGGCCTCATCATTAAAAAATTAAGTTGGATCAAAATTACAAAAAAAAAATATATTTTGTCAATTTAACCTAACTCATTTATTGGGTTACTCTGGCCTGCTCATAAAATTTGACTCATTTTGATACCTCTAGCTAAAAGCAAGTGTTGAATAAAGTTAAGGTGAGGTAATGTTTCTAATTGATTGTCGAATCTGATGGTGAGATTCCACGAAACCTTTTTGTTTTGAACTTTGCAAGAGGATTTAATCCCAAAAAAAAAAAAGCTTTGATAATTATACATTACTAATGATGTCTTTGGGAGTTTGTAGGGAATGAGAAAAAAAAAGAATTTAAAAAAATAGAGAAAAAAAAAGAAAGGAGAATAAAAAATTAATTAAATAATTTTTATTTATTTATATGTTTTAAATTTTTTAAAATATTTTAAATTGACAGAACTTTAAAATGTTTATAAAAATTAACAAAGAAGTATTTTTAAAAATTATTTAAAAATTTTTATTTTATTTTTTTTATAAAATTTTTAAATAAAAAAAAAATTATGATAAATTTTTTTCTTTTATTTTTTTTTCTAACTTCCCATTCAAACATATCATAAAGGGATATAAATTTCACCTCACTCTAATTTCTACGTATTTTTTTTATAAATTTAACAGTTCCCTCATGCATTGATTGCTAGCTTTGGAGGGAAAAAAATCCTCCTATGTATATTTGGCTGATGGAACATATAGTAGACAGCAGCCACTGGGTGCCACTTTTTCAACACGGCCATGCACTGCAAACAGATCAATGTTCCACAACCCACGGGATGCTATTCCTCCTGCCACCTACGTAGCTCATATTAGGCCTTTTCATTTCGTTGATTTAACCTCGTTTTGTGTAAAACACCTTTTCCTATTTCTTCGGCATATATTCATGCTGAATGACTGTAATCAGGGACTATGGGAGCGCCAGTGTCAAACATTTTTAATGAAACTGAACACTGCCCAATGCCATGGAATTTTTCTAGCTTCTGAAGTATGACGAGTAATGTTATTTATCAAGCACACATCAACATATAAAAAAAAAAATCATACTAGCACATTTTATTTCTTTTTTTTTTTCCTGATATCTGTTGTGTAAGTATCATTACTTATGGAGAGATATACCTTCATTATGTGGTAGGATTTATGCTAGAGGAGTGTTATGACAAAAAAAGAAAGGCGAAACTAACAGATATTTATCCGAGTGGAAGAGATTCAAATTTTTTTTAAGATTGACTTCAGTAGTAAAAATTCGATTTCACGTAAAGTAAACATCTTTTAAAGAGGTTCTCATTTCAGCACCTAACCGTATCTAAAGAAATTAATCTTTCACTTAATAAATAAAATAATACTCAGCAAAATAAAAAAAAAAAAAACAGGCGACAACATTAAGTTAGCAATTGCTTTTGTAACATTCAGTTTGATTCTAGAGTTGCTCCAAGCCAACCAGTCAAAACCTGGCATATAAGAACACTACAAGCCTGGTGATTGTTAATCCCAAGCTTAAATTAACATCGGAGTTCTCTCCTTTAAATTACGGCATATTTTTTTTTGGGTATATAAATACCGGCATAATTAAATAGGATGAATCAAGTACGAAAGCATTATTATATTAATTGATTACTAAACTAATTTGTTGTAATTAAGGTTGTCAACAACGAATTTTCACTAAAAAGCACATTAAAAATGAAGTGTAAAAGCGAAGTGTTACATATTATATATGATATCGTTTAAAAATTTATATACACATAAGTATTGATATATAACTTAAATATTTTAATTCATATTTAAATATTGAAATTAAAAATTTTCTAACTTAATAATTAATATATTACAAACTATGATAAAAGAACATTTCACGGCATTAGCATAGTAACATTTTGAAAGTTTTTTTTTTTTTTTTGCTGAGGAGCATTTTGAAAGTTTACAGAAGCAAAAATACCACATTTCATATGAATTACAGTAAGGGTCACACTACCCAAACCCATAAGGGTACGTTTGGTATGATGACAAGAAAAAAAAATAAAAATAAAAATAAGAGTGGGAATGAGAATAAAATGGAATAAAATGTCCATTCCCATAATGTATTTGGTTCTTATATTTGGTATATTAGAATTGATTATAAAATAGAATGAAAAAGTAAAATAAAATGAGTATACTCATATTATAAATAAGAAATATTATACCCAAAAAAAAGAAATCTTATTTTTAAAATATTTATTTATTCAAATTACTATTTTTTAATTATAAAATAACTATTCCTTATATTTGATTATGAAATATTATTTCCTTAAATGAAGAAAATAGAGATTTTTAAAGAATAGGTATTTCCTCCTCTATTTTTCAACTAAACATTTCTATTCCTATATATCATTACTTTCCATTCCAATAAACCATATCATGCCCCCAAGAAAAAAAGTCACGTTTACAATATTAAAATAATATATACTTCTTTTAATAAAAATCACTTGAGGATATGGTAATCACTTAGGGGAACATAGAATTCCCCTCATAGTAATAACTGACAAAAACATCTTGTTTTTTCGCTGTCCAAATAGAGTGATGCCCAGAAGCCCAGAAAAACACAACAAAGGCCGTAATGATCAGTCCATTTATCCTTATAACATGATGACCAAAAACAAAAAGCCTTATAACATAAAAGCATAAAGTCCAGCTGGCGATTTTCCCATGGATATTACACTTTAACGTTTTGAAACGTAAAATAAAGTGATTTTCTAAAATTTAGATTTTACATGATATTTAAGGCGATTTTAAGTTTTTAAAGTGTACACATTTAAAACTTGAAATATGATTTTAATAATTTTTAATCTATTTAAACTGTTTATATGTTTAATTTTTTTAAGACAGGAAAGATAATGGTATGACCTTTTCAAAAAACAAATCGTAATTCTCATGCATAAAAATATAACTCATTTCTACTACTCCAACATTTTATGAGTTGATTTTAACAACCATAGTTGTAATGTCATAGAGTGTTCTAATGGAAAAAATTTCCTAAATAAAATATGTTTTTGAATTTTAGTCTTAGAAATTGATTTTGCAAACAAAACTTTTTGTTTGAAAAACAATAAAATATAAATTAATTTGATTTTGAAATCCTTATGTGTTTAGTTGTGTGCATTTAGAAATTTGCTCAAATTTAATTTAAGTGAATTTAACTTGATTTTAATTTTAATTATTAAAATTAACAATTTTTCTCTTATTAATTTAGTCATTTTACCTAGTTTAGTAAGAATTGGAAAGTAAAGTTATTAGAATAAATAAATAGAATTTATTTTCATTGTGTTTCAAACATTGAAATCAATCTACAAATTATTTTAAATCATATTTTTTTATAAAAAATTCCAATATGAATTGATTTTTAAATTAAATTCTAATTTTTAATGATATCTAACACAATTTGAGATTGAAGTACAGACATGGTTGTCCAATTATCATTTAAACACGATTAAAATCAGTTTTGCACAGACCTAAATGCCCTTCAATAAGTATTTCTATTATATTTATAAAAATTAAGTACTCGAACTCAATGTAAAAGAATTTTTTATAAATATATTATGTATCATATTAGTTACGTAGCTCACCATCGTCTCTCATCATAAAAGATAAGGATGGCCAAATAATTGATGTGATATTATCTTATACTGAATATATCTAAAAATTTCTCTTATATTTAATAGACATTTTAAAAATGACTACCATGCTAGATGTTGAATCTGACAAAACAATTATCCAACTTAAGGAAAGATTCATCAACTAAGTATGTGTTTGAATTATAGTTTGCAATTTTGATATCGCATGAACTTGGTTTACAAACTTAATTTTGGTTAGAAGTAAGTTTGAGTGAAGTAATTTATATTTAAAAAAAAATCATGTTTAATTTAAAAATAAAAAGTAATTACTTCAAAACTGAATTTTTAAAGTTAAAATCACATTTGAAAAATAATGTAAACGACAAAATGAATAAGATAAAAAATAAACAGAATTTGTTTGAACCTCTAAAAGTCTGTTTAAATGGAATAAATGTCCACCCAAACACATTCTTACTTAACCACATGTCAAAATTCAGTCAAAATAGTCATGTTTCTGAACATTTTATGCATAACTTTATTTATTTAAAATTTTTTCACTAGTTAAAAAATTTATGTATGACTAGCATTATTCATTAGAAATTAAAAAATAAGTCAGTTTGTGTGGGCAGAAACCCTTCTCAGGCCTAAAACATGGTTCGAACTAAATATCTTTATTCTTGACGCAAAGGTTCCGCATAAGTTTAATGAAAGTGCATGGACTGAGAGCAGTTTCTACTGCCACCACAAGCTACCGGAATAATGGCAATAATTAAGTTCACAGACCAATAGAATGTGGGCTTTGTTAATTTTACGGAAATTGATCATTTATTTTTTTAATTTTTGAGTTTTCACTTATTTTAAATTATGTTTTAAAATATGCTGTTTTTTTGAGCAAGTTGGGAAACCAACCTAAAGAAATAATTTTTTTTAATATGTAGTTTGAAAACCGTCCTTACTGAAGGTGGTTTCTGATGTGTATTTATACTAATTTTTTATATTATTATACAAAGGAAATTTCCTTTTTGCAAAGGGATAAAATTATAATTTAAACACTTCCTCTAAATTGCAGTTATAATTGCCTTACACTCTTCATAATTTAAAATGCCTAACATGCTCCTGTTTTCGTGGCCGCCGTCTTGGAGTACCTAGCTACTGGGGTACCTCATTTCTTGCGTTTTCCATTTCTCCTTTGCCTCTAAAATCTTTGATTTGTATGGTTACCAAATCCTTCATTCGTGTGCTTCAAATGTCTTGGTAATGAAAAAATTTTGCACTCTTATGTTATTTTGGAAACTCGGATTTCAAGCCAATTTTTTCTCTGACGATGGAATTGATTGGGGTTTGAGCCCATTATTAATTGCCAGAGGAAGGGAGTTAGGTCACCTAAATTGGATTTTAGATGTTAAAACACGTTTTTATTTATTTTTTATTTTATTTATATTAATGTTTATATTATTTTTGAAATATAATTTTAATTTTTAAATCTGTTTGTTCTCAAATAATTATTTTTTTTAAATTAAATATAATTTTTTATTAAATATAAATTATTTCTCTCAAATTTATTTCTGATCATAATCAAGTTTACAATATTAAATTCATCTAAAACTAAATTTACAAACTCAAATTTAAACACACACTTAGAAACCATTGTGGTGGAAGCTTGATTTGGGATTGCTCCCTAATAATATTAACTTCTAATTATTGATTGTTTGAGGTGCTGGTAGATATGAAGGTGTATCCGTGTTCGGTTTTGAAATGGTTAGATATGTGTGTGGATGTAGGTGCTGGAGTTGGCTGGGAAATGCAGCTCGAGATAACAAGAAGAACAGGATAATCCCAAGGCTGTGTGGATTTTGCATATTATTCATGGGCTGTTTGATTCAATTGCTTTTATCTTATTTTTCCTTCATGTTTGCTTGTGGAGGTAATTGAAAGTTGGTGTTAATTGAAAGTTGTTTCATGTCAAGTCAAAATTCTTAGCCATAAGCTCACAGATATTAAGTCATTAACTCTATCCATATTACTCTTACATTTTTATATCAACTATTCTCACATTCTTTTAGTGGAAGTCATTGAATGACAGTTGAATTTTACTTAATTTTTTTTAAAGCAATTCAAATTTAATAGTGGTTGTGCAGAGTTTATTTTTGTGGTTAAAATTAAAATAGGATAGTATTATTAAATAAGTGAAAATCCTTACACAATGGCCTTTGTGCAAAACCTGCAGGGGCAGCTTCAAGTTGGTTACAAGTTCCTCTTTTGGTAAGGCTTCTAGCTCTTTTCTTTGACTTCATTCATACCCATTTTTGTTCTTTGGCTGATTGGTATGTTAACTTCGTAAAAATGAGTACAAAAATTCCTGTCAAAACAACTTGTAATATTACTTAAACTTGCAAAACCGCTATCCAGAGTCTGCACCTAGAAAACTTGCTCTCTACTCTTATCTCTCTCTATATTTCTTGTCATCACAGACCTGTTTTGGTATGTTGGTGTAGTGTGGGATATTTTATGTTAATGGTTTGGTTGAGAAAAATGGTAGAGCTAATTATGGGAGTTGTGAGGTTGTGCTTGTGACTGATATCACTTTTATGTTTTGGTGAAGTGATATCCGGTGAATAATTGGAACATGTTCCTAGATTATATTGGCTATTCTGGTTGTTCAGCATTGATGGAATTTATACTTTCTAATGTTTGGTACAACAGTCAGCAAAATATACTTTTCTCTATTTTAGACACGAATAATAGCTTTTTTTTTTATTTTTTTGCTGAAGATTGTCACTTTAGGGGTCATTTATGTATATTTTATTGGTCAGGGAAGTTACCACCAAAACAGAGGATGGCTTGGAGGAAGGATTCTGCTCTTAAAGATGGCTTTCAAGTTGCTGATCGTGTCACTTAGCTCTCTGATAAAGTACTTCTCTTTATCTAACTTTTCATTGCTTCCTTCAACATTTACATTTTTAACTATATTTCTCCAATCTGGGCATTGTGTTTGAATAGTGGGATGATTGTCTTCATTTTGAATATAGAAAAGGCACCATATGTAACTTCACCCTAAAATAGGAACATGACTTGATGGTGTTTGAGAAAAAAAAAAAACTACAAAGAAAAGAATAAAACAGATACAATTTTTAAAGTACTCTAAGGGTCTTTTATATGACCTTGTTTTCTACTTGTAAGAATAAAAAGTGTAACCGACAAAATGTGATCTTTGTTGTTTAAAACTCAAATAAATGAGTTTAAATTGATTTATTTTCACTATAAAGTTTTTTTAATTATAATAAATAAAAGAAAGTGTCACATTATTAGAGAGATTTTTTAATAAAATTGTTTACTTACTTTTTAAGCAAGTGACGTATTATTTACTAATAATATAAAATTTTGTATGCGAATATACTAAAATTATATATTCTAAAACTATAGATATCTTAATAAAGTCATGACTCGTGGAAGTTTTAAATAATGGCTCTTTCCTTTCTCATAAGACCCAAAGGACCTCATTTAAAAGGAAGACGACCGACACGATTTCGTTTTATCTATTTCTGCTATTTTCTGGATAAAGTAATTATTGTGACTTGCTTGTACATCTTTCCTTTTCATCAATGCCCAAGTCTCTATTCTCTGGGGTCATTTTGAAGGTGCACGAATTCATTTTATCTATTTATGTTCAACTTGCAATGTAGAGGGCGTGCTTCATTTTTCCATATAATGTTTTATGTTGTAGCTTATAGATTTCTTTTTTCTCACTTAAGAAAGTGTTAGTAAATGCTTTGTTTGAAAATAAATTGCCTTGTTTCAAATAATGACATATTAAATGGTTTGATGCTATACATTGATGGGTACAACATGTTTTTACATTTTTTAATATTGTTTTAGTTTGACATGTTGGTAGTAAATATCTGTTGGTTAATCTTACAAGTTGATCTTCCTGAGACAGCCGTAAGAATTTGCTAGCAAAGGCTGTGGCTGGAGAAAATGATGTGTCATTTATAAGTTGTTCTGCTAGTGAGTTTGTAGAGTAGTATGATGGCATGGGTGCCTCCTGTATGAAGAGGTTATTGTAGAAGGGAGAGTTCAGTTTGATTTGCTCCTGGTTCTGTCATATATTCAGTTCCTTTACTCATATATTCAGTTCCTTTTCCAATCTTCATTAATTTTTGGGGGCTTTCTTACACTGTTGCTTATTGTTTTTTTCACAGATATGCATGTGTATGGTGAGAGGTTCTTTTTTATCTTGTGTTGCTCTCTGTTTGTTTTATTTTTCAAATTGTCTTAAAGTCACAAATGAAGAAACTGAGTTTTGATTCTAGATGGTTAAGTGACTGCGAATTAAGTTTGTCAAGAACTTAAAGGGTTTGGAATGTTAATTTGATGTGAAAATAGGTTAGTTAAGAAAAAGGGAAAGTGAAATTGGGACTGAATTGTTGATAATGAATCCTTAGAAAATAGCTATTGTTTTATAAGTTTTCTTCTGAAGGACTTGTTTAAATTCAATTTCAGTGAAAAGAATTACTATTTTAAAATATAAAAGGTTCTGTTTCAAAAAATTCTAGTAATTATGGTAAAAAGGACAAGTCCAAAGTTGACAATTTGTATTCTTTTTGAGATATGAATCTTCCCTAAGAACTTTAGCAATTTAAGTGAGTAATTTGCATACTTCTTAGAATTCTAGTAGTATGGGTTTTATGTTAACCTGAAGACATGAACTTTTAGGTGCTTTAGTAACTTTTCTGCATAATTCCTGTTCCAGGAAGCACTCAATGTTTGCACATAACTTAGACTATATACTTCTAGTACTTTTGCATGTCAAGTGTCCCACCCTCCAATTCAAGTACTTTTGAATTTGTGTTGCACATGTAATTATATGGTTTATTCAATTCCTTTTCATTTGTTATTTGTTTTTGAATGTACTACAGATGCCTTTGTTTGATTTACTTTTCTATCTTAATTTTGGTTCTGATAATATTTTCAAATGGACTCTGATAATTATGACAACTATGGAGGTGTTATCATGGTGATGGCTAGTTTATTACCAGCTTCTCTTTTTTGGGCCCTTTTTGGTTGTTAAAAGGTACTAATATTGAGTTTCCCTTTGTTTATTACTAGCGTTGGATTGGAAAAGATTATGATGAATGTGTTGCAAAGAGAGGACCTCAAAGTGGTGCTTGACAGAGAGGTGCTATGGCTTGTATTAGTGACATTTTGTAAACATTATCTATTGGGTACGATTTGCGCCCTCTGCAACTAGTTTGTCACTTTTTTTGTAAATAAATGGATTTTGTAATTGAGGATGAATGAAATAAAAGTAGCAATTTAAATGTGTTTTTGAAAAAATGATTCATCTCATTTTAGTGTTTTTTATTTTTAATGATTGAATGCAGTTATGAATGTGAAAAATAATTTGCATTGTGTCCATTTATGTGCAACAGTTAAGGGTGAAAGGGATAATAATTAATTAAATAAGTAATACGATACAATAGCAAACCGGTTGAAAGCAAAGCAAAATAGAATTTTCATGTTATTAGAAGCGGTTTGCTGTAAAAACAATTAATTGTAAATTTATTGGTAACGGCAATTGTTAACTGCCATGAAAATAAATTTTATTTTTTTTTAAAATATTAACGGCGGTTCGAAACTGCTGCAAAGAATTCAATTTAAATTTCTTAACTTATATTAGCGGCGGTTTGTAAAAGAAGAAAAAACCGCTGCAAAACATAATATGTTTCAAAATGAGATTTGATGGCGGTTATACCATGAAAACTGCTGCAAGCAAAACGATTTAACGACGCTTTTATTGTCGGCGATTTGGCAGTCCAAACATGAACCGCCGCGTAACAGTATTTTCCTGGGTACACCAGCTACAATTCCTGGTTGCTTTCCCTCAGGGATAAATTCAACCTTCTGTGCCTTCATCTTCTATTGCTCTTTCCCATCACTTTAACGCCTCAAATCAGCCTCTGCTTACAAGATATAAGAGACATGCATAAGCACAAAGGAGGTAATAATAGAAAAGAAAAAGTAAAAACTAACTGCTCAACACCACTAACATCAAGTAGTCTTCAAATATAAACAGCTAATTAACAAATGGATGCCAGGAGTGAACCCAGAAAGTTGATATACCAAGAATAAAATCTTAAATTTAATTAGCAACTGTTCAGCTTGCCAAGTCAAGACCAACAAAGTACATTATAACAAGAAGGAATAGAGAGACAGTAACTTATAATTACTGTTGTTTGAGTGATTCACTTATGAAGCACAGCTACTGACCGGGAAAGAAAGTCAGCAAAGATAACACATTTCAGTAGAACTCTCTCCAAGCATCATCAAAATTTCTTTGATCAAATTCAGAGGTAATAAAAACAGGGATTTTGCTGGATCACAACAAAAGAATGCTCTTGCATAGAATCAGAAAGGGCAATAACACAATTATATATAGGCCACTTTGATGTCAAAATTGCAGCTTTTTAACCAGAATAATGATTAGTGACTCAAGCATTCAACCTGTAAAGTACATTATATCATGAAGGAAGAGAGAGAAAGTAGCTTAAAAGTAGTTATGTTTGAGTAGTTCACTTATGTGGCAGAGATACTAACCTGGAAAGAAAACTAGCAAAGATAAAAGAGTTCAATAGAACTCTCTCTAAGCATTGTCAAAATTTATTTGATCAAAATACAAAGGAAATAAAAAAAAAATATGGATCGCTAGATCGAAACAAAAGAATGAATTGCACATAATCAGAAAGGGAAAAAAAAAAACAATTAAATAGCACACAAAAAACTGGAGACAAAAGGCAAAGCAAACTAGTTTAATTCAGTAACTGCGTGCTACTTAATAGTTAAAATAGTATTCAACAATCGATAGTCATAAAACCGTCCTAACAGAACTTGTAGTTTCTCTGAAGATTTAGATTCTGGCAGCGAAGAGAGAAATTTATCCAATGGATACAAGAATTATTGCTCGTCTTGATCTGCTTCTCCAAGTTCCACATCGTCTTATCTAATTATAGCATCATGGTTCATGGAATCAAATTTCAATGGCCCAAAAAATTGACTGTTAGTTTGATTGGTAGATGTCATGGTTTTAAATTACTATTATAATTACATATACAATTAGGTTGTAATTGTAAAAATTAAAAATAATTACAAGAAAATGTAAAAAAATACGGTCGCAATTACGATTGTGCTGGAGGACCACAATTTAGAATCATCATAGATGTCAAAACGTGAACTATTTTTAAAGATGTTCTATCTTGCAAAAATAACATATTCTAGAAGGTAAGAGGAAAAAGCAATGCACCTACAGCTAAAATAATGAAATGTAACAAATTAAATAAAGCAAAAGCATCCCCTCAAAATCTAATGTGAACCCTACTACGTACTTTTCCCCTTTCTGTTGACACTGTCATTTCTAAGCACGGCAAGTTGTGAAACTGAACCATCACAATGGGCTTCCTCTGCCCCATTACAAAGACCCAAAGTTGGCACATTTCTTTTATATATATCTACACAAATTTTCATGCATTTTGAATAAGCCAGACCTTAAATTCATCAAGGATGGGAAAAACAAATGGCATATGTAATATGAGCCTGAGCCACATCTCATGGTTCAAGATATATCATACAGTAGCTTATATACTATAATAAGCGGAGGGGATCCTCTTTATGGCATTGGGGTCATGGCCCCCCAAACATTTTTAAAATTTTTAATTTGATATGTGATTTTTTTCAAAAATAATCCTTTAACTTGACCACTCCAAAAAAAAACATTAAATCTCATTAAATTGATAGTGGGTCAAATAAAAATATTAAATTTCATTAAGTTAGTGTCTTGTTTTTTTTTTTTAATCGAGAAGGGGGGGATTTTTAGGGGAAGGGGGAAGGGACCGAACTCTAGGGGAGATTTTTAGGAGAAAGGGGAAGGAATCAAACTCAAGTGGGGCTGTTCAAGGCACTTCACTTTTATCGTTAGGCTACTGGTGTGAACCCCCCATTCAGTTGGTGTCTAAGTTCTAAATTTTTATTTATATTAAGCCCAGTCAACTCAAAATTGTCATTCATCGAACTCAAGTTTCAAATTTTTATCTAGCTTAAGCCTAAATTTAAAAATTTTTTATATAGATTAAGCCCAATCAACACAATTTTTATCTAGGTCCAAATTTTGCTAAGCCCAGGCTCTAAATGTTTAACTCATGAGTAAGCCCAACTTGGCTATCATTGAATATTCATTCTCCACAAACCACAAACTCCAGCCATGTTCAATGTATGGAGGCAACTTCTGCTACTTGGATGAATTTGAATCTATGAAAAAGCATGATCATAACTCTCTTGAAAGACAATTGAAATTATACTCTTGCCAAAAATGAGCTCTTGTCTTGAGAAAACTGCATTGAATAATGATGAAGAAAGTTGTACACTATATGAAACTCAACTAAGTCTTGATACTATATGATGTGGTTTTCATTCTTCTAGCTTGCATAGATGAACATAATATGTTGTGCGTTACTAACTGTTTATAGGGATGCATTCTCTTATATGGTGTAATGTAATCATGAAGGAAAAGTTCTACTAATGCTTGGTAAAATACAGTTTGAACTCCAGAATCTCATTAATAACTATTTGAGTCCTTATTGCATTTCTTATATTTGAAATATTTCTTGGATTTTCTATGGTTTACAAAATATTGCACTGCAAGTTCAGCACTCTCATATATTACAAACACTATGATTTCACAAGATTCACTTTTGAATGAACTTCGAATTCTTGAGTTTTGTTCTTATAAGCTTTTTACCTAATTGGATGGGTAAATGTTGCAACATCCCTCAAGGCAGCGTGACGTGGACGGGTGAAAGGTCATCTCGAAAAATAAATATTAAAAAAATTGAAATAATGATGTTATGTGATGATAAATATTGTGCAATGGATGCAAGAGATAGAGTTTTCACTAAAATTTTTTCATTAAAAATAAAACTGTACGATTGAACACCCAAAACAAATGGTTTACATTTTAGAGTTTAGGTTTAAGTGTTGATTACGAGGAGGGAAAGTATTAGTATTCTACACAATTCGTTTCAAGAACTGTTATTTATTTAATCTAATATTATATGCTAAATAAATAAAATAGGTCTTTTATTAATTAAAAATATTTTTGTTTTTTATTCTAACATGTCCTATTTTGTTGGGCATAATACTAAAAACGATAAATAATTATGATAGAGAATGGGTGGCTAAGTAACTATTATTGTAAAACAAATTATAAACCTGTGACATATTTTGTAAAGTGATAAATTGAAAATATTTATTTTTAAAAAAAAATATATTTAAACAAAATAAATTATTTTTCTAAAAGGAAATTCACAAAAGAGATTTTTTTAGTTGCGAAATAAATTTTAATTCGCCACCTTCACAAAGTAAGATTATGTGAATTTGCTCATATTTATTTTATTTTTATGAAGATATTTTATTTGTTTAGATGTAAAAGTTAAACCTTGCTAGCATTTCTAGCAATATCTAATATTAAAGCCTCAAGAGTATTAAAAAGAGTTTATCTTATCGTTATCTCAATCCTCTCCAAGTTTTTCCTTGTCGGTAAACCTTTTTATTTGCGTTAAATGAAAAATAAATATTTAAAAATAAATATGCATGCATGCATGAGATTAAACAAAATAATACTTGTTAATATATGAGAAAAGATTTTCATTAGAGCCCATCTAAAGCCCTTGCCAACACTTTTGATTGAACCAGAGATGATACTCCGTCCAAAAAGTTAAAGTGTCGCTATCACTATAGCTAACTTTGATTATTTCTTCATTAAAATCTTAATTCACATTTAACAAGACACGATACATTGCAAGTAAGAATAAATGAATATGATGAGAGGTAACTAATAAAAAAAATAAAATAAAAAATAATTTTCATAGCAGGTGCACAGTAACAAAATAGACTAACTCCTCCATAAGTAAGTTACCTCAACTACAATAGCTATTGTTACAGAATAGTCTTTAAGAAAAAAGTCAGGATAAAGTAGTAAAAGAATAATAAAAGGGCAAAACAAATATCAAATAAAAAGAAAAAAATAAAGAATAAAAAAGGATACTTGCTTCACGTGAAGCAAGGTTATTAGAGGGGGAAACAAAAAGTAATGCCAACGATTGATTTGACTTGCATTGAAAAGAGAGAAAGCTTTCCGAAACTTCTCGTGGAGTCTTAATTTATTTATTCTTTCTTTTTTTTTTTTTCTTTTCTGAAAAAGAATGCTAACTGAAGGAAATGCGCGTTAAGTTTCAGAAGTCGGTTTTCATCCGAGAGAAAGAAAAATCTCTTCTTTTTGGTGTACGGCGCAAGCAATGGAGGAAGCATCTCTCTAAACTCTTGCTCTCAACTTCAGTTCTAGACTCAGATATCTCAAATGGTAAGGACCTCACCTCTCATCTTATGTTAAAGAAAACAAGAAATGGATGGCTTACCGTCGCCGATGGCGACGGCGCTACTGCCGGCAGAGCCACCCCTCTATTACCTATTTTATTTTGTTTTTTATTGTTACTACTTATACAAGGAGAATGACAGCTATGATAGAAAGAGAAATAAAGATGAGATTCAGAACAAAGGTTATACCTGAAGGTTTGGAATCTTTAGGGTAGAAGCTTGGTGACGAGAATGGAAAAGAAATGAGAGATTGTGGGTTTTTTTCTTTGTATTTTGCAACATATCCTTCTCTGATTTTTGGGTGAACTCTCCTCTGATTTTCACTTACTCTCTTAGATTCTTCCCAAATGGAATGTGCCCCTAGGTTGGTTCTTTCGTGGGCTGTTATAGCCAGAGCACAAAGCTATTTTCACGTTAGTAATCAAAGCTCTTTCCATGCATGCAGGTATTGAGATCATTTTGGTGAAAGAAGGGTTAGCTTCCAACAGCCTAGAAGCTGCCACCCTTTGATTTTGATGATTCCTTTTGTTTATAAGTTTTATAGCATCTAATTTGTATTATGTTATCTTTCCATCGGAGACAACATGGGTAAAAGGATGCAAAGGGTTTAATTGGGTTTGTCTTCTTCCGCATAAATGAAGCTCTCCTTTCAAAGTGTCTCCTGAGGAACCTCTTTTATTTTATTTTTATTTACTTTTATCTTGTTTCATTCAGCTTGGGTTTAGTTTTTGGTGATGGGTTTTGATCCATGCCTAAGATAGTATCTGAACCATAACAATCTTTGAATAAATTTGAGTATCAACAGTAAATATTGTGCTAGAAAAATATGTCGTGTGTATATATGTCATCATCCTTGAGTTTTAAATGTAATAAAACTGCAATTTCTCGTCTCTTTTATATTGTCCTTCGCCCTGTTGATTATCTTGCCTCAGTTAATTTTGATACTAAGTGTATTACCGTATAAGGTTGACTGTTAAGTGTTCATTTTAATGTATGTATTGTGGATTTTATTTAGGAATAGTAAATGGAGGGATTAGATGAATTTTGAATAGGAACATTAATAAATAGATAAAAAATAAATTAATAATTTATTTAGAATTTATTAAAAAATTATTAAAATTATTTAATTAATTTATTTTTAATTAGATGTATTTAAATTTTTTTATGTTTAAATATATTTTATTATTTAAATTATTTGTGTATATATATATATATATATATATATATATATATATATATATATTCATTAGATTTAATAAATATTATGGTTGGTTCATTAACTAAAATGAATTTAATTTATTCAAATTTGGTTAATTTATTATTATAATTAGATGAATTAAATTAAATATAGCTATAGATGAATTGGATGGGTTATAGATTTATGAATTTAATTGACATCTCGAGTTTTATTTATGCTTTCAGACAAGAGTGAAAGTTGAGAGATATATTGCATGCTATGTCATTCTTATGTTTATTAGCACAATCGTAGGAAGCTATAGAAGAATTCGAAGAAGAAGAATGTTTGGAAACAGGAAATGTGAAAGGGTCCCTAAGGTTCAGGCGAACAAGAAAAAGAAAAAAGATTTATGTGTTCAAAACAAGAAAAGAGAAAGGGTCCTTCAAGCTCAGGTGACATTGCTACTTCGTCAAAAGAAGAAGAAGAAGAAGAAATTTGTGTATTAGAAACAAGAAAAAAGAAGGGGTCCCTCAGGCTCAAGTGACATTGCTATTTTGTGAAGACCATTGTCCATTATTATAAGCATCCCTCTACTCCTGCGTCGAAAAGAACCTATTAACCGCACCCCGTTGCAGCATCGGAGTCCCAAATCTATTCTTCTCCATCAAGGTCGACCCATCATTTGAGACTTGTGGAGTAGCCTCATTAGCAGAATCAAGGATCAACATTCTATCTGCATTAGCCACAAAATTTTCCTCTGCAATTGTGGCATATGTGCCGCCATTCATTCCTTCATGCTTGCTCATCCTCTTGCACTTGCTCCACTTCATCTTCGTTGTACTTGGACAACAAGGCAATTCCTTCATATTGCTTCTTCTTGGATGCCATGGAAGCTAAGTATCCGGGGAGTGACCAAAATTGGGTGGAGAAAGCAGTTGCGGTTTCAAAAGGAAGGATTGAGTTTACAAAGGGTTGAAGAATGAAGAGTAAATTTTGTAAAGGGATTTTAGGTAATTTTTGGATGGTGGCAACTAAGGGAGTTATAGGGAATGACATGGCAAATATTTCTAGGACCTCTTCCTTGGCAATCAAAACCTTAAAATTTCTCTCATTCTAACTTGATAGAAATTCTTATATGCTCTCAGTATTAATTTTAAGAGAATCTCAATGATTCAGATTTCATCTTAATTTTATTATTTAATATTATAAATTTAATTTCACGGTTGAATGATTATATAATATCATGTGTCATGTATTTGTTGGGTTAGTATACTACTCTGAAAGTATACAAGATATAATTTCTCCCAAATTTGGGGGTCAATGAGAGAATGGCATGGTTTGACGACGACGACATTTTCATCAAAATTTAGTTTAATTACTATTTTATCTCTTTTGTAATGATTTCTTGACCATGTGATTTGGAGTGATTATATAATTTATAAATATTTCCATTTCATTAATTTATATAACTTTCAAATAAAAGTGATAGGACTCACCTCCTTTTCTTTATTAGACAACTAAACAAAGACTGATATATATTTTTTCATTCCACTTTTTGTCTTTTCATTCTATTATGTTATTAGCCACTCATTTTCATTCTCTTAAGTCTCCCAAAGATAGTATTGGAGAATATGGAAATGGGAGGAACCCGAAGAAGAAGAAGAGTAACTAAGACGAGAGGGAAGGATAGAATGTGTTTTGGACCTAACCAGATCAATTTTGAAGTATGCAACATATAAGCCCAACTACAATGAGGATAGTCAAAAAACTGTCCAACATGTATGCCCAAACTTGTGAATTGAGGAAAGAAATCATAGTTCAACACAAGAAGGAACAACACACCATCAAAATTTCTTTGGATCAGTTAGAGAGTTCTCAAAGTAGGTTCAGTCAACCAAGTTAATCCATTTAACTAAAGTAAATAGTAAATTTACATACTGATTTGAAAAAACGTACATGGCTTGTAACTTAAACTTTGATTTAAATTAAGTGTTGATTTGATTTACTAATAGAAGAAGTAATGTGAAACAAGTTTAAATAATTTGAAGATTAAATCAACATCTAATTTAAATCAGTAACTAAATTGCGAATGAGATATATTTTTAAATACCATTATGCTATTTTACTCAAAAAAATAAAGGATTAGAAAATTTTTATATATCATGCCTTTTGTTTTTATTGAAAATTGTATCAATCATCCCTCTTGAAAAGTTTTTTGTCCAAAAGAATTCTGCTCAATATTAATTTCATATCAAACTCTAAAAGCTTTGTTTATACCATTATTTTTGGTATTGCGGTTAGGCGGTGTACAAGCTAGCTTACGCACCTCAACCAATCCACCTCTCTAGTCCGATTAAAGGCAAGCAATCTATGCCAAGACTAAGGAATTCACACGGATATTCCTCGTGACCTAAGTCCAAGTAATAGCCTAATTGGCATAGCTAATATTCGAACCTGCCAAGATGTGCCTACCCACACATCATATGCTCAATCCCTTGGAGTTAATGCTTTTAAAGTTTTGAAAACATAGTTAAACTAATTATGATTTGCAAAATCAGTGACTGATCTAAACAAATTTCTTCTTAAATAAAATTATTTTGAAAAATACTTTTTACATTCATTTAAAAAAAATTAAAGTTTATGACAAGCAAATAACTTTTATAACATATTTGAATTAACTTATTTTATATTTAAAAGAAATTTTTTCAATCAAAAATTCTTTTTAAGAATTTTAATTGTAAATCTTTCTGAAAGCAAAATAAGTTAAACCAAAATTTCTTATTGCTGCTATTGAAGCAAAATTCTCTTCATATTCTATTCCTGCTTTTCTATCATACCCTTTGCATATAACATATCCAAACCATAATACATAATTGATTTCATGTTTCGTACATCCTTTTACAAATTACCACATCCTATCTACTATATATATATATATATATATATATAAGATTTACTATATATTGTTGTCGTGTATTGACGGATATATTTAAATAAATAAGAAAATGCAAAGATAATATGAAATCTAATTTCATAGAATATAAATTAGAATAATTTGCTATTGTTATTGATCCTTAAAACTAAGTGATCGCTATCATTTTGTCTTATCCAGCAATCACTTTTGAATATAGATAAATTAGAATTAAATTTTATTAAAAAAATTTGATTGTATATTTTTTTTGATTATACGTTAATAAAGATATTTTTAAGTTAGCTTTCATATTAAATGAGAATAAATCTTTTTTTTTTGGTAATATGAGAATAAATCTTTATCTAAGCAATTTTAAGAATGCACTCATTACATCAGCTTATTACATTTATAAAAATTAATTTTCTTAATTAGTAATCTAAGTTTGAACCCAAATAATTAAGATAAAAAGCACACTTTTTATCTATTATACCAACTCCTTAAGTTTTAAATTGTATAGCACTACTCATATATTATTAATATTTAAATTTCCAGAACAAGCATATTGGCAAGTCAATCCCACCATGCTGTGGTATTCTTAATTTATTGAAAGGGTGCAACCGTTAGTCCTTAAAGATGTCAAAGTGAGTTAACATGGCTCACTCCGGATGGCTTATTATAGGTTGAATAAAAAGTAAGCTGAGTCAAGTTGGTTTATACGTAAGGATTGAGAAATGCCAGCTCAGCTCGTCCTTTTAGGTGAGGTGGTGGGTTAATCAGGTTGGCTCATCATAAAATAAAAAATAAATAAAATTAAAAAATAAATACAGAAATCTTATAATTATAATTATTTAATAATTACTAAATTTAATCCTTAACTGTCCAGACATCATCAAAACATGATTAAAAATTTATAAAATTAAAAAGATTAATTAAATCAATTTTAAATTGTCATAAAATATCATTAAAATTAGACTAAAAATTTATAAAATTAAAAATTTTAATTAATTTAATTTTTAAAGTGAGCCAACCTAACTCAATCGGTTTAATTCATCACAGGTTGAGAGTTAGTTCACCACAAATTAAAAGAAAAAATAAATCGCGCCGAATTAACTTACTTTTTTCTCATGTTGAATTTTTATAATTCAATCCATAATTTTTGGTGAGCCAAATTGAGTTGGCTCATTTTTTGATGGGTTAAGCTTGATTAGCTTGTGAATTATAACTCACTTTGACAGCTGATGCATGATCCGTGGTTCAAAATTTAATGGGGAAAAAATATATAGTCGATGGTTATAATCCTGCTACGTAGATAGAACTCAGATTTATGTACCCTTTTGTGCAGAGTCTCTCATTGGATTATACAAAGCCGTAGTGTCCACTTCCAACTTGAAAGGTATAGGAATAGGAGATTGAACTCCCACTCACATTGATATCCAAGCACATCTTATCTCTGTGGTACCAACTTTAATCGAAACAAGTCACTGAGTTATCAATTTGCTAAGCTTAAAAGCAACTCTGTCGTCTCATGATTCACGAAGGTAATGAAAGTATTTCAGAAAGATCTTAAAGTGACAACCATGAGTCAGATTTGTGGCGTATTTGGAAACATGAATAAAGCAAAAGGTAAAATAACTCCAAAACTGAAGCAGTCCACTTTAATGGGTCAGCAAATGGTGTCTTGTAATAAATTTATAATTATTGGAATTATAATTTCGAAAGATAGGTAATTATTGTAATTCAAAAATTTCAATGTAATTCTATTTATAATTGTAGAAACTCATTAGTTGAAATAATTGAATTGATCATGGACAAGGATCTTACATTCTGGGAATTCTCTTTGCCGGGATTATTATTATTATTATTATTATAATATTTTTTTTTCTTTTTTTTTTACAAGAAAAGGGTATCATATGTATATATATTTTGATTTTATTCTTTGAAAAAGGATGAAAAAATTGTGAGGTAGAGAAAGTATTTCTCTACTATGTTTACGTTGTAAAGATCAATAAAAATTCTTGATATCACTTTCTCACTGGGCATTGGAAAAGAAAATTAGAAAGACAAGAAAGCTAAGAAAGCTAAGAAAAAGAAAGTGCTTTTAAAAAGCACGAAAGGCAAGTGGATGGCAGCACAGCGATTTTACTAGTTCTTTTGCTAATTTAATTGATTAGGAATGTCACTGTATATTATTGAAATGTCAGGCTCAAGAATTCTCATCAAACATTTTTTAGTGGGGTGGCTAACTTAGAAGAAGCTGAAAGACATTGACGTGCAAAATGCTCCAAACTATTTTCTCATGCAGACATAGAGTTCCATGACAGCATTCATGCATGTCACTTCAGGTAAAAAAAAAAAGCACAATGCTCCGAACTATTTACTAATCAAAGTTACTACACTAGACAGTGAACAGAACATAGATTAAATTTTAAAGATATTTTTAAATGTCAAAATTAATAAAGAGTTAATAAAATAGTAATAAAAAAATAAAAATAATAAAAATAAAAAGTGTCCATTATTTTCTTCATGTAATAGAGACATGTAATGTAAGAGAGGAAAGAACTTACTTCATTATTGTTTTTGACTGGTATATTCAAGTGATATGTTTATTAGGATGTGTTTGTGTTTAGAAGTGTTTATTGAGTTGGGTCAATTCATAAAACTACGAGTTTTGACCTAACTCAACTAATAATTAATTGGTTGGATTGGGTTCGCGGGTTGGATTAAGTTTAAAAATTTTTAACTCGATGATGATAGGTAGAGTTAGCGGGTTAGAAAAATTTCAGCTCACTCAACCGAACTCATTTTTTTAAATAAAAAATGTTATATTTTAATATTTAACATACTAAATCTAATATTTATTCTTTTTTCATCTCTCAAATTTTATGTGACTTATTATATTTAACTTTTGATACATGTTTTAGTAGTTCTTATATTTAAGATTAAGATATGTTATGTTATGTTTATGACTTGTGACTTATTATATTTGACTTTTAATTTATTTGATACTTGTATGTTATCTTTTATTAAGACTTATTAAGTTATTTATTATGATATCGGATGAATTTTTGATTTCGTATATTAATTTTGATATTTATTTTAGTAGATAAAATTATTTTTAATGTATGTCCGATTCACAAATTTAACCTAACCCAACCCTTCATGTGCGAGTTGTGTTGGTTTGAATTTTATAAAAAAAAAAAAATTCTTAATCCAACTTAACCCAATCTAATGCTTTGAAACACCCCAAATCCAACTCAACACAACCCATCAATATACCTATTTGTATTTATCCCAAAACCAACCGGACGAGTAAGAGCAGTTGAGTATTATTTAATTTTCAGAAGTACAGGACGGACAGGTTGAATTGAGCAAAAATTTGCTCTTAACTGTCTCATTGCCAAGCCTAGACATGTTCCCATTTCCATTTCCTTTTCAATATTTTATTCCTTCTAAGTTCTAACTAAACATGTACTCAAAGTTATTTGATAACAAATCTTTTTTCTTTACGTTGTTTCTTCTTAGGAAGATAACGAGAATGTTTGAATTTTTGGTTCGGTGGAATATGCTACGTATGGATGAGGAATAGATTTACTTTCATTTTTGTTTGATATGTATCTTTAATATTAAATGAATCGATGTCTCTATAGAAAAAAAAGAAAAAAAATGCATATCGCAGCTAGACAACAAGAAGGGAGTAATGAAGTACAGTTTAAATGCAGTTAAAAACAACAGCTAAACACTTCTTCTTTTTTTTAGTGAACACCATTAGTCATTTTTTTTATAATCCAGACGTGTAACGTGTATGTTGATTGGTAATATAATCATATTTTTATTATTATTAATTTTAAATGCCGGACGTACAAGTGGCATTGTAGACGCTTGCATCGATATCATTGAGCATACTACTGGTATTGTAGAAGGTATCGCAGTAAAATTTAACTTTTATTTTAAAAAAAATATAAAAAGTATTAATTATTGATAAAAAAATTAAAAAAATAAATTTAACAATTGTATAATTTATTATACATATGTATCTATTTTATCGTAATCTTAATTTTTAATTTTCTCATCAATGAATATAAATTTTTACTTTACCCTTTAAGTTGAGATCTTTATTTTAGAATAGTCTAATTCACCATGATACATCATATATGTTTAGATTAATTTATTTTATTTTTAAAATATTTTATAATCAAAATTTTATTAAAATAACTTTAAGAAAAAATAATTTTCCTTAAATATTAAGCTTTACCAAAATGCAATTGATTGTCACAAAAATCAAAAAATATTTTGCACTTATACCCCCAAAACACACCTAGAATCGGCAGCTAGTTTCGACAATAAACCATTACAAATATCACTTGAATACAAACCCACCCACCTGATATGTTTATAATACAGAATTTTGGAACCCATTTTCATGGAATTTTTTACGTTGAGGATGAATTTATTATTCTTATTCCATGCTCATCATGGAAATCATTAACAGTCATGCCAAACAACGAAGCCACCATTGTAAGCGTAAAAGATTCATTGACCACATTCTGCCCTGCATAGACAAATTAGCCCTACAATATTGACAAATCAATAATGGACTTCTCACAAAACTTGCACTTTAAGGGAAGTCAAGAAAACAAACACGCAACCTGCAAATGGACATGCACTATACATATATAGCTGTATCTATCTCATCTGCGTATTTTTTTTTCTTTCTGCTGTGTGTAATTGGAGAGGACCACTCTTTGGCAAAGATATAAATATCAACAAGAGAATAAAGCAAAGAGAAACAAAGTGAAAGAGGGTAAAACAAAATCAAAAGTAAAAAATTAAAGAAAATGATAAACCAAAAGAGTGAAGGAATTTTTTTAAAAAAGAAAAACAAAGATAAAGATTCAATAATTGAAGCCCCTCGTAGACTTGAATAGCCAAGTAATAAGGATTGATAAAGTCTCACGTTGTTTATTTCAATTATTTTATAAATAAAACTATACAAATAATTAGTTAAGAAAGATTCTTCTATACACAACCTCCTTCCCTTTCACCAACTTATCTCAATTTTTAGAATATAGTTTATATACTTATTAAACAACTCTAATTAATACCAATTGTCCTTTACACGGGTACCTGCCCTATGCTGACTTGATAAAATTACCAAATTACTCTACCATTCACTTTGTCTCCTTTACGTCCTTTTCACTTTTTCTTTTTTTTTTATTTCCTAAAAATTTTTGTCTGTACGCCGTAATAATAATACTACTATTAAAAAATAATACCAAAACTCCATTACCAACTCCACGTCAACATTAGCCGCGTGGAAACTGGAATCCGAAAAGCAAACATATCAAGAACGTTTCGGGGGGGCGAGTCAACTCGGGACGAGGCCGCCGCGGGGATGGATGTCCTTCAGCAAACCAAGGACCTGCCGCATGGTGGGCCTCTTCCCAGGCGACTCGGCCGTACACAGGTACGCGACTCGGAGGCTCTCCGCCATCTCGCTCTCCGAGTCGCCGCCGAGTCTCAGCCTCTCGTCCAGCGCTAGCACGCCGTGCCCCTCCCTCACCAGCCTCCTCACCGAGGCCACCGTCTCCGCCGTACCGGGCTTTCCGGTCAGGAGCTCCATCAGCACCGCCCCGAAGCAGTACACGTCGGTCTCGGTGGTGCAATTCGGGATGCTCCGGAAGCCGAAATCTGCGATGCGGGGCTCGAAGTCGTCGGCGAGTAAGATGTTTGAGGTGACGAGGTGGCCGTGCACGACCGGCCTGGATCCAGCGTGGTGGAGATAAGCTAGACCGCGCGCTATCCCAACCGCAATGCGGTGTCGTGTCAGCCACCCCATCTTTTCCGGAGAAACGACGACGTTTTGGATCTCCCACGTGTCGCCACTCCAATCCTCTACGTTAGTTTCCCCAGTTGGCAGCTCATGTAGCCACCTACCCAAATCGCCGTTTGCCATAAACTCATACAAAACCAGCTTCTCCTTCCCTGAAATTTCACCAGATTATATTTAGAACTATAAATTAAATAATAATCATGCCACTCACACAATTATAATAATAATGTAATTTAAAAGAGTAATCTTACTTATATATAAATTTTAAATAAAAGCCCGTGAAACCCATTTAAAGAGAGTAAAGGACACAGCTACTCAAAAAAAAAAAAAAGGAAAATCAAAACTTTGCAACTTTTCGGTACTACCTGCAATGCAGTAACCGGAGAGGGGCAACAAATTGGGGTGCTTGAGCTTGGCGAGGTCAACTAACATAGCGACGGAGTCGTCACGATCAACGTCTCTGGCTTTTTCGAGGACCCTGATCGCCACGTGGATGTCACCAGGGAGGACCGCCCTGTAGACAGGTCCACACCTCCCCTCGGCGAGCAGCGAGTCCTTGCCGAAGTGCGACGTGGCGGCGATGAGGTCCTTGAAGCTCAGGTTCATCAATGGCTTCTCGAACATCACCACTGGAGCAGACGTTGGCTCCTTCAGGTCCGCCACCCACGAGGTCCCTGACTCGGTCTCGAACGCGAACGGCCCGGATTTCTCCACCTTCACGCCCACTGGAACCGGTTTCGAGATTGCCCATTTGTTCCTTTTGCCCAATTGCTTCTTCTTTCTGCGAACCCAAAATACCCAAATGGACAACAGAACAAGGACGAGAGCCGAGGCAGAGAACACTGCCAGAATCAGAGCTTTGGATTTCGGTTTGGGTTTCTTCTGAATGGCATTTTCTCTATTGGATTGAAATGGCGGGGTTGTTGTTGCTGTTGAATGAAGACTCGGCGTTTTGGACTCATTGTAGTCGAAATTGTTACCAGCGTGAACAAACGCTGATTTGCCGAATTTTTGGAACCCATCTAAGCTAACTGATGCGTTAAAGTTGTTGCGAGAAATGTTCAAGAATTGGAGGCTATCCAGAGGAGGGAAATCAGAAGGGAAACTACCGTTCAAA
Organism: Castanospermum australe; assembly: GCA_019955255.1. Classification (NCBI taxonomy): domain Eukaryota; kingdom Viridiplantae; phylum Streptophyta; class Magnoliopsida; order Fabales; family Fabaceae; genus Castanospermum; species Castanospermum australe. The sequence continues at coordinate 68,023 of NSJW01000119.1, forward strand.
CTGTTGTTTGACAAGTCCAAGTAGTTCAGCGACTGCAGAAAAGAAATGGGTTTTACATTTCCTTGGATATTGCAGCTCGAGAGGTCGAGGTGCCGCAGCTTGGTGAGTTTTTGGAACCCAGAGGGGAGAGTAACCAGCTTGTTGTGAGAAAGGTCGAGATTTTCTAGCTTTGGAAACCCAGAAAGCTCAACCAAATTGGTGAACCTGTTGAATGAGAGATTGAGCGTTTGAAGGGATGAAAACGAGCCGTTTTCTGATGTGGGTTTCAACCCAATGCTCCCTCCCAACCTGTTCCTTGAAAGATTCACTTCCGTTAAGCTTGAACTTGCCCAGAACCAGCCTGGAACCTGGCCTTGCAGAGAATTCCCAGAGAGATCAAGAACCAGCAAGTTTGACAAGTTCCTCAGATACCTCCATGAGATAGTCCCACTTAGATTTTTGAACGGAAGCTCTATTCTGCTGATCTGAGACTTTGAACAATTGGAACCTTTTGTTTGGAACCAGGAAGCGTTGAATCCAGAGACAGATTTGAAAGCCTTTGACACCAAGCCCTGGTCTCCACTGTTGCATGAAGATTCCACGAGAACAAACAGCGCCAGAAGAATCAAGAACCTGCAAAAGGGCTTCATTTTCTGAGCTCCACGGCTCTGTTTTCTGTCCTAGAAAGAAAGAAAAGAAACAGGAACAGAGGCTGGTCTGGTTTACTCTTGTTGGAGTTCTTGTGGTGGGACGGTTCGCGGCGATAGTTGAGTGGGAAGCAACCGCGTCATCTTTTTGACGGAGGAGTTAACGGCACGTGAGCGTGGAAGATGAAATGGAAACTAGAAAGACACTTTAACGGAGGTTGCATGATGGAAAAAATCCCTGCATCCGTGAAGATCAACGGGATTACTCACGATAACTAAGAAGACATGTACTTGTTTAATAAACGGGACAGGATCGTATTATCTATCTTGTGGGTACCTATTAATTTTTTGTTTTATTTTTTTTAACATGTTATATAAATTATAATTTTTTATTTTTTTAAATAATATGAAAATTTATATTTTTTATTATTTTATAATAATTTTTTTAATAAATAAGTTTATTTGATAAAAATAATTAAAAAATTTATATCATTTAAATAATAAATAATTATGTAAATTAATTATTATAAAAATATAATTAAATTTAATATATTATTTATGATATATTATTTTAATTTTATAAATATTTTAAACTGTTAGACAAAATTATAATATATAATATTTTTTTATATTTTTAAATTTATGATTAAAAATATTATCTTAAATTATTACATACCTATCCTATCCACTGATATTTTTTTTTTTGTGAGATTCTATTGACATTCTTAATAGAAGAAGCCATAAAAAAAATTATTGTATATTTTTAAAATATAATTACAATTAAATACATATTCTAACAAGTATATTGACATTGACATAAAAATCATGAGTTCCACCCAAAGCTGTTGTCAACTTTGTTGTGCTCCAAAAGCAAAGCAAGAATTTCCCGCCATCGAGGGTGTTGACTGTTGAGTACTTGAGTTGACCGTTAACTTGAATTCGAAGTTTTAAGATCACCGGGTGGTGATGCGGTGATTGCGATTTTTTTAAAAAAAGAATATGATTATTTTAATTCAAAATTTCAAATGTTTCTTCCATTTTCCATGTCTGTGAATTTCTGAAAGAGAAATTTTAAAGCTGATATGGAGCGAGGATTTTTGTTCTTTGTTGGGAATGGTATGATTGGGGGGGAGAGTGTGAGACAACAGTCTTTATGGCCCTCAATCTAAAATAGATTTGAAGGTGACTTGAGTGCGCTTGAAACTTATGGGGTCCCAGATCTTTTATTTCGGATTCAGAGGGTTATTAAGATTGTACTGCAAAATCAGATCATGCAACGCTACAATGAAATTAATGAATTGTCCACACCAAAGTTGACAACACCTGCAAAAACTAAATGAAAATGTGCTCAAACATTAAAATTCTGGAAGTTCTTCATTTTGGTAAAATATTCATTCAAACTCTTTGTATCCACTTTAACATATTATCCTCTTTTCTATAACAAGTTGTAGATCCTTTCTATAAAGCAAAAAAAAAAAAAAACACAGTAATATTTATGTTGAGAAACTAAATAATCATTTAATTTAATAATCTAATTTGAAATTTGAAACTTAATTATTTAACCCTTTAGCATAAATATTATAATAAATAGATTCCCACTATCAATTTTTCTCTTTTGTTTAGTTCACATGCACAGTATGTTTTTATGCTTTTTATGATCACTCTGCAGAATGCTCGAGGTTCGACAAGCAATCTCCAGTCCTAAGGCTCGGGGCTCGGATTCCCTTCCACTATTAATTTGAATAAAATATTTAGCAATAAATAATCCAGCAATATGTGCAATTTTATTAATTTGCTTTCAAAAGGCAAGAAGCTCCTTTTCTTGACTAAACCTGTAGCATACACCATAATTAATGAAGGAAAAGCGCGTATCTAATGAGCAGTTGAAGAAGTGATTCTTGGATAAGTCATAGTTGTAACAAAATCAGAATAATAATCAGAGAACAATTGCATTTTGGTTGCAACTACTCCATTCCCGAGTGCTTCGTGTCCTTTTTGACAAAAAGCAAGTAAGCTTTAGTGGTTTAAACTATAACTAATTGTTGGATTATATTGCTGGATCTCATGCTTTAAGACAAAAAAAAAAAAAAAGGGAAACTGATTGATTGTTATGGCTGAGGAAATTAACAATACAAAATTGAGTGGGAAAATGTGAGGAAGAGTCAAGCGCAAATTGGTATATTCCTCTAATTGCTTTGAGAAAAACAAATCACATGCAAATTTTGAAGACCTTGACTCAATAATGCCCCGTCTTCCCCTTAACTTCAAGTCCTCATTAATCACGAAAGTCATTGGCAAACATTACCCATTATAATTTATTTGTACATGTCATATTGCAGAAACAAAGATATCTGAAAGTAAAACAGCAGTAATCTTACCTAAGTGTAGATTGTTAGAATGAGTAGAATTTAGGTAAATAATGTTTTCAATTTAATTAAATTATGATAACAACTTCTTAATATATAAATGAATATAATAACAAAACGAAAGAAGAATTGCCTAAGTAAAAGCAAAAAAGGAATTGTTCTTAGGACAAATTTCTAGATGATGTTATTCAACATATTTAATTTTTCTTGCCATTCAAAATCAAAATCCTCAATTGGAAACTACAAAATCCTGCAAATATTTAGCATATCTCCCTCCTTGACAATTTTTGGCTGATTTTAGAAATGGGTCAAAAATTAAACAGTAAAATATAATTTAAACCTTTAAAGTTTATTTTAATATTAAGTTATATTTTTAAAGTTTTTTTGGTCTTACTAAATCTCTAAAATTTTTGATCTGACTTAAAAACGTTAATTTTTCTGTTAAATGAAACAGAGGTTAACATCTAATTTTAAGTTATACCAAACTTTAAGGGGGTTTAGTGAAACAAAAAAATTAAGGAAATAATTTGATATAGGGATAAACTTTAGCGGTATAAATTGTATTTTATCTCATAAAATTTTCTAACTAAATGATCACGTGGTGTGTACATAAATCACATGATGTACACGTAGAAATAATTTTCATTTCATTTAATAAAAAAATTAATATTTTTAAGTCAGATTAAAGTTTAGAAAGATTTAGTGAAATAAAAAAATTTTAAAGAAGTAATTTAATATTAAAACAAACTCTAAAAATATAAATTATATTTTATTTAAAATTAAAAGGATGTGTTCAAAAGTTGCACGAGGGAAATCACACTTCACATGAATCAATGGAACATATCCTGTGTCACAAAATGACAAATTACATGCCAATGACACATAAATCAAGCTAAGACATGACCAAAAAAGAGGATGCATACAGGTAAAAGTGGTTCAAAACTGCATTCAGATGAATTTGGAAGTAGGCATGGACCTTGCTCCCCAAATTCCAGATGCTAGTGGCCATCTCACCTGCCCCGGCATGTGGTCTTGGCTTCTTTCTTTTGCCGTAACGTGCTGATTTTATGTTAATAAACTATGTTTGGAATTGTCTTGGAGGGTACCCCCTAATCCTCAGCCATTCAAACCAAAATTCCAAAAGGGAATGACGACTCAGATTTTGGATAAAGTATTATATATTTGGAGACTGAGATTTGGGAATATTATAAAACAGTGTAACAACCTACACTCCCACCTGAAAGTTGATTAACTAGTACTGTAGCGTGGCTCCCCCTTGACACTTGGGGGCACAGCGCGCTGTGGCATATTTTACAACTATTTTATATGTCCATGTGAGCAGAGATTCTTATGCCCCACAACTAAAATAGAATTTGGGATTGAATTTAGTACGCGTTTGGTATACAATAGGAAGGATGGAAATAAAATCATAATAAAAATGAGATATTCTCGTACCATTATGGCATTTTTTAGTAAAAAAAATAGAAAATGAGTACTCATGAAATAGTGATTTGAAGGAATTAAAGTGAAACAAGAATCAAATGAAATATAATAGTTATTTTTAATTTATAGTTTGGTGACTTTTAAAATAGAATACTTTTTTAAATTATTTTATTATTTGGTATATAAAATTATTATAGAATAGAATCAAAGTTAATGTAAATGACATAAATACTTCTTATAAGAAAATTTTTTAAATATTAATAATAATGTTTAATTTTAATTTTTTTATAATTTAATTAGAATAAATATTGTCATCTTTTAAAAGAATAATATTATTATATCAAACAAATACTTCATATTTATTTTTATATATAAATAAGTTTTTAAATTAAAGACAAACTATTTACGTCGAAACTAAAAATTATTTTGATAAACTATAATACCATTAAGTTTGATAAGTAATCAAATACATACATTTGACCTAAAAGAATTACACTATAAATTGAAATGTATGAAGAAAAATATTTTATTACAAAAAAAAAATATAAGAAGGACAACAAGTGTAATTTTATAAAAATTTTAAAGGTACATTAAAAATGAATAATTTTAATCACATTTCATGAAATATGAAATCCTAACCCACCTCTCTAACAAAAAATGAATTCCTTATTTTATTTTTGATTTTATAAAATAAGACATAAAATAAAATTACTATTTTCATATTTTTTTTTACCAATAACCATAGAAATATTTCATTTCATGAAATGGACATGAAATGAAATTATCATTCCTACTTAAGTAAGCAATGGAACTCAAAGCTTTGAGCAGCTCTCATATCTTCTCGCTACAAACAGTCAAGAGCATATTATTCTCTTTTCACAAGATCCTCAAGTAGTTCATTCACAGCCATATTAGTAGACGTTGATGACATTTTATTAGCTGGAAATGACCATGATGAAATAGAATCAATAAAATCTTACCTTGACTCTAGCTTCAAAATCAAGAATTGGGCGATTTAAAATTTTTTTTCCGGGACTTGAAGTTGCTCAAAGGCATCTGCCTATCCCCGAGAAAATATGCTTTAGAGCTCTTGTCACAGACTGGATTTCTAGCATCCAAACCAATAGAAACGCCCATGACTACAACAACCAGATTACATATAGATATGGGAACTCCACTACAAGATCCGTCTAGCTACAGGAAACTCGTTAGCAAGCTGCTATACTTCACCAATCACCACAACTAGACCAGACCTCTCATTTGCTATACAACAATTAAGCCAGTTTATGGACAGACCTACTGATGCTCATATGAAAGCTGCAAACAGAGTACTTCGATACATAAAAGCTGCACCAAGACAAGGCCTTTTCTTCTGATCCCAATCTGAGCTAAAAATTGACGCCTTAAGGGATGCTGATTGGGCTGGATGCCCTGACACTAGAAAGTCCATCACAAGTTTTAATATATTCCTTGGCTCTTCATTGATTTCCCGGAGGTCTAAAAAGCATACTACAATGTCACGTTCATCTTCAGAAGCCGAATACCATGCTCTAGCCACAACTACATGTGAGATTCAATGGATATTCAATGTTTTAAATGATTTACAAGCTTCTGTTCATGAGCTACCATTACTTTTCTATGATAATCAACTTGCGAGACACGTTGCAGTAAATCCCATATTTCACGAAAGGATCAAGCATTTAGAACTAGACTGTCACCTAGTACGAGACAAGTTACGCGCAGGGCTCATCAAGCTCATGCCTGTTTCATCGTCGGATTAGCTAGCAGACAGGGACACAAAGGCATTAGATCCTGCTCCATTTCAAACACTCTGTACCAAGCTTGTGGGGAGGTATTATACGAATATTCTCTCCAGCTTGTGGGGAGGTGTTATACTAATATTCTTCATCAAGTTCAGAATCTTCTTCTTCCATAACAGAAATGGTTTTCTGTTAGATTAGTTAGAAGCAACTTGTACACATTAATCACGTGTGTATTATCTTCTTCTTATTGCACTTGTATATAAACTCTCAAGTATCAGTAATAACGCAAGTTCATTTTATCTCCTCAAACAATTTGTAATACCTAAATTGTACCTGATTTTGAAATACTTCATCAGTAACTTAGAATCCATATCAGATATGTAAAATTTTCTAAAATCTACAATTTATCCATCAGCTAAATGAAAAGTGTTCATTACTTGTCTTTCACGTGTTCACTAATCACATGGTAGTCTATCATTTGCCCATATTTCACCAATCGAGAAAGTGACATATGACAGCATGCTACATGTAATGATGAAATAAGTCACGTTATCAATAATTTCTGTTTTGCTAGTGGATGAAAAGATCTTTTTGCATGTTAATTTTTAAAAAATTTAAAAACTGCTGACTTTGATTTGAAAGTTCATTGTGAGTATTGCGAAATAAAATAAAATTCGTGGAAAATATATATATATATATATATATATATATATATAGTTTTCTAAAAAAATAATAAATTTAAAGTATCAATAATCAATATAATTATTAATATTGAGATTTATTATTTATTATTTTATTTTATATAAGGATCAAACTCCCCACCTCACTTTTCCAATTGAGTCATGCCTAGGTGGCTCTAAGCATTTTATTTGATTATAATGATCATTGACCAACCTTTTGTCCTAAACAATGTAAATCTAAGTATTTGAAGCATGTGGTTAACTTACAGATCATGCTCGTAACTTGCTTCACTGCTTACTTCTATTTCATATTGTTACAAGTATTTTTTAAATTCCACTTGTTTTCTTAGTAAAGAAAAAGATAGTTGACTTGTTGAGATTTAGATTAAAAGAAATTATAAATTTCATTTAATAACACAATCTATGAAAAAAACTAATTTTTATTTAATAATATTCATTTAAAATAATAATGAAGTTCCTAAAAATAAATTGATTCAATAGGTATTAAAAAAATTAACCTTTTAATTTAATAATATATTTGATATGAGATAAAAATAAAAAAAATATTAATGAATTTTATGTAAAAATATATATATAAAACACATTCATAAATTTTTTACCCTTATACCAAATTGATTCTAAATAGATTCACTCTCACAATGAGTAACAATTCGCATGACAGTTGACCTAGTCTCGAATTGACATAAAGATAGGGAGTTTCAGCACCCATTTTACCCCTTTTCTTTCTTTCCATGTCCTTGGAACACATTATGCTAAATAAAATATGGATCCACCCCATACTTACAAAAAATGTAATTGCCCTAACATAAATTTTTTTACCATAGCAACAAATTTTTTTTAAGAAAAAAAAAATAGAAAGTGGATAGGTTACTCCACAACCAAGGCATATTGCACCACATTTAGTGAATATCTACTAATACAAAATCGTGCAGCACAAATCGAATGTAAGACCTTTACATCAAAAGCTGCATCTTATCATTTAAATCAACTCTCATTATCCATATAGCAACAAAATTTTAGGCAATGTCGATTGCTTCCTGCCTGAATTCACCTTTTCTTTTAAAATTATGTTGAGTGTTCAAAAGGGATTTGTGCAGTACACATCCATATTTAGGTCCATTTTTGGGTTAAAAAAATGAAGGGAATTTTGGTTGAAGACAACTAAACATGAAAAATTGGACAAAATGAAGTTTGGTATGGGTTGAGTCTTCTGAATCTGCAACTAATAGAATCAATTCTTTTTCTTTTTTTGAAAAATAAATTATTTTTAAAGCCAAAAGAGTCCAAGCTTTTGAGTCTACCAAAATCAATTTTACTCACATAAAATATGAATATGATTAAGATAGAATGACCTTTTATGGAACATTTTAAGTGTACGACTACATCTCTTAAAAAATAAGTTCGTAGCGTATCATCCAATTCCCGATTATTGTAATTATTTCACTTATCTTTTCCAAAGGTATAACTATATACTCGAAATGTAACATACAAACCACTTAAGATATTATATAAGAAAACAAAATAAAAAATGTATTTGCAATATAACTAAAATTCATAATAGCCACTTGAGTATTGTAGAAAGAGTCAGTAAGAATTTAAATAAAAATCATAACTTTTTTTTGGCTAAATAAAAATCATAACTTTAATTTGTGGCAAGAACTGATTAATACAAACAATAAAAATAAAAGAAAATCATTTGAGTTTAACACCTAAACCTTATTTCAGGTAGTTGAAGTCGTAAAATTTTGAACATAGAGAAAAAAATTTAAAAATTGGTGTTTGTTAATAAATAACCTGAGTGTATTGGTTAAGGAATTAAAATAGAAAATATTAAATGAAAAATATAATTTTATATTTTAAAAGCCTAAAATTATTTAATATTTTTTAAATTATTATTTATTAAAATAAAGATTATCAAATATTCCTAAAACAAAACTTTTAAAGTACTGGATAACTATACCCTTAAAAATTTATTAACAACTCCATGATATGTGATAAAATAAGTTACATGAGATTAACTAAAAGCGAAGTAGTTTGCACATAGGGAATGACTCCGCATACTAGAAAGCCTGTCCAAAAATTGCTTCTTTTTTTTTTTGAAAAAAATTGTTTTAAATATTTACTTACACAATTATTAATAAAAACCTACTTTAAAAATTAGCACAAAAATTTTAATTTTTAAACAAATCTTTTAATCCTTGTTTTATTGGGAGTGATAGATGAAGGAGAAAAACCATTCCTCACAGCACTGTTAACAATGTTAATTTAATTATAAAATATGTAATATATATATATATATATATATATATATATATATTGGGAGTGATAGATGAAGGAGAAAAACCATTCCTCACAGCACTGTTAACAATGTTAATTTAATTATAAAATATGTAATATATATATATATATATATATATATATATATATATATATATATATATATGCGCATGTGTGTGTTGGATGTTAATAAGCGCTATTTTTTTTATTTCAATAAAAATGATTTACTAACATTTAACACACACACACACATATATATATATATATATATATATATATATATATATATATATATATATATATATATATATATGTGTGTGTGTGTGTGCGCGCACACGTGTGCGCGTGCGTGTTGAATGTTAGTAAGTATTAAAAAAAATATTTTTTATTTTTGTTTTAAAAATAAAAAATTTAAGAATATTTAAAATGTTTTATTATTTTATTTTATTTTTTTAATAAAAAATAAAACAAAACATAAAAAAAGGATGACCATCGTGATATACAATTATCAATAATTAATTATTTACATTTTATTATATAAACATACTGCAAACTTTAAATAATTAAATTATATTTTATTTTAACAATTACAACTTATATTTAAATGAATTCTGCTAATTAGAAAAAAAAATTTAAATGAATTCTGATAGTTAAAAAAATTATATATAGTTTATTGATAAGAATGTCCTATATTTTTGTTTTGCTTTTAAAAATAAAAAATTTAAGAATATCTTATTAATTTAATTTATTTTTTTAATAAAAAATAAAATAAAACATAAAAAAGGATGACCATCCTGATATACAGTTATCAATAATTAATTATTTACATTTTATTATATAAACATACTGCAAACTTTAAACAATTAAATTAAATTTTATTTTAACAATTACAACTTAGATTTAAACGAATTCTGTTAATTAGAAAAAAAAATTAAAATGAATTCTGATAGTTAGAAAAAAAAATTATATATAGTTGATTGAGAACTTATTAAATACGTACATATACACAAATGCTTAAATTTCTTGTACATAAATAACTTTTACTTCTTGCTTTTTGAAAAAAAAAAAAGACAAAACCAAACAAAATGAGAAAAAAAATTATATATTATGAGATAATAAATACGGTCTTATCACAATTTGAAACAATACATATATGACATACCAATTATTTTTCTTTGAGTTTCTTCTCTTTAGAAATTAAAATCATTACCTATCAACTACTTAAGTTAATAAATATATTATAATATTTAATATCTTTGTCAATATTATTTATCACATAATTATCATTTATTAAAATTAAATATTAAATTTTTTTAAATAACATAATCAAACTTCACATAGTAAAATTAAACTTTTATTCGATCTTCTTTTAAATATTATAATAAATTTGTTAATTGTGTTGTGAAATTTGAATATGCTAGTGTGGAATTTAAATCTGGCTTGTGCATGTTGTATGTTTATTGCAGAGTATGAAAATTCTTGAAAATAATAGATGGATGTATAATAGGATTACAGGACTAATCTTAATAGGAAAAGACTTACACGTAATTTCATAAATGAGGTTAAAATATTAATGAATAATGCATGTGAGTCTTCACAATATTTAAGGGAAGAGACCATTATGTGCCCATGTGACAATTGTTATAGTGAAAATCTGTTACTACGAGATTACAACTTTACAAAAAAAAAAGTTTTCAAACCTATATTAATTTGGATCATGAAGAGGCAAAGCCTATTTTATTTGAATTTAATAATAATAATATTGGTGTTGGTCCTTCTAATAATAATTAATTTGGTAATAAGGATGAGTGGCATGGAGAAAAGCCAAACTGTACTGGTGGAGTACAACAAAATTTCGAAGTACTATGGTACGTTTAAAAGAGAATATATTATATATAAAAAAATTTGACTCTTTTCAAAATGAAAATTTTATTTTATAAAATAAAATAAAAAATATTAATTATTAATAAAAAATTAACAGTTTAATTATAAGAAAAAAAGTATATATTAAATTATAAAATTATTAAAATTTGTTTTATTAATTTTTTTTAATAATTAATACTCTTTATTTTACTTTTTAAAGTAAATTTTTTATTTTAAAGAAATTAAATTTTATATAAAAATATAAAAATATATACAATTAAGTAAATAAACTTAAAGACAAATATCATTCTCACAACATTTTAATTTTAAGTTTTTAACAAAACTCCATAAAAGTACACTAATGAAGCAACAATGCCTAGAGAGAACATGGCCCATGAGGTAGGCGACGCCATATTTAAAACGGTGAAATAGCATTGTGTTTAATTTAATAACAAATAAAAAAAATAGTAGTTGAATGTTACGCTTTAGTTGAACCAACTCTTGTTTGAGTCATGCCGGCGGCTTATTGCGATGCATAATTCAGCCATACTCAAACGTACTTCGTACAATTTTTTTTTTTAAATGTCTATTTGTATAAGTATCTATATTTATCCAGTATATAAGAGTAGTCATGCATCCTAGTAGTTAACGAGGACTGGTATCAAATAACATGTTATTTAATATTTAATTTTTTAAGTAATTATTATTTTAATTAAAATTTTTTAATAATTTAATAATTTATAATTATATGATAGTATAAAATTTTTTATATTAACAATAAATTAAAATTATATTCTAATATTTATTAAAAGGCCATTGAATTTGTTTTAAAATTTTTTTATATTATTATCCAATCACATATTATTTAGTATATAATATTTTAGATAATTATTATTTTAGTTAAATTTTTTTAATAATTTGATAGTATATGATTATATAATATAAAACTTTTTTGTCACATTTTAATTTTAAAAAATATGATCGATTAGGAATTAGGTATTCCTATCCCCAAAATCTCATTATCACATATATATTTTAACATAAAATCATAATCACTTAAGTTTCACCATATCAAATATAAATATATTATTAAAATATTTTACACAAATATGAACAGTTTAGATTTCATGATCATTATATAAATTACAGATTCTTAATATGCAAAATAAATGGACCCAACCATATGACTACAATATCAAATATCTATGTCTTCAATCATTTCCATAAAAGAAATATATCTCACTTTAGAAGTTAAGAGTTCTCTAGGCTGGAGGTACAGGAAATTCTTGATCAGGTTCTAAAAAAAATGAAAATTGATGAGTTTTGTAACTCAGTGAGCACAAGAATATTCAAGTGCCACTAACCAAAAATAATATAAGTATACTTTATACTAATAATAAGGATTAAATATAAAAAGTATACTCTAAGGCTTTTATTTGATATTCAATAAAAATGAATTCAAATTTCGATATATTAGAATTACTTTCTTTTATGAAATCCTTCTTAAAGAATCTTATATCTATAACGAATCATCCTCACAAAAATCTTTTTTCATTAAACAATAATTTTTTACAGGAATATTTTCAAGCATTACTTAAAGAACAGTTTAACATATGCATTAGCGCTTAAATTTTTTAATCTCAAATACTTTCAGTCGGGTATCAGTTAATTATTTCTATAGTTCTGATTATTTTTAGTCGGGGATTAGTCAATTATTTTTATAACTCTAAATATTTTTGCCTGTGCATCATATACATATAAATCTCATATTATCATATAATGGTATATCAAGGATTCCTCTGATATTCCCATATATATTATCAAAATATTAGCAACATAATCTACATATGTAATCATAATATAAAATATTAAAATTATAAATATGGACAGAAATAAGTATAATGCTCAAGATATAATAATGCCATAAAAATATATTTAACTTAAGATATCAAAATTGTAGAGTAAAATATAACAATTTAAAAATTAAAGTATTTAACTCTAAATTTATAAATCATATTACATATAATAATAACAGAATATAAATCATAATAAAATTGTCAACATAAGCTTTTAAGAAAAATTAAATAAAAGTATGGTGATATTATAATAGTAACTCACAAGCATTATAAATACTCACTAAATATATAAAAAAATTATATTAATCAAGTACTCTTCTTAATATTATCGAGATAATAAAAAAAAATAAAAATCTAATAATACTTTTCTTTCACTCACAAAAATATTTTATTTCTTCTACGTATTCTCTACTTCGAAACCTTTATTTATAAAAGATGTTGCATTTTGCTTGCAATCAGCCATCAACATTTGTTTTGCAGCATTTAGTCATCGACCTAAACATAGGTGTAAGAAATATTCACTTTGCCGTTTACTTTGTTCACCATTCTTTCCTCTAGCTTAAATGCCATCTACTGATGGCTTTCTAACCTTATTATTGACTAATCCCCAACCACTTACTTTTAATTTGTTCCTTTTTTTTAAGTTAAAAATAAACGATTTGATATTTTTATATTAACAATAAATTAAAATTATACTTTAATAGATATTAAAAAGCCATTGAATTTGCCTTCATTTTTACCGGATTTTGTCGCTGAAATAAGTCGTTTTCTCGTATTGATTGTTCTATATATAGATTTAAAAATTATCTCATCTTTAGTCATGATTACATTTGATTAATAAAATATTTAAATGGAGACAATTTGATGAGTAACTCATCATTTGAGAATCTTATAATGCACTAGAATTTAATTCACGTCCGTTGTTTACTTTGTTTGTTTTCAACAGAAAATGGCAATTTGCTGATGTGAAATAGCTAGTGGTGCCTCATTCCCACGGTAAAAGAAATAATAAAAAAATTGATTTGGACATATGGAATATAGTCAAATAAAAAAATAAATTTCATTGTTTAACATCTTTTATGATAAAATAAAAATAAAAATAAAACAAAAAAACCATGAAATCTGAATCATTTCTTAATTTTCTCACACCCCACTTTGTCGAGAAAATCTCAAAACGAGTAAAAACCACACCAATAGCTCCGTGGCAACTCCGAATCTTCAATGGAGGCCTATCACTAGAAATCACCTCCATTTTTGTCGGTCTACAACAAAGGAGAAAAGCTTTGAGCTCCACATTCTCCATCCATGGCGAACGTGGTTCCCAAGAATACCGACACCGCCGCCAAACCCATCAACAACAAGAAGGAAAGCCCGAATCTGCTATTGGGTCGTTTCAAGACGGGGAAGCTCCTCGGCCATGGAACTTTCGCGAAGGTCTACCATGCCCAGAACATCAAAACCGACGAAGGGGTCGCCATCAAGGTCATCGACAAGGAGAAAATCCTAAAGGGTGGCTTGGTGGGCCACGTGAAGCGCGAGATCTCCATCCTCCGCCGCGTCCGCCACCCCAACATCGTGCAGCTCTTCGAGGTGATGGCCACCAAAACCAAGATCTACTTCGTGATGGAGTACGTCCGCGGCGGCGAGCTATTCAACAAGGTTGCCAAGGGGCGATTGAAGGAAGAAGTTGCCCGGAAATACTTCCAGCAATTGATTTCCGCCGTCGGGTTCTGCCACGCCAGAGGGGTGTTCCACAGGGATCTCAAGCCTGAAAACCTGTTGCTTGACGAGAATGGAAACCTCAAGGTTTCCGATTTTGGTTTGAGTGCTGTGTCTGATCAAATTAGGCAAGATGGGTTGTTCCACACATTTTGTGGCACTCCTGCTTATGTTGCTCCTGAGGTTCTGGCTAGGAAAGGGTACGATGGTGCAAAGGTTGATATTTGGTCTTGTGGGGTTGTCTTGTTTGTTCTGATGGCTGGGTATTTGCCCTTCCATGACCAGAATGTCATGGCAATGTATAAAAAGATTTACAGGGGCGAGTTCAGGTGCCCCAAGTGGTTTTCGCCCGAGCTCTCTAGGCTTCTTATTCGTCTTCTTGATACAAACCATGAGACCCGGATTTCCATTCCAGAGATCATGGAGAACAAGTGGTTCAAAAAAGGGTTCAAGCAAATAAAGTTCTATTTTGAGGATGATAGACTTTGTAGTCTTGATGATAAGCTGGACAATGATGATGATATAGCATCCCTTTCTGATTACCCAATATCAGAATCTGACTCGGAGATAGAGACCAGAAAGAGGAATGCTTCATTGCCAAGACCCGCAAGCTTGAATGCATTTGACATTATATCATTTTCTCCGGGTTTCGATCTTTCTGGGTTGTTTGAGGAAAAGGGGGATGAGACCAGGTTTGTGTCTGGTGCCCCAGTGTCCAAGATTATATCAAAGTTGGAGGAAATTGCTCAAGATGTTAGCTTTACGGTGAGGAAGAAAGACTGCAGGGTGAGCTTGGAGGGTTCGAGAGAAGGTGCAAAGGGGCCATTGACGATTGCTGCAGAGATATTTGAGTTGACGCTTTCTTTGGTGGTGGTGGAGGTGAAGAAAAAAGGAGGGGACAGAGCAGAGTATGAACAGTTTTGTAACAATGAATTGAAACCTGGGTTGCAGAAATTGATGATGGAGGAGTCTGCAACTTCTTCCTGCCTGCCTACGCCCACGAAACCTTCGCAACTACGTGTGGCTTCTGACTCTGCTCTCTACATACCTTCAGATACTACTCTCTGAATTGAAACAAAAATGTTAAGAGGCACATCATGTTCTTCTCCATCACCTTTATGCCATTCTTGTCTGGATAATAAAGATAAAGAGGAAATTTATTAAAAAATATATTTTTTTTGTTTTATTATCCAAAAACAAGTTGTGTATTAGTGGTATACAAAAAATAGTGTGCTAATAATATTGTTGGAATTGAAATTTTTGAAGAGTGGGAGAAGAAGAAAAAAGGGGATACTTTTTTCTCTATTCTTTTATAGATTGTGTATGGTAATTTTTTTTTCCCAAGATTATCCTGCTTTCTAAGGTTTTGCTCCTTGATGGAGCATTAGTAGCTACTGTATTTGTTTGTCTAATTGCCGTTATGAAAAGGCTAATTTAAATATAGTGAATGGAGTGCACACTTCCACATGTCTTGGTGCATTGATGTGTAATTGTATTATATTTGTTTTCATTCTTTGTTGCAAGTAATGAGAAAAAAACAATGCACTTTCTTGCTAATCCATGAGGTATTGCAGTGGCTTTGGCTGTTTAGTTCTTCATATTATCTCCAAATATTTATCATCTTAATTTGAAATTAGAGATTGGAGGAAACCATTCCAAGAATATCTAAGAATATATGCTAGCCTACTACTAAGTTTGCTGTTCTCTTTGGTATCTGCATAACAAATGCTAATATTGTGCAAAGTAAGGCTTTGATTTCCCTTTTTATCTATAACCGGTGGGAGAAAAAGGATGTGAACCTGATTTGGTGATATATTGTTGTGTTTGTGAAATGTTGTTTAATGCTTGGAAAGTTACTTTCTTTTATACCAATCTAAAGGGCATTACGACTATGGTTAAGTTGGATTCAAATTCTCTATTCTTTTTATTTGTTCCTTAATTATATGCAGATAATTCAGAAAACAAATTTCTATTTATGTTAATTAATAATAATTTATTTTTAAATTGAGATATTTAATTGCTTAGTAATTAGCATTTAATTAAAGGGACAAAATTAAAGATAGAAAAAAGCGACAAAACATTTGAATCTTGGTGAAGCTATAGGCTTATAATGAAACTTGTTAATGATGATTGCCATTTTAAGCATCTATTACAATCACTACAAAAGTGCTTTCTAGAATAGAGCATTACTTAGTGAAATTTGGATCAATCTGGGATTACCATTACTGCCTAAGAAAGTTCACCTCTAGGGCTGTGAAATTGATTCCTATAAAATCTCAAGTCGTTAATCATGGTTTGGTTTGGATTTATTGATAGAGCGTTCAAACCTCAGCACTAGTTCGCGGGTATCTTTCAATCTTAACTATGAGAAATTTGAAAGCTAGGACTATTCAACCCAATTAGTATAATGATAAGAGAACAATGCTTTAAAGATAATGCGATCTCTACTACATACTCAAACATGCACAGCCTATTGGTATTGGTAGGTTAATATCAATTAGCAAGAGAAATAAAAAAAATGTATACTGTATTTTGCTTGCACTGCTTCTCATTTAAAATAAATCTACAAGGTGTTTCTTATTTTGCCCTTGACTTCCATTGCATTATATGAGTAGAGACTTATTTACGCGAGATTGAATAACTTTTTATAAATGTTAAATTTCATTAATTTAACTATTAAAATTAAAGTTTTCATAAAATAGATTAAATTCTTAAAATTTCATGCTCAACATTGCACAGCATGACATATATATGTGTGTGTGTGTGTGTGTGTGTGTTAAATTTTATTAATCTTATTGAAAGGAAGAATGACCATAGAAACTCTTAATTTGTGAAAATGAGTCAGTGAAATTATACTGCTCTTTGTATCGGATTTTATAATACTTATGTAGTTAATGTACAATAAAAAGAAATTAATGCAATGATCCTATTACATAATCTATATAATTCTAACATGATCCTAACATGATTTTAATTGATTCTACACATGATTCTAATTGATTCTTTACATTTTCTACACTCCCCCTCAAGCTAGAGCATATAAGTCATATGCACCAAGCTTGTTACAAATATAACTAATTCGAGGACTTCTGAGAGACTTTGTGAATACATTTGCTAATTGATCATTTGAATTGACAAAGTTAGTGGTAATGCATCCAGATAAAATCTTTTCTCGGATAAAGTGGACAGTTCTACTTCTATATGTTTGGTCTTTTTCATGGAACACTGGATTTGAGACAATGTGCAGAGTTACTTGATTATCACAAATCAGTTACATTTACTTAATATACATCTCCAAATTTTAACTCTTGAAGCAATTGTTTTCAAGTCATATAAGTTCACATGTTACCAATATCATAGCTCGATATTCTGCTTCTGCACTTGACCTTGCAACAACATCTTGTTTCTTACTTTTTCAAGATACCAAGTTACCTCCAATCATCACACAATAACCAGTGGTGGAACGCCTAACTGAAGGAGAGCTAGCCCAGTCTGCATTTATAAAACCAATGATCTGGGTATGTTCTTTGTCTTCATAGAGAAGGCCTTGACCTGGTGCTCCTTTGATATACCTGAGTATTATGATTGTAGCATCCCAATGACTATTACAAGGGGCTTGTAGAAATTGACTAACTACACTTACAACAAAAGAGATGTCTGGTCGAGTAATGGTAAGATAGTTTAATTTACCAATAAGTCTCCGATAACTTTCAGAATAAGACAAGGGTTCCCCCTGTCCTGGTAAAAGCTTGATGTTTGGATCCATAGGAGTATATACAAGTCAACAATTTGTCATGTCAGTCTCCTCTAAAATATCAAGGGCATACTTTTTCTTAGAAATAACAACACTAGTAGAGGATTGAGCGACCTCAATACCAAAAAAATATTTAAGGCAACTAAGTCTTTAATCTGAAAATGACAAAAGAGGTGTTGTTTTAGTTAATTGATATCGTCTTCATCGTCATTTGTGATGACAATATTATCTACATATACCACTAGAAAGATACTCTAATGTTGAGGAGAATGGCAGTAGAAAACAGAATGATTCTGCCTTCACTGCGGATCAAGCCAAATTGCTGAATTGACTGTACTGAACTGTCCAAATCATGCCCGCGAAGACTGCTTCAACCCATAAATAGAACGACGTAAGCGACAAACTAATCCAGACTCCCCCTGAGCAACAAAACCAGGAGGTTGCTCCATGTAAATATCTTCAGCAAATCCACCGTGCAATAAGGCATTCTTAATATTAGGTTGGAATAGATGCCAATGTCGCATGACAGCCATAGATAAAAGAAGCCGAACAAAAACAATCTTAGCAACAGGCGAGAATGTATCACCGTAGTCTAAACTATATATCTGAGTATATCTCTTGGCTACTAAGCGAGCTTTCAAACGGTCAATATGTCTATCAGGGCTAATTTTCACAGCATATACCCATCGACACCCAACGGTGGACTTACCTTTAAGTAACGGAACTAACTCCTAAGTGCCGCTAAAGTGTAAGGCTTGTATTTCATCTACCATAGCCTGTCGCATCCCATATAGGATAGTGTCTCACCTGTAGTCTTGGGAATAGAAACAGATGACAAGGAGGTGACAAAAAAAAATATAGAAAGGACAAACGATGATAGCATAAAAAGTGTAAATAGGATGAGGATTACAAGTAGAACAAATACCTTTGCGAATGGCAACTGGTGGACTAGCGGGAGGCAAGACCTGAAGCAGTAAAGGTGCTGGTTTAGGGCTAAAGTCCACCGGTACCACCATAAAAGTATCTTGAAGTGGACTAGAAGAAGTGGTTTCGGTAGGATGTCCAAGTAAGGGTACAGGAAGAACATCAGATACTGAAGAACACTCAGCAGGAGAAGATGAGAAAAATGATGACTCCTTAAAGAAAGTGACATCAGCTGAGGTAATATATCAATTATTGTATGGGTGAAAGCATCTGTATCCTTTCTAAAAACGAGAGTAGCCAAGAAAGACACACTTAAGAAATTTTGCTTGAAGTTTGTCTTGTCCAGGGATTAGATTATGAACAAAATAAGTGCAACAAA
Source organism: Castanospermum australe (assembly GCA_019955255.1). Lineage (NCBI taxonomy): Eukaryota > Viridiplantae > Streptophyta > Magnoliopsida > Fabales > Fabaceae > Castanospermum > Castanospermum australe. The sequence goes on from NSJW01000119.1 coordinate 87,694, forward strand.
AAACGCGAAGTGGAATGGAATGCAATAATTGAGACAAAAATAGAATAGATGAAAATTTTTTATTATTTAAAATAGAGGAAGGCATGCGATTAATCAAATAACAAGTAATGAGAATTGCATCACCCCAAAATCATAGAGGGACATGATTATGAACAAGTAAAGTTCGTGCTATTTCAATGAGATGACGATTCTTACGCTCAGCAACACCATTTTGTTGTGGGGTGTGAACACAAGAGAACTAATGAAGAATTCCTGTGAAGCCATAAAAGAGGTAAAAGAAGAGGAGAAATATTCACGAGCATTATTACTACGTAAAATGTGAATAGAAATATTAAATTGATTATGAATTTAAGTACAGAAAGATTAAAAAATAAAAAAGATCTAAGCACGACTCTTTATTAAAAATAACTAAGTACATCGAGAAAAGTCATCAATAAAAGTTACAAAATACTGATATCCCATAGTTGTGAGAACACGACTAGGACCCCAAACATCCGTATATACTAAATCAAAAGGGAACACAGCCCGATTATTGACACGTTTGGGAAATGAAGTGCGAACATGTTTTCCAAGTTGACACGACTCACAATTTAAAGATGTTAAAGAAGACAATGTAGGAATCATTCGGTGAAGCTTGGAGATACTTAGAATAACCAAGGCGACTGTGGAGGAGAGAAGGAGAATAACAGAAGTAAAGGCGGCAGGTAATGAAGGTATGGTAAGATGGTATAACTCATGAGACTTCACGTCTTTCGCTAATCATCCGTCCCGTATCCCGGTCCTGCACATGAACAGAATTATTAGTTAAAGTAACAGAACAATGAAGAGAGCTGGTTTAATTTACTGATAGAGATAAGATTGAAAGGACAACCTAGAATATAAAGGACAAAATCAAGAGTTAGAGAGGGTAAATGACAAATTTGACCAAAAACCTTTAGTCATAGTTTTGGAACCATTGGCTAAGGTAACCATAAGGAGGGAAGTTGAATAACAAAGATGAGAGAAAAGACTAATATTACCAGATATGTGATCAGAGGTACCAGAATCCAAAATCCATGGACTAAGGGAGGAATGGGTGAGGCAAGCAACAAAATTACTTAGTCTGAGAAGCGGAGACAGAGGTCGATGACTGAGCAGCCTGATATGTTAGATAACTTTCATAGGCAGTAGTTCGGATAGTGACAGTGGGCACGTCTGAAATAGATGCAGGAACAGGAGAGTCTGACTGAACAATATTAGCTGTGGGAGGGGGTTTCCCATGTAATTTTGAAGTAATGTTCACAAGTGTGGCCAAACCTGTGGTAATAAGTGCACTGTGGACGTTGACCTTTGCCACGACCATGAGACCTAGAACTGGCAGCAGCAATGGTGGACGGCGGAGAAGTTAGAACAGAGGAGCCACTAATAGATGCAGCTGGAGCAAGGACAGACTGAGTAACTCGAAGTAGTCGAGCAAAGACATCCTCCATACAGGGAATAGAGGCACTAGCCAATAGCTGTTGACGGACAGAGAGTCGAGCTCAGGAGGGCAACCAGCCAATGTGAGAAGCATGAACAACTTGTCATAGTTAGTTTCTTGAGTTGCAATATTAGCAATAATAGGAAGAAGTTCAGTGAACTTAATACGAACACTCTGAATATGACCCAAATAACTGGACATGAATTAATCTTGTTTGTGAATATTAAGCATATCAGAGATAACACCATAGAAGCATTGAATATCATTAGTGTACAGCAATTTGACTTTGGTCAACACCTCATGACAAGTTTGATATGGTCAAAAAAGGAAAAAAATCTCACGATCAATGCTATTCCAAAGAAGACTGCAAAGTTGAGCATCAATTGCTTCCCAAGTGTCTTGATCAGTTAGAGGAATATTAGATACTTTCATTGTTAGATGATCAGAAAATCTTTGACCTTTAAACCAGAGTTCAATTGACAGAGCCCAATGCAAATAATTGGAACTATTAAGTGGTTCAGTAGTGATGATTGGAGATCCCAAAATTACAGAATTAAAAATACTTGACTTTCCAGTGAAGGAAGTTATACCAAAGGTGGACATAATGGATACAAAACTTTAAGAAACCCAGAAAACAAGAACCTGAGTTAAAAGCGGAAGACCAAAAATTACGATAGTAGACGCGGTTTGCAGAGATGGGGAAGCCAAATATCTGTTGGATGATCACGAACCTAGTGGAGAGGGCTGGATCTGGCCAGAAAACACACAGAGAGGTGGTCGGGAGAAACGACAGTCGGAAAAGGAAAAAACGGGCTCTTACACACGCTGGAGACGCGATCTGGACAGATTCCAGTGACTGGCGCATGGTGGCACGTCGTAGCTCGAATGATGGCGCGACTTCGGGGATGGGATGAGTTCGGGGAGACGCATGTCATGGTGGGGTCGATTGCCAGAGAAACACACCTCAGATGCGTAGATCTGATATGGAGGCCACAGGAGGAGAGAGAAAAATAACGCTGATGGCAAGGAAGGGAGACAAAAATTTAGGTTTCTATCCTTAGACTCTAGATATCATGTTAAATGGAAGGATGATCATAGAAACCCTTAGTTTGTGAGAATGAGTCAGTGAAATAATACTGCCTTCTGTATCAAATTTTATAATATTTGTGTAGTTAATGTACAATAAAAAAAAATTAATGCAATGATCCTATTACATAATCTACATGATTTTAACATGATTATAATATAATTCTAATTGATTCTTTACATATTCTACAAATCTAACTATTAGAATGAAAATTCTCATAAAATATATCAAGTTCTTAAAATTTCAAAAAATTCAACAAGGCAAAAAAGATAGGTTTAATTGAAAAGTAATTACTTATACACCAGAGTCTAGAAAAATGGGAGAAATTCAATTAGAGTTTTTTTGAATGGATGACGTTCCCTCAAAACTAAGGTTGGCATGCTAGTACTTACGATACCTGCAAATTCTTTTTTTTAATATTTTACTCATATTATTTTTTTGAGATGATAAGTGAACCTATATTTTTTTATTATTTTATAATGAATTTTTTCTAATGAATGAGTTCATAATGATACAAATTATTGAAAAAAAGTATATCATTGAAATAATAAATATTTTTATAAATTAATTATTACAAAATATAATTAAATTTGATATATTATTTATAATATATTATTTTAATTTTTTAAGTATTTTAAATTATTAAATAAAATTATGGTATATGATGCTAAATTATATTCATTTATATTTTTAATTTGTAACGAAGACGGGGACACCAGTGGACTCCATTGACATTCCTACTCAAAACATACTTAATTTCCAATATGAGAGCAATAGAACATTGATAATTGTCTTTAAAAATCCCACCTATCCAAAAGTAACGCATTGCTTCCATACTGAATGCTTCCAATTGCTTTGGGTCCTATACACTTCCTAATGGTTCCTATTCCTACAGGCAAAACTGTTTCTGCAGAACAGAAACTATAAGTTGAAGCGTGGACCACTAATCTAAAAAACAAGCAAAGATAGCGGAAGGATTAAATTGCTAAATGTTTCAGAGATTTAATGACTAATTTGTATAAGACAATATTTTAAGGACCAAAACTACATAACTTATATTTTTTAAGAATCAAAAAGTGTATTTACTCTAAAAGAAAATAAAAAAAATTAAGAGATGCAGACAGTATAACGTTGTTGATTTGGCTAGAAGAGAGGGATGAAAATGATGTAGTGAATTGTAGATGCTGACATGGCTACACCTTAGGGACTGTAGGTGCTGAACTGGCATTATTACTGTTTATGCTTCAGAATTAATATATTATAAATATATTTAAATTTTAAATGATAAAATAAAAATGAAAAGTAGGACAAGAAGAATTTCTATGGAATCCTTTATCTTCTATTGGGACGCACCCTCTTTGTTGTGGAAAGAATCCATGGAAAGATATCCTCCACCTTGGGCTTAAGGGACCGACCTTGGTAGTCATCCTCTACGTCGATGCCGTCATTTCCGATGATGAACTCGGTTTTCTTCTCACCAGTCAAATGCTCTGCTACTCAATATTTGGGCCCCTTTTCTTCTCTAATCTATTTGTTGCTGCAACTATCTTAAACTCATATTTTACTCCACTTGCTTAGCTTTAGTAATTGGGTTGCTTACTCATCATGAACTAGAGGTTGGAATTGGATGCCCTCACTGATTACACTTGATTACACCATTTGAAGCTCTCTGTCGATAGCGTTGAACAAGAACAGCTTGAAGGAGTGCGTTCTTCCTTATAAAGGATGGTGCTGCGTTGAGTTGAGAAAGCAAGAAAGAGGTGTGCAACTAAGGCTTCAATGAAAGTTTTATATTTAGGCAAGCCAGCCCGCACCAACCCGACCTGCAACCACCCAAACAACTCCGACTTTTTTTGTTGCGGGTTGTGCCAGCCAACGCGCCAAACCCGTTTTGATAATGCTATTCAAAGTTGTTATCGAGACTTATAAGAAAAAGTATTTAATTTTTATTTTGAGGATAATTAAATGGTAGCCATATTTGGTTTCTAAAGAAATTTGCCTTAGCGGCAAGCTTAAATGATTTTGCAATTGAATGAATTTGAATGATAAGTGTTTTTCGAGTAAAAATTCATTAAAATAATTAATCTTAAAAATGTATTTCAATGCTTTCTAACTTTTCAAATTTCTTGTTCTTTTATATATATATATATATATATTTGTTGTATTATTTATTTATTTTCTCTTTATTGTAAGTGCTCAAGATAGAGAAATTTTGACCGTTATATGACTTTTGTCTTCATCATATCTCTCCTCTTTCCTTGGGGCTATTTTGTATTTTTAATTTATTTCTCATTAGATACTAGTATATGGATTATAGAAGACGCAGCCCTCTCCAAACTCTATATCCCCTTAGCTTGATAATGGTAGTTCATTTTGTTTTATTTGAGTTGGTGTCTCAAGTAGCTTTTTTTTAGCTCTTTGCCACATATTACTAAACTTCTTTTGCCTGTCCCTTCCAAGCTTTCTTCTACAATTCCATTTTTGCATACAGATTCTGTATATTCCATCTTATAGTGAACGGTATGCATGGTTTCGTAACTTCAAATATAGCGAAGTACAAGAATGAATATACACCATGTTATATTGTTTGGTGGAGAACAGATAATTATTAGTTGGATGATAGCACAGACATGATGCGAGTCAGGGCGGAGCTAGGCTCTGATCGTTCGGGGGGCCAAAGAAAAAGATTGTATTGTTCGAGGGGCCAAATTTAAAAAATTATATTTTGCAAAAAAATTTACATTAAAAATTCATGATTAAAAAAAAAAAATTTGAGAGCTTCAAGGCGGCTCCGCCCCTTATTGCAAGTTATCAATGGTGAATGCTGTTAGTTTTCTTTTTAACGTGTGATACTAGAAGTTATTCTAGAAGAGAATGTTGTGGACATATCTTCTTAGGCCCAAACTTATTGGGTCTAACTTTATCTGCACAGCCCACGATCGGGCATGTAAGTAACTGACCATAGTAGTTCATCACAACCGACTATAACTTGCGATACTCAAAATGCCTATAAATAGTAATGTTTTGAAAACTAGACTAGTTACCAAAACAATTAGGTTAAAATCTTATTTTGATATTTAAAGTTTAACTTATGTTTTAATGCAGTTTTAAATATTGAATTTGTATCAATTTCATTCTAGACATTACAAAATTGTGTTAATATGATTCTTTTTGGTAACAGTATTCATTTTATTAATATTATTTTAAATCTATTTTATTAATTAATTCCACAACAAAAGCAAGTTTAGATGAATTACATCTCAAAATGAATCTGATTTCTTAAAATGGACCTAAAATATCATTAATAAAATAGATATCATTAGTGAAAAGGATCACATTGACACAATTTCATAATGTCTGACATAAAATTGGTATAAATTAAATATTTGAGACTAAATTGAAACTTCAGTTAAACTTTAGGAACCAAAATAGGGTTTGTGCCTAACCATAAAGAAACAGGTTTAAAGTTTTGAAGTTAAACTAAGGTTGGATATGGGTCAAATTGGAGTTTTGTATAAATTAATTTATAAAATATATTTTGAAATCTCTCCATCCAATCAATAATTTTTTTTCTCTGGGGGTAGGAAAATCATAATTTCTACACAAAGCTATGGAACTTGGTTGGGATTTTGGAATGAAAAATTTACTGTTTTCTTTTTATTTAAAAAAAAGAAAACACAAAAATTTTCGTAAATGGTGGAGATTTTTAAATAAATATAGTATGCCCTAATCTTTTAATCCGCATATTTTTTTTGTTTTACGCCTCGTAATTCTTCCTCAGCCAGGCTTGGGCAGAATAGCAGAGCAAGTAAAGTATTAGTAGCATAGCAAAAATGCGTTCCTCGTCATTAATATGTTTGCTCGCGGTAATTGTGGCCTCTCGGGAGAATTGATGACTGCATCAAAGATGCACTTGCTATTGCTAGTACTAGTACATCTGAGAATTCTTAATTGGTTAGTTTAAATAGCCCCGGACTGTGGAACAAAGGAGTATCCCGAACCTACACCGAGGTATTGACGGCGATTCTCAAATATCGCAGAACAGAATGGGATACGATGAGATAGAATGCAATAGAAACAAAGACAGGGGGAACGGGTTACCTACTCTTAACGGTCAAAGCGAACCCTTTCATTCCGAATTAAAGAATTCGGAATGAATCAAATCTCCCCAAGTAGGATTCGAACCTACGACCAGTCAGTTAACAGCCGACCGCTCTACCACTGAGCTACTGAGGAACAACGGGAAATTCGATCTCATAGAGTTCAATTCCCGTTCTCAACCCATGACCAATATGAGCTCGAAGTTTCCTTCGTAACTCGTGGAACTTCTTCGCAGTGGCTCCGTTCCATGCCTCATTTCATAGGGAACCTCAAAGTGGCTCTATTTCATTATATTCCATCCATATACTAATTCCATTCATATCCCTTTCTTTGGTGTCATTGAGATAAGAGATGTCGTTTCTAGTCTATCTGTTTCTATTTCTATATATATATGGAAAGTTGAAAAATTCATATAATAATATAATTTAAATTGAAAAAGGGGAAGTTTACGAATGATATTTTCATTCGTATACATATTTATATCTCTCCGGGAAAAAAAAAAAGAAAAACTTGTAATACCACTTATTTGAAATCATCAATCACTGCCTTAAAAAAGATTAGTTAACTTTTTCTTTCACTTGCAATTAAAGATTCCATAAAAAGCATTTATGTAACTGCGATTAAATGGCCAATCATATATGACATTTATTAGTTTACTTGCAAAAAAAAATTTTGTAAAATTTTTATAAAATAAATTAAGTTAAAAATTTGTAAAGCCAAATAAATAGAATTATAAAAAATAGATGATATAAATATTTTGAAAAAAAAAGCTAGACTCATCGAAAAAATTACATTTCTAAAAAATTCATACTAATTCACAGAATTGTTTGAATTTTGATGTAAAAGGTCTATAGACAGTAATAATATATCCAAATTTATTCCTTCTTAACCGAAGCAAATTTCTATGGCCTCGACGAACAAAGTAAATAGTACCAATGCAAGCATAAAAAAATAGCATAGTATTTTCCGATTCATAAGGATATTGAATAGAATGCATTATTTTTTTAAAGTCTTTTTTAAGCACTTTTTTCCTTCTTAACCCCATAAAGATATTGAATAGAATGCACTATTTTTTTTCATTGAAATTTTGAAAATTAATATTTAAATATCCGTCATAAACAACTAAATAGTTCAGAAACATATAAAATGCAATTAATCTTACTATGGAACAAGCTCTTATTGTAAAAATTGGTGAATAAAATAAACTATCATTAAAAATTCCATATTTGGACCAAAAACAGGTAAATGGTGGAATACCACAAAGAAAAAGTGTACTCACTAAAAACATAATTTTTGTAACTAGTGCATGTTTTGTTAAACAGCCCATAAGGACCATATTTTGTGAAAAAGGTGCATGTTTTGTTAGACCACGACAGCAAATACAAATATCCATCAATAATTGGCCATATACATAATTACCAAAAAAAAAAGAAAATTGGCCATAAACACAACATTTAATTCATTCCTCGGGTTTTAAGAAAAAAAAGAAAAGAAAAACTCTTTTAAGACAAAAGGAATATGTTTGTCTCAAACTCCTCTTCTTCCTCAATGCATCGCTCATCCTTACCAACTTGCAGACAAAAATTCAACCCGTCTCTTATCTAGATTGGGGAATTAAAGCTTTTTTTTTTCTTTGGTCCTCAGGAAATTAACGCTTTGCATGGGCAAAATTTCCTCTCAATAAACTTGGGACATAACACCATCATAGGCCCTGATAAATGAAGCATTGGTGTTCTCAAGTTTACACTCAGTTGCCTTGCGAGCATAGATTTAAAATACCTCATCATGTGGTTGCGGACATTGCCGCAACTGCATCACTCCGTAATCTTCTTTCACACCGCAGCGGTTCAACCCACATCGCAATAGCTGTAACTCCTACAATCGCAATAGTCGTAATGCCTATAATTACAGTAACTATAACCACAATTTAAAATCCCGCTTGCGAGTAGCCTTTTTAGATTCCATCTCCCTCTTTAAATTTCAACAAATAATATTTTGATGCATCAAGCTCCACCTTAATCGAGCACACACATCCTCACTTGCCTAGCCTCCTTTAGTGCACATTTTTTAGTACACATTTAGTGTGATGGAAAGAAAATGAATGGAATGAAATGGAACAAACAAAAATTTTAAAGTTAAAACATAAAAAATCTCTCTTTCCCATTCCATTCATTTCCTTTCTCTCTTTTCAAACATGCACTTTAAAGTCCAGCTAATTCAAGATCTTCTCAAGCTTAGCCACCAACTCTGAGGCCTTTCTCTCTACCATAGCAAGTTTCTTCCTAAAGTTCACCTTCTCAAACAGCTAACCAGCAGAATTTGAGTTGACATTAACAAGAGATGGCCAAACCTTGTCCACACGGTCCAAAAGCTTTTGAACACGGATCAAAAACTTTCGAACGTCTCACTCAGGTTAACGGGCTTGCTTGCCAACCTCAATGCATTGCATGCAAGAGACCCTGAAGTCTTAATCTGACTTGTCCAATGCACATTTCAAGAAGGTATCAATGAAATGTATTGGAAGTCTAAGCCCATATCGGACAGAAAGAAGGCCTGGGGACCGTATTTAAGCTGGAGGATGCTCCTAATCTTTTGAGCCGGCTTTTGAGAAGAGCAATGAGCGCCTCTTGACGTGGTATCAGAGTCTTGGTGTAGCTGCCTGTTCCGATGACCTCATACCCTGTGTAAGAATTAAAAAAAAAACCACCGATGGTGCTCGGAAGTCTAAGCCGGAGAAGGATGTATCTCCCCCTAATGTGAGAGGGAGTATTGGAAGTCTAAGCTCACATCGAATAGGAGGAAGATCTGAGAACCGTATTTAAGCTGGAGGATGCTCCTAATCCTTTGAGCCGGCTTTTGGAAATAGCAATGAACGCCTCTTGACAAAATGTTCCTAAATTGGTTGCCTCAAGCAGACTCAACCTTGTGTGTGGTCCCTCAAAAAGAGTTAAAAGAAAGAACCTCGTAGCTTCTTGGGTAAAAAGTGGAATGAACCTTAGTCAACAATATGAATGGGAACATCCAGGGTAGTTGGCAGAGGTGAAAGGAGGTGAAAGAACTGTTGCAGTGTATAGGAATGGTAATTTGTTGTTTTTGGATAAGATCCAACTTGACCTAACCCAATCTAGGAGGAAGCAGTGGATTTGGAGCCTTGACCCAGATCCATACCTGACCCGAGTATGATTAGGGTCAAGTAAACCCAAATCCAGCCTTTTTTTTGAAAAAAAAAAAAAAAAGGGCCATAGCTATTCCAGACTGCATATTATATTATGCATATTGAAAGAAGAATAAAATTCAACACAAAATGAATAATATACCTACATCTGTTCATAAATGCTAAGGCCTAAGAGTTGTTAACTAATATATTACTGGTAAGTTATACAAGCAACCTAACTTTTTTATACAATTCTGAAAATCAACAAGAATTATTCTAAAAAACAATTAGTCTCTGCTAAAACGGATCCAGCAACAATGGTGGCCAAGAGTCAAGTTTGATCCTTGTTGACTCCTTGCTCGCACCCTTCACACCAAGCAAATTCAAGCAAGCAGACTGGGATGCATGCCAACCCCCAATTGTACCCACCTGAGAGGAACACAAATCACATAAAACCTTAGCTATTAAATTGGAAAAACAGCCAACTAAAAAGTAAAATCTATGAATAGATGAGATGCTAAATCACCTCAATGGAAGGCAAAGTTACTGAGATATGAAGATCTCTCCCATCATTGACGGCTTCAATCATCAGTGGAAGTAAACAATGGTTATAAAAACAGTCAGGGAGATGCAGACATGCAGTTCTAAAAAAGAAACTAAGGTAACACCAGAGCAGATTCCATATTTCCGTAGTAGAATAACTCCTGCTTTCAGTCCAGCTTTGGCTCCATACCTCTACAGCTCGACTCCTTCCATTCATTCTTACTTCATTGAGGAAATAAACAGCCAAATCCTGAGCTGTGGGCAGAGCCAAACCCAATTGCTTCAGAAGTTTGAATTTTTTGCATCTCTACAAGTAAATTTAATGATATTCTAATTGCATGCTTCATACGAAATTACCTAAAACAGTACCTTATTTATATTACTTTCACATCTTAAGCAATTTAATGCAAAAGAAAAAGACAAGCTGACAAAACTAGAATTGATTGCAAATAATATTTGCTGGAAATTGACAGCGTACTCTACAGCCATCGTTTTTCTAGGAATGAGAATATCATAAATGTAACAACAAAAAATCTAGTTACATCCACTGATAAATATTATGGCTACAAGTAGTGACATCCACTGACAAAGATTATATCTGACATTATTTATGCTTGTTTTCTTCAATGCACTTTCCAACAAATCAGTTCCTTGTTCATTGTCCGCTGATGTTTCCAAGCAGAATATTCACAATACTTCCAAGTTCCTTTATTTTCTTTAGACAATCTAATACTCTTAGTCTTATATCTTCGAGATTATAAATACTTAGCAAATATAGATTAAAATGAGACTCAGCAGTCAGCACTGATATGGAAAGAGAACAGTAAGGTCATTTTCTCCTTGACATTAGTAATATGGTCATTTCTCCTTGACATTAGTAATAGGCCTTATTTCTTCTCAAGGAAAAGAATAGTTGATCATTTTTTGGTAAGTTCATTTAAATAGGCACTAGATAGATTTTAACAGGACATCAACACCAACCACCCCCCTGGGCACAAAAAAAAATGCAGTAGCAATAGGAAATGGTGCCATGTTATGCATGTGCCTAAACTACAAATAAGATACAAGAATACATCATGAACTTTAAAAAAAAAAATTATGAGAAGACAATTAAGGATATTACCTTCCTGCATGTGGTTATTGGGTCATCTGAGGAAAATGGAGGGTAACCAACCAGCATTTGGTGCATGATTGCTCCCAAACTCCCAGTGACTACTGTCCATATGGAAATAAGTACACATGAAAACTTATCAAGCCAACTAAAAATTGTACAGATTTCAAGTGATCAGCCAAAAGTAATACTCTCATAAATTAAATAAAATAAGAAAAAACTTGCACAAATCTTCAAGATCAAGACTAATAGATCACAAGGCCAGAAAAGTTAGGTAAGAACTAACCAATCACTTTCCATCACATATTCTGTTTTCAAAAGTACTTCAGTAGCAATGTAGCTTGGTGTTCCCACTATAGAGAATGCCTTGCAAGGAGAAACGGGAAATGTGAGAACAGAAAGGCCATTGTTTTTGAAACTTCAACAACTTTTGAAACCAAATTAAACTCCGGTCCATTGTTTTTCTGATTAATGCTCTGCACCAAAATGAAAAAAATTAGTTTTTAAAAAAAGATGACTCTGTTAATTGCTTCAAGTGCTCATTTTCTTTGTCTAAACAAGCCACCAAACGAGGAGCGACTCTTTCTTACAAATATTGACCAATGTGTTTCTGAATTTCGATTTCAAGCTTTCTCTTCATAAAATTGAGTGACTGGTCAAAGCCTAGATTTTGCTGAACTGACAAAGCTACATCATGTATGCATGCATCAAGAAAAGAATCTATAACACCTATTTTCCAAATAAAGAATCAATGGTCATCCTATAAACCTCCAACTTTCCAGACATACTCAGATATATAATTCCCAGAATTTAACAAATCTGCCAGCGCATGAAATTTACTTGAGGGCATTGCAACATAACCATCAGCTTACTCCTATATTCTATCTATATTCTATCTATATTCTTTTTTACTCCTATATTCTTCAAAAATGTACCTGTAATCTGGACTTCCTAAGCTGCTCTAGAACTACTTGTTCCTGCAAGTACTTCTGTTGGTGGCTCATCACAAGGTTGTTCTGCATAATCTAATTCCACACCTCTATATTTCTGTACAGACTGAATTTCTGGACCTTTGACTTCTGTGATTTTAATCCTTCACCCCCAGCATTTTCTATATTTCTCTGAAGCTCCAAAGCCTAAAATGGTTAAGGTTAAGTCAAGCTAACTGAGGTTAAATAAAGATATGACAGTTATTTTCAAGATTCAGCCAGATCAAGAAATAAAACCAAATGGAAGACCTGTCAAGCAATCCTCAGCTTGCAAAGAAAATAAAGATAAGTAAGTTCCCAACCAACCTTTTCCTTCAGTTGTTTAGACCCATCAATAAGCCTATTAATCTCCATTTATTCTGCAATAATAAAATTATGTTGTGAATTCAAACTGTTCAACCTGTAGAGGGGAGGAAAAAAATAAAACTCAATCCCCTGTACCAACAACTCCAAGAAAAGTACCTTTACAAATCAGAACTAAGCATTACCCCCTTCTGGCTTGTAGCTAACTCTATCTCCAAAGCAACAAGATGGAGAGTCAATAGCACCTTCTGAAGAAATAGTTGCTCCTTAGGGAAAAAAAGGTTGACTAGTTTTGTTTGGAATCATTTTGAAAAGAAAAAGATAAGAGGACTAGTTAAAGCAGTTTGTAACTATTGTCACAATGAGCTTGTTGGATCTTCTACTAGTACAACATCACGTTTACGTAATCACTTGGGAAGATGTAAAGATTATCTTGCTCAACGAGGTTCATCAACACCTAGGACAAATGAGGGAACTTTATCGGACCAAAGTTTTTCATTTGATCTAGAAATTGCTAGAAGAGAACTTGTACTCATGATTATTATGCATGAGTATCCTTTGTCCATGGTGAATCATATTCACTTTAGGAGATTTTTAAATGCTCTTCAACCATCATTTAAGATAGTGTCAAGGAACACAATGAGAAGTGATTTAATGAATATTTATCTTTAAGAAAAAGAGCATACTAAGAGGTTTATTGAAAGCAATTAAGGTAACATTGCTATCACTTCTGATACGTGGATGTCAAACCACAAAAAAAAAATGGTATATGAAAAATGGCATATAGTAATCACTGGTCATTTTGTTGATGACTTTTGAAATTTACAAAGTAGAATATTGAGATTTATTTATGTGCCATGTCCACACCCAAAGGAGGCTTTCTGTGATGTATTATTCAAGTGTCTTCTAGATTGGAACATTGATAGGAGACTTTCTCCAATCACACTTGATAATGTCTCAACAAATGATACAATAATTATCGTTCTCCTAAACAAATTAGATACCTCTCCTCTTATGTTGTGTAGGTCACTCATTCATATGAGATCTTGGGCGCACATCAAGAATTTAATTGTTAAGGATGGATTAAATGTAATCAGAGACAGAGTGTATGTTTTTGGAAAGCCACATCTAAAAGAGAAGAGACATTTGAGGTAGCATGTCGCAATGTGCGCATTTTGTATTCAAAGAAGCTGATTTTTGATTGTCCAACCCAATGAAACTCTACATACTTGATGCTTCAAGTTGCTTTAATGTACAAAGATGCGTTTATTCGTGCCAAGATGCTTGAATCTTCATATTAAGCAATGCTATCTCAAGAGGAATGGGATTTGACAAAAAACGCGGGAAGTTAAAGAAATTTAATGATGCGACTGAACACGTTGCTAGGACAAAAATCAGAGTTGGACTACTACTTAGATGAGGATAACTTGCCTAAAGGGCAACCGTTTGATATATTACTATAGTGGAAGATGAATGCAGGTAAATATCCTGTGTTGTAAGCCATTGCTAAAGATATTTTGAGCATTCTTGTGTCTACCGTTGCATAAGAATTTGCATTTAACACCGGTGGGAGATTGTTGAGCCTACATCACAGTAGACTCAGGCCTCATACATTGGAAGCATTGATGTGTGCCCAAAGTTGGATAAGGGCCAATGGCAATGATGAAGAATGCACTGCCATACATAACGATGAGGATGGAGATGAAGATGAAGGCAGTTTACCTTAATAACAGGTATTTTTAATTATCAATATTTTTTACTTTTGTATGAGTGTACTTTCAATCATTTAATTGGTAAAATTTGCATTCTACAACATGTCTTACACTTGGGAATAAGTGGATCCCACCCCCCCGCCCCCCCTCCAAGACATCCACCCACCCACACATACATTTAGGTAAGGAAACTGATAAATTAAGCAACTTTGAAAGTACCCATTCTTTTGTTAAGAAAATGAAGGAAAGGTAATAATGGGTGGGTCTTCTATGTTTCAATGGTTTGCATAAGAAGTGAAAATAAACATAGCCCTAGATTGAGTAAATTGAAGAATGAGCATTGAAACTGTGGCAGGAAAAATTATGAAAACACTACATGTTATGTTTTTCTGATTCCAGAAAAGGAAATAAACGGGTCTGATTCCAAAAATGATTTCAATCTGGTTGAGTTAGTGAACTGTCTATTTTCTGGTGTTTGATTAATTCGTATTTATTTTTGCTAATTAAATACCCATTACCTTTCCTTTTACAGCTCAGTCAAGTTTGAATGATCATTTAGCACACTAGTTTGGATTGAATCAGTCAAAGTACCAATGGGCTCTTGATGATTATTATGAGAGCAATGGTGAGTAATTAATTGGATGCTAATTATTAGTGTTTGTGTGCTTTTAGAGTTTGGATATTCTTCTGCTTTTAATGCCCTGTTTTGACATGCTTCCCTTTGATTTGAACAAATATGCTAATATGACTACTTCACTAGCAATCCTAGCAATGCTACTGCAGAGTGGCACAAACCAAGATCAAATGGTTCTTTTGGAAACTTGATGATATATTGCCATTTAGAGCTGTGAACAATGATGTTATGCTATATGATAGCCCATTATGAAATTTAATGACGTTTGTTTTCTCTGCTTTGATGCAAGCTGTTTTATCTTCTTGGTGATGCTATAGCTGCAATTCTTTCATTATTGATAAGTCAGTTATATCACTTGTTGCCCTATGCAAAGGCCCTTACATGGCTTTTAAAGGGTGACCAATGGTAAATTGTAGAAGCAACAATGGTGACTAGTATGAAAAATATGTTTTCAACATCTACTATCTGTGGACATATCTCTATTAAACAATTAGTGCAAATGGTATTTGGAAATCATGAATTTGGGCCTTCCAGAGATCTAATGATGTTTGTATAATAAATCTGAGAATTATTTAATATGGGACTTCCGCTTCAAATAAGTTGTTATTGAAGCACAAGAGCAACAAAAAAAAAAAAGGTCGAGCCTGGTTGACCCGACTCATCCGTACCAAGTCGGGTGTGGATCTGGGTCGGGGCTCTAGATCCAAGCCAGCTTCATGGGCCAAGTAGGGTTGGATCAGATCCAGACCCAAGAAATTGCCACCCCTAGGCTCAACAATCTCCCACCAATGCTAAATGCAAATTCTGATGCAACAGTTACACAAGCATGCCCAAAATGTCTTTAGCAATAGCTTGCAACACAAGATATTTGGCTCTATTCATCTTCCACCATAGTAATATATTAAAAGGTTGCCCTCACGGCAAGACATCTTCATCTAAGTAGTAGTCCAACTCTTATTTTTGTCTGCTATTACTTTAAATTCTCTCATTCATGATAAACAAGTCATATTGAGACATTATATCATCACAGTTAGCATCAATCATGTCTATAGGACTCCCACTAGATTCAGCAACTATTCCTCTTGATTCATTTTAAGTTGGTATTCAACCACCAAATCATGACAAATTTTTTCGATCTTCTCAACTTCATCAGTAGACCAATCTCCACAAATCATGTTATAATAAAACTTAATTAACTTTAATTTGTATCTAGAATCCAATATAGTAGCAACTCCCATTATGCCATGTATTTCACCCTAGTACTTTGTCAATTTTGACTGCATTCTTACTGCCATATCTCGAATGATAACATTTGCAGAGCCAAGCCATTGTTTTATTGCCAATTTAATCTCACATATCTTAGGAAAATAAAGATTGGTAGTGGAGTACTTTGTATCAAAGAAGTCTTCAGTCACATCATTAAATTTCTTCAACTTTCCACATATTTCCTTTGACAAATCCCATTCCTCTTTAGATGGCACTACCTTATATGAAGGTTCAAGCATCTTGACACGAATAAACGCATCTTTGTACACCAAAGCAAGTTGAAGCATTAAGTATGTAGAATTCCATTGGGTTGGACAATCAAGAACCAGCTTCTTTGAATGCAAAATGCGCACATTGCGACATGTTACCTCAAATGTCTCTTCTCTTTTAGATGTGACTGTCCAAAAGCATACACTCTCCCAAATTTTCTCTATGTTGTCTTTGATTACATCTAATTCATCTTTAACAATTATATTCAAGATGTGCGCACATCTCATATAAATGAGTGACCCACACAAAATAAGAGAAGAGTTATCCAATTTGCTTAGAAGAACGCCAATCATTACATCATTTGTTGAGGCATTATCAAGTTTGATTGTCGAAAGTCTCCTATCAATGTTCCAATCTAGAAGATGATTGAATAATACGTCACACAAAGCCTCCTTTGTATGTGAACATGGCATATAAACAAATCCCAAGATTCTACTTTGTAAATTCCAAGAGTCATCAACAAAGTGACCAGTGATTACCATATACCATGTTCTTTGGTGGTTTGATGTCCACATATCAAAAGTAATAGCAATC
The DNA here is from genome assembly GCA_019955255.1 of Castanospermum australe. Taxonomy (NCBI): domain Eukaryota; kingdom Viridiplantae; phylum Streptophyta; class Magnoliopsida; order Fabales; family Fabaceae; genus Castanospermum; species Castanospermum australe. The sequence continues at coordinate 104,857 of NSJW01000119.1, forward strand.
TTACCTGGATTGCTTTCTATAAACCTATTAGTATTCTCTTTTTCTTGAAGATAAATCTTCATCAAATCACTCCTCATCGTGTTTCTTGACACTATCTTAGATGACAGTTGAAGAGCACTTGAATATCTCCGAAAGTGAATGTGATCCACCATCGACAGAGGATACTCGTTAATAATAATCATGAGTAAAAGCTCTCTCCTAGCAGTTTTTGGATCAAATGAAAAACTTAGGTCCACAGAAGTCCCCTCATTTGTCTAAGCATTGCTGAATTTCATTAAGCAAGATAGTCTTTACATCTTCCCAAGTGATTACACAAATGTGATATTCCACTAGTAGAAGATCTAGCAAGCTCATTGTGACAATAGATGCAAACTGCTTTAATTAGTCTTCTTATCTTTTTCTTCACAAAATGATTCCAAACAAAACTAGACAGCTTTTTTTCCCTATTTCTTCAAGAGGCACTATTGGCTTTCCTTGAGTTGGTGGGCTAGAGGGACGATCATTTAAAGACATTTTAACCCTACAATATAATTTAAAAAACCTCATGAACTACTACACTTGTAACAAAGCCAATATTTTACAAGGACATAAAACTACACAGGCAGGTTCATATCCTGCAGTGTTTTGTAAGGGCAATAAAATCCAATATTATGCAGTAGTTTATTCTATGTGTATATGTATTTGTTATTCATGAAATAAGGATTATACAAAGATTTCTTTTCAGTGCAAGGTTAGCTTCAATAGTTTACTATTTATATTCTGCAGTAGTTAACTATTTGCTACTGTGTACCCAAACCCAATGTGGATGATAATTTTCTGTATGCATAGAATTAGAGATGAAAGAGTAATTATTGGTAATCACAGGCTGTGATTCACAGCTGTGCAATAAACTGCACTTTGCAGAAAAATAGCAGTTGAATTCCACTGAAATCTAACTATGATACATGAAATCTAATTATGATAAAAGGCCACTAACTTAGTAGTAGAGATGAATATGTTTAATAAAACAAAACTAGACATGACTTTAATTATTAAGAAACCTATAGCCATAAGCACAAAAAGATCAATAACCATATTGAATTATGGATGACAAAGCCGGATTCCAGAAATAACGTTCTGATAGTTAAGTTACATCATGGAGATAGTTGGAGAGACTGAAAAAATCCATATATGTATATTTTATAGTGTTCCAATAAACACACCTTTCAATGACGTTATGTTACTTCATTAGAGCGATTATTTATCACGTATTATACCAAGATAGTTAGAAAAAAGATAATGAGCTAGCTCACATCATATATTTAACGTGTTTCATTTTCACGTCTAATTTTTAATTGACTATGGAATGCTATAATTTATACATAGACATAATATTTACTACATTTAAAAAATATAATTAAGGAGGCATCATTAGTAGTAACCTGATGAGTGATAGTGGAATTCAACTCCTCGTTGTTAACTACAGTGAAATTAAAAATATAATTAAACTATTGTGTAGTTGTTAACTACAGTGAAATTAAAAATATAATTAAACTATTGTGTAGTCAGCCCTTTATTTCAATCTGATCACAGCATTATGCAGAAGCTGATCCAATATAGCTATCAGATTAAAGTGACATACTCAATAGCTCCGCCATGGACACCAATCGAATAAAGTTCCTCTCACATACGTCCTTTCAATAAGTTACCATCCAATAGCCTGGCATGATAAAAATGGATCAGTAATACGGAGATAAAAGAGAACAAAAGTAATGGAATAGATTCAGATCACAAATTCAGCAAAGAAAGGAAACAGCAATTGAACAATACTGGAGATTGTTGTCATGAATGGACTGAACTTGGAAGTCAGAAACAGAGAGCTTAAAGAGCAGAGGGGAAAGAAAATAAAATTAAAAATAAAAAAGATGAAAAAAAAAAAAAGAAACCAAATTAAAATTTCAGTCAGCATCAATTAAAATTCCAGGAAAAAAATATTACAAAATAAAACAAAGGTATAACTTTTGTTCTCTCAAGATGCTTTATCCATCAGCTGAATTGAAGTCAGAATATTGAATTTACTTGTCTCCACAGTACAACCATTCATGACCATTTCCTCCTTGCACATTTTATGTTGGATCACAGGTTTGTCTCACTTGCCTTTTAAAAAAGGACCTATTTTTTTTTTGGTAAAGAAAAAAAGGGACCTCTTTTGGTGGAAGCAGTGTTTTAAAATGCAGTCCGCGACCGCAATTGCGGTTGCGGGAGTCTTCGCAACCACAACGTGACCGCAATTGCGGTCGCATCAACCGCATTTTTCAACAATTATCCGCAATTTTTAAAATCGCAGCATAACCACAACCGCAACCGCAACTGCAATTTAAAACCATGGGTGGAAGTGAGATATATACTTTCCAAAGGGTTGATTTTCTTCCGACATACTAGCTACTTTGTATCAGTACTCTAGGGAGATCTAGATATGTTTTGGCAATCAAACACACAAGACTTTAGAGGAAGGAGACAAGAGGTTGTTACTAGTACTGCAGAGGAAGATGCTTTAGAGAGAGGTGGTGTTGAAGATCTTGACAGAGATGAAGTCAACTAATAATCAATCTAAATCCACTATTAAAATTTTAAAATATTGCTTATGGGATCTCCTATGTTGTAAAGGTAGTAGCTGACTTAGGAAAAAGTAGCAGACCATCCTTACTAAGCCCAACCAACTCTCCTAGTGGTTTCCAGAGCAAACTTGATCAGCACATATCTCTATTAGACAGTGATGGTCTAAGAAATTCACTTAAGCCAGAGATATGGAGAAGTTGGATTATTCAGAGGACTGGTATTTTGGATGCAGATTTTGAAGGTAAACTATTTAATATTTTCGGGTTGTGCCTTTCTTAGTATTATGGCCGGGGTCAACTGATATCTTTATAATTATGACATACAGATGCTGAAACTGCTCCCAGTGAAACTGGAATAGGAGGAGTGAGCGATGTTTCAGGAAATGATATCCTCGAAATAAGACCGGTTGTTGTTGAAACTATAAACAGAGGAGAAGGATTAGGTTCTCTTGATGGGAAGGCAAATTACAATAACATAAAGAGCTGCAGACAGTAGCTGGTGTCAGAGCTATGCTGTAAAACATTTAAAAAAAAAAAAGCTAAAAAAATCAACTACACGAACATCAAATATATTTCTTATTAAAATCAGACTCAAATATTTCTAAGCTTGCACCCGCTGCTCCAACGACAGTGTTATTTTGCTTTTTCAATCCTTAAAAAGGGCTTCATTAGCATAGTAGAAAACCCATGAGAGGACCACAACTCTATCAAAGCCAACAAAACCGTTTTTGGATTCCTCTGTGCCATCTCATCTCATCAGTGGGCAGCATCCTAATGTGTCTTACAAAATACACTTGAACATATTGAACGTATAAGCAAAAAAGGGAGAAAATAAGGAAATTGTGGTCTAAATCTCAGCAGAAAAGAAGATAGTTACCTGGTAATGTGTTTCAAAATCTCAAACCCAAAATGCGCCGTCGTCGTTGTCGTGCTGGGTTACCCAAACTGCGCAAACCCAAATTGTGGTCACCAAACCGTGTCAACGCCAACTGAGAGCATCGTCGTGGCGAGGGACAGGGTTTAACGTGGTGCGTCGTCGTGAGGGAGAGGGTTCACAAGCGAGAAGTTTTCGTCAGAGGAGTCTTTGGCGGGGAAGATTTTCGCTTGTCCGGTTTCTCCGAGGGGAATGGCGCGAGCAAGTAAATGACACCTTTAGCCATGCTTTGTTTGGTTTAGATTTTAATAGCGGCGGTAGCATGAGATTTTACCCATAAAAAAATTTCACTATAACTAATTATGTTTTCAATATAAATAACATTAACACTGTAGATTTAATAATGATATATTATTTTAAAATTATAATATAATATTCTATAAAAATTATAAAAAAATTCATTTACTTTTAAAAAAGATGTTCGATAAATTGTCACCTTTTTAATTTTACATAATTTAAAATTACATATTTATTGTCTATTTTAAACTTGTTTTAATAAATACTTAAAAGAAAAATAAAATTTCTGTAGACTCAAAAACTCAACAATGGCTCATGTGTGTCATGACATATGATATCACATATATTTATACTAAAATTTATATAAGGGAATATATCATAACATATTTAATCTATTTATTACACTCATTATTTTGAGGAATAAAATTACTAATTACTAATTGTTTATCAATATTTAATGAAAAAAATTTGTATTTAAAATAAAACTTAAAATTTAAAATATGTAGATTTGTTTACCACTTAATTAAACTAATATAAAATGCGCTCTTCTCATTAAAATATATTTTCAAATTTAAAATAATAAAATTTGATGACCATTTAAGACTAGAAAGCAGCATATACCAATTGGCATTGATTAATTCGGTAATACATAGGTGTCGTATTACGTGAATGTCATATAGATTTAACATAATTTTAGATATTATTTTAACATATAAATATATTTATTGAAAATAAATTTCTTAACATAAATATCGATTCAAAATTTGAATTTGTTTATTTAAATAATAGTTCACGACACATTTAAATTTTTTATCATTATTAATGATTTAATTAAAAAGAATAAAAAATTATTCCCATAAATATAAAATGACTATACATTCCGTTCAATCAAATAACGTCAATGCAGATAATTAGGGTGTTAAATTATTATTGTTAATATTTATTGAGTTTAATATATATTAGGCTGCTAATTTATTGAATCTATTATTAATATTTATCTTTTGTACCACTTTAATGTAATATTAAATGCATGATTTTATCATATTATACCATATGATTTTATCAAATAGTAAGAATTGGAAAGATTTTTTGAACATATTTTGATGGGAAGAACTCCATACCACCATGATGGTGAAAAATTAGAGAAACAATGAAGACAATATATTTATCCCACGGATATGTATTTATATTATTATTAAAAGTTTAAAAAAATCCTAATTTTTATCTCTTAATTTTTGATTGATATCGTATTAAATTTTGATGAATCAATCAAGGATCTAATCAAATTAAATTCCTAATTAAATGTTTTATAATTATTATTAAATTTTTTATTTTTAAATGATCATTGTTTAATGATAATGTTATGAAAAAAAAAATGTCATGTGCCAAGAATAGAATTGAGATAAGTATTTACATCAGAAATTGTCACTTGTCAAAACAGAAAATAAGATATGTGTGTTTACTTCAAAAAGTGTCACTTGGCATAATTATATGAATCAGGCTCTTACTTTTATACATTATATATTATATACAAGTTTTTCACTCATGTAATGTATGGTATAAAAACATTATCATATAATTTCAAGTATATATAATAACAAATTAAACATAATAAGTTTATTATGAATTTATTTATAATGTACGAAAAAATATCTATGGAAAAAAATAACATACAAACGAATATATATAAATACCTATGTTTGAAATATATATCAATATGAAAGATAATAGTTATGAAACCTGACATAATATTCATAAAGAAAAATATATTATATAAAACCTGAAAAATTTACAAACTAAACTGTTAGTCTATTAATGGTTTTGCTATTGAAATATCATTTATATTATGATTTAGTTTTAAATGTAAAAAGATATAAAAATATATTCATTCAGTATAAGTTAAAATAAATGTTCAGAATTTTGAATATTAAAATAAAATTTTATTTTAGCTTTATTAAATGAACTTGTTTTCTTATTTTTCTCTGTATATAAATTTGAATAAGAATGAAAATAATATTTTATCATAAAATATTTATGAGCTAACTACTCAATTAACGAATTAATTAAGTATTACAAAATTCAATTTATATTATTTTTTTTATAAATACAATATATATTTATTTTCAACTTATTATAAAAAATTATATATATTCAAATTCTATGTAGAAAATATGTGAGAAAGTAAATAAATAAAAAATATAATTTTTTTTACATAATCATTGAATTTGACATAAATACATTTAAAGAAATATTGAGAATTGATTATAATTTCAATTTTTAGATTTATAAAATTTATTACTTATAATCTATTTTATGAATGTAATCATATTTATAACAAAATATATTTACAGTAACATTAAGAATCGATTATAATTTTTAATTTTAAATTTTAACCAATCAGTTATTAGGATCTATTATTAAGATTATTAAAATTAAAATCATATTTAATTAATTATTTTAAAACAATATTAAATATATGATTTTGAATTGATATTTTCAATATTAAATACATCATTAAATGCATTGATTTCTATCCCATTATTACAGCAATTTTTTATATCATGTAAATTGTAAAAGTAATTACAAAAATATCTTTAATTAATATCTTTGTATTTATTAGATGCAATAAACATTTACCTAAGAGAAAAAGAAGTAAGAGCTTGAAGAAAAATGGTTAATTGAAAAGAAAATTTAAAATAAATAATGATTCGAGATTTTAGATACATCATGATAAAAAAATGTATGCTCCCATTAAATTTTTTCAACATATTTGCTTGTATTTATATGCGGAATTAAAGTAGCATAATCAAGTCAATTTATATAAACATAAAAAGTAAATGTAAGAAGAGAGACATGTAAAGTTATTGATTCTACAATAGCAATATTTAAACAAAAAAGTCTTAATCAAGTCATAATATGTAAAAAAAGAAAAAAATGATATCAAGATCAATATAACCCAAAGACTTGTGTCACTTCAGTTAAAGCTTTTAGTCAAAAGATGTTTTTTCATGTACAGATGATTTCAAAAGGCACAATCTATTTGAAGCAACCCTGGTATACTAATTTCCAATCCTATACTCAATGGTGAATTGAAAAGAGAAATAATAAATTGAAAAGAAAAAAATTAAAATAAAAAGTGATTTGATATTTTGGATACATCGTAATCAAATTATGTATGCTCCAATAGAGTTTTTCTAACATATTTATCTCTATTTATATGAATAATTAAAGTAGCATAATAAAACCAATTTAAATGAACATAAAACGTAAATGTAAGAAGAGAGACATACAAAGTTATTGATCCTACAATAGTAATATCTAAATAAAAAAGTATTAATCAAGTCACAATATTTAAAAAAGAAAAAAGAAAATTTATGTTTACAATATCATTGCAAAGCAAGAATTTTTGTGCCTATAATTGATCAAATATCATACTTTTCACAAGTTTACCTACTGCTTTGAGCACTTATAGAAAAAGAGGTACTAATTTATTTAGCGTGAGAGAAAGAAACAGATAATAAGGAAGAAATCAACTACAAAATTAAAAATTTTTTTACAGAAAAAAAAATATGAGGGAGGGATATAGAGATACACAATAAAGAATGAATGGTAGAAAATAGAGATTACGAAGCTGACCATGAATAATGACGGACACATACAAGACTTAGAATGAAGAAAAGACATACCAGAAAAGGGTATGAACTGATACTTCTCTTATGAATGCAATATATAATCATATTAATACTAAACTATATTTAAGAAAATATTCAAAATTGATTATAATATGAAAATTAAAATTTTAATTAATTAATTATTAATATATCATCTCTAATTGTTGATTGATATTAATCAATAATTAAAATATAATATTTTATCAAAAATATTGTATCTTAATAATTATATATATTTTGCAGTTCAAATATTTTGATTATATTCAATGCTTCATATTTCTATCAAATATTTTTAATTATTTAAAAATTTTATTTTGAATATCCAAATTTTAAAATTTTAACGTTTAATTTGTAAATAGTACATATTTAATATTAGTTACAATAAGTAAAAGAATATTATAATATAAGTTTTTTTATTTCAATTTAATTATTTATTATTATTAATTTTCGTAAATAATTACTTAAAATACTAGAAAAACAACTCAAAAAACGTCAATCACTGAGTTTTATTTTGAATCAAATTTTGAATTTTAAAATAAGTTAGCAAATCATTTATTATAATGTTTAATATTTATTTTCCTTTATAATGCAATATTAATTAAATAATTTTGAATAAAGAATTTTTAATAAGTATTTTAATAGAGTATAACGTGTCAAAAAGTGAAATCAGACATGTGTGTAGAGTGCCACTTGTCAAAATGCTACCAATTAGGACTTTACTTTTATATATTCTATTTAATTGATTACATTAGATTAGCACCCGTGCGATACATGAAATAATATGAAACATAATATAATTATTGTATTAAAGTACATCTATTGTAATAACTAAAAGTAAGTGTCTTCCACAATATATTTTCCCGCTCATGTAATTTATTTCCCTCACATACATTTGTTTCTTATAAATTTCATGTAGTACCTTTTAAAAGTGAATATTTTTAATAAAAATTATAGAAATTTGTACTATTGTAAATTTTTTAAGTAAAAATGTGGCTTCAATATGAATTGATTAAAAAATAGATAAAAATATACATGAACATATTTTAGTACCACGACTTGTCCCCATTATCGCTCTCTATTTCTTTCTCTATACTGACTAATTCTTTAAATCATTCCTTTAATTAAGATTCATTTTGAATATACAAAGACTTTTTGTGTTTCATTTTAGAGTTATGCATTTTATTTTCTTTAATTTGAATTAGTTTCTTTTGTTATGGTGTATTATCATATGGAAGCAAGCCAATCCCATTTTTTTGAATTTTTTGAGTCTCATTATGTATGTTTTTCATACATTGTTATAGTATTACAAGATAATAAAATAATTTAATTTTATAACAGTTCAATTCCAATTGGTTAAAAGAATTATGTCGAATTACCTTTGCTTTGACTGAAATATTTTCCTTATAAGAATTAGCTAACAATAAAATTGGTTATCGAGAATATATCAAAATAGAATTAGTTTATGATTATGATTAGTGATGCTCAAGACCTAACCCAATCCGGTGGCTTGACCTGGGCCTGACCTAATCGAGTCGGGTCTTGATCTAAAAAATTTGATCCGGTGTATTTTCGAACCGAGTCTGGGTCACCCTTCGAGTTGGCCCAACCTGGCCCGAAGTTACATATATTTATTTTTGTTAGAATTTATTAGAATTTATTAGAATTATATTAGAATCTGTTAGAATATCTCAGGATTATGTACATAATTAGAGTTATGTTGTATATGTCCAAATACATTGTATGTAGAGCAGTAAGAATCTTCTTTGATTTAGTTTCCTGTAATTAGGCCTTTATTATAGTTTTATATTTATTATGTAAATAATATAAATAGGCTGCTCCATGATGTATTGAGACACACGATTTCATACAAACTCTTATCTCTCTTTTTTCCTCTAATTCAACATGGTATCGAGAGCCTAAAAGAGAGGTAATTCTAATAACTGTGCGTGCCCAGTGGACCCACTATCCTCTGGTGAGAAATATTTTTCTAACAAACTGTGTCTTCACTCCCGTTTGCCGAATTTCCTTTGTCCTATGGCCTTTCCAACGTGTGTCTCCTACTCCGCTGCCGACCACTACTGTCCAGTGACTTTTTCCGATGACCTTTCCGGCCGACGACCCCATCGGACGACTCTTCTCCCTCCGACCGGCCAGCCCACTGAACCCTAACCCCAACGGCCGACGGACGAGCCTCCATGCGTCCCCCAACATTGCTGCGCATCAGTTCAAGCACGTCCTTATTCCTGCACACGTGCCAGCGCGTGCTGCCCTTTTCCGACCTCCGTTTTTGGCACCGGCATCGATGTGATGATCCCGATTCGATTCGACCACTTCCCGACCAGTTCGTCACCAATGCCATGACCCATCTGCTCAGATTCTGTTGTAGGTACCTTTATTTTCCGTTTTTCAACATCTTGTCTTCTGATCCATGGCTTCTTCTAGCCCCACAGATGCTCCAAAGGCGGACATACCTGTTTTCACAAATTTTGTCAGTGCCCCTCTTTACGGAAAAATTGGATAGCAGTAACTATGATACTTGGGCATCTTATATTAAGTTATGGTTGACTAGTCAATGATACACCAACTATCTTTCCACGAAGGCTGATTCTGTGCTTGCGTCTGAACAACCAAAGTGGAAGAAGATTGATGCCCAGTTATGTAGTGTAATTAATTCCACAATTCATCCCTCCCTCAAGCAAATCTTTTGTGCTCATGTTACTTGTGAATCTATTTAGGAGCAAGCCAAGGTTATTTACACCAATGACACTCCGCGGCTTTATGGAGTCTGTCATGACCTTATGAGTGTCATTACCCCTAGGAAATTTGATGACTCTATGTCTACCTATTTGGTTAAGGTTCATGGCACACTCCATGATTTTAATAAGTTGTTACGACCAGCAGAGGCCCCTGCTAAAGAACTTGAGCAATGCAGCACCTTCTTCATGCTTCTTGCTCTCTATTGCTTATCACAGGAGTACTCCACAAACCATCATTAGATTTTGGATTCACCTACTGTCCCTACTCTGTCCATAGCATGGTCTACCTTGCTCTGAGTTCTTGCTAAGCACACTTCTAACCAACTGGCAACTCCTACTGTTGGTGATACATCTGCATTTGTTTCTGAGGACAGCGGTCGTGGTCGTGGTCATGGTCATGGTCGTGGTCGTGGTGGAAGCTCTAGTTCTAAACTACGTCCTAAATGTGATCACTGTTATCGCTTAAGCTACACCATTGATAAGTGTTGGACTCTACATGGTCGTCCATCACAGGTTACAAATGTTGCTCAGACGGCTCCATTGCCTTAGTTGTGCACACTGGTAATTCATTTGCTTGTGTATCTCAATCATATCCCTTGGACCTTGGGTCCTTGATTTTGGTGCTTTCGATCACATCTCTGGTAATAATATCATTTTCTCCAAATTCTCCACTTTTGGTTATTTACCTAATGTTACCTTAGCTAATGGTTCCCAAACATAATCCTAAGGGATAAGCACTACTCATCCCCTTCTTTCTTTGTCTGTTGATTCAGTTCTTTATGTTCTAGGGTGCCCCTTTAATTTACTTTCTATTAGTCATTTAACTCGTTCTTTAGATTGTATGGTTACCTTTACTAAGGACTCTGTCATTTTGCAAGACCAGAGTTCGGGACGGATGATTGGTGCCGGATGTGAGTCCCATGGTCTTCATCAACTTTCCCACTTGTCTCATGTTTGTTCCGCTACGGATTCCCCTCTCCCTATTCACGCTTTGTTGGGTCATCCTAGCCTTGCCAAACTTCAATGGATGGTGCCGAGTCTCTCTAAGTTATCGAGTATTCCTTGTGAGTCATGTCAACTAGGGAAACATACGCGTAGTTTGTTCCTTGATAGAGTTTTTAGATGAGCTTCATCTCCTTTTGCTTTAGTTTATTCTGATGTTTGGGGTCCTTGTACTGTTTCTACTTTTGGGTCCAAGATTTTATCACCTTTATTGATGACTATTCTAGATGTACTTGGTTATTTTTTTTGCAAAACAGGCCTGAGTTGTTTTCCATATTCCAGAATTTTTATCATGAAATCAACAATCGATTTGGTGTTTCCATTCGTACTTAGCGCAGTAATAATGCTCATGAATATTTATCTCACCCATTTCAATCTTTTATAGCTTCTAAGGGCGTTCTTCACCAAACATCTTATGCTCATATCCCTCAACAAAATGGGGTTGCTGAACGCAAAAATAGATACCTAATTGAAACCACTCGAACCCTTTTGCTTCATTGTAAGGCTCCTTTTCATTTTTGGGGGCGATGTTGTTCTTACTACCTGTTATCTTATCAATCACATGCCTTCATCTGTTATCGATAACAAAGTTTCTCATACTGTCTTGTTTCCTCATTACCTTACTCATACCCTTCCACCTTGTATCTTTGGGTCTACTTGTTTTGTTTATAATCTCGCTTCGGAACTTGACAAACTTTCGGCTTGATCCATTAAATGTGTTTTCCTTGGTTACACTCGGTCCCAAAATGGTTATCATTGTTTTTCACCTACTCTCCAGCGTTATTTTATATCAATTAATATTACCTTCTTTGATTCTATCCCATTCTTTGAGTCTACACAATCATCTCCTGAACCCATTTCTGTTGTCCTACCCATTCCTTCATTCTCTACTCTTGTTGAATCCAACACACATCAGACACCACCTATTAAGACCACCACCACCTTCCAACCAGATCTACTACATATATCAACATCGACCTCATCTTCTTATGGAGCCCTTACCTCCTCCAGATACTATTCATGAGATCATTGAGGACTCTTCCCCAACACTAGCTCCTTTACCAACTCTAGCACTGCCTTCTGAAGCTGACCTTCCCATTGCTCTCCGCAAAGGTATATGTTCTACTTGTAACTCCTCTCCTCATTATCTTACTTTAAGTTATCACGGTTTGTCTTCTACGCATTATGCTTGTCTTTCTTCCTTGTCTTCTATGTCTATCCCTAAATATCCAGATGAAGCTCTATCACATCCTGGATGGAAACAAGCAATGCTAGATGAAATGAGTGCTTTAGAGTAGTGATACCTAGGAATTGGTTCCTCTGTCCCCTGGGAAATCTTTTGTTGGCTGTTGATGGACCTATACAGTCAAGGTTGGTCATGATAGTAAAATTAATCGTCTCAAAGCTCGTCTGGTTGCTAAAAGATACACATAAACTTTTGGTTTGGATTATGGGGACGCTTTCTCCTAAATGGCTAAAATGGCTTCCGTTTGCCTTTTTCATTCCATGGCTGCAATTTGCCACTAGCCCCTTCATCAGCTTAACACAAAAAATGCTTTTGTTCATGGTGATCTCAAAGAAGAGGTATATATGGAGCAACCTCCTGGGTTTGTTGCTCAGGGGGAGTCTTCTAGCCTAGTTTGCTGCCTTCACAAATTCTTGTATGAACTTAAATACTATCCTGGGCTTGATTTAGTCGATTCAGTGCTGTAGCACAATAATTTGGTATGATTCGGAGTGAAGCCGATCACTCTGTGCTCTACCGTCAAACTGCCCAAGGTTGCATTTATTTAATTCTGTATGTTGATGATATTGTTATCACGGGAAGTGATCACCATGGCATTTAACAGGTAAAACAACATCTCTGTCATCACTTTCAAACCAAAGACCTTGGTAAACTCAAGTATTTTCTGGGCATTGAGTTGGCACAATTGAAAGATGGAGTCATAATTTCATAGAGGAAGTATACTATGGACATCCATGAAGAAATAGGCTTAATGAATGCCAAACCTACTAACACTCCTATTGATCCAAATGTCAAACTTCTATCAGATCAGGAGGAGCCTCTATCAGATCCAGGAAGATATAAGAGATTGGTAGGGAAACTAAATTATCTCGCGGTTACCGATCTAGACATCTCCTTTGTAGTTAGTGTGGTTAGCCAGTTCTTGAACTCTCCTTGTGAGGGTCATTGGGATACAGTGGTTCGTATTCTAAAATACATTAAGGGAGCTCTAGGAAGAGGCATCATTTATAAAGATAGAGGACATGCACAGATTGTTGGATACTCTGATGCAGATTGAGTAGGCTCTTCCACTGATAGGCGATCTACTTCAAGATATTGTATATTCATCGAAGGCAATCTAATATCTTGGAAGAGTAAGAAACAGAATGTAGTATATGAATTTTTCGAGTCTCATTATATATGAATTTTTACAATTGTTCATAAATTGTTATAGTATTATAAGATAATAAAATAATTTAATTTACAACCGTTCAATTTCAATTTATTAACAGAATTATATTGAATTACCTTTGGTTTGACTAAAATATTTTCCTTCTAAGAATTAGTTAACAATAAAATTGGATATCAAGAATATATTAAAATAAAATTAGTATATGATTCAGATAATGATCAAGAACAAATTTCTTTATCTCCCATAATGTCTCAACCTCAAACCACAAGTCATTTAAATTCTTTAACCCATTACAAATAAAATAATAAAATAATTTTTGGATTGAATTTTTTATTTTATCTCCTACAATGTCTCTATCACTTTTTTATTTTATAATAAAATAGTAAAAAATAATTCCATTAATTTCTTAATATATGTTGATTTAATTTTTGGATTCAAATTTTCATATGAATTAAATTTTGTTGATTTATCAAATTTTCTTTCTATTGTTTAATAATTCCTTGATATGGGTGTTTAAATAATCTTATTATTAGCAAACATTCACTTGCGCTTTATGGAAATATTTGATGTAACAATATAGTGTTGAGACTTATGTGCAAAGAACTACTGCAAATAGGACAATTAATAATAAAGTAACAAATATATAAAAGAAATGAGTTGATACAGTTGTACATGTTATTAAATCATTTTAATTGTTTAGATGATATAACTAATAGGGTGGCTAATATCAAGCATATATAATAATATGACCCAATAATGATAGGGTTACAGATCTAATTATAATTATTTAGATAAATTGATTATGCTAAATTGATTAATGTTTGGTCTCTTGAAATTAAAATTCATATTTTCATCAATCAATTTATGGGATTGGTTTTTAAGGAATTCTCTATGCACCAATAATTACAACCCTTAAAAGATCCCATAATTAATTTATAACTTTTGACAAATATTGAATTAGATGAGAATAAAAGAAAAAATTAGTCAAATAAAAAGCTATTTCAGTAAAAAATTAACCAATAGTATTATTTATTCCTTTTTAATATTTTAAGGAGAATTTAATTATTTTCGTAAATACCAAATCAATTTAATTATATTGATTTTAGTCTTTCTATATTATTCTTTCAGTTTTGTCATTAGTTCAAATTTTAGACAGCATTAATATATATATATATATATATATATTACTAAAATAGACATTGTAATAATATGCTATTGATTTAGGTGGTATTATTTGTTAGTCATGGCAACCATCACTCAAGAGAGAGGTAAATTGAGTAATTACAAATTTTAATTCAATATTGAACAAATATGCATTTTGATGCAATTAAGTAATACATGCAGCGGAATAAGTCTAACAAAAATATAATTATTGTGGATTACTCAAATACAAGTTGAGTTAGAGGAAAATCAAGCACACTACATAAATACCAATTCTAAGTATCAAAACAACAATCTCACAAGATATGCAATAGATAGGTATAGTACATCAAATATAGATGATAAAGAGTAAAGGGAAGGGAGAATCAAACTCAATAATTTATCCTGGTTTAGACACTAGCTACTTGTGACCTACATCTAGTTCCTAAGATCGTTCACTTGAGATTTTGTCGAGTCATTCTTTAAACTCATTCTTTAAACTCATTTCTTTAATTAAGATTCATTTTGAATATACAAAGACTTTTTGTGCTTCATTTTAGAGTCATGCATTTCATTTTCTTTTATTTGAATTTGTTTATTTAGTTATGGCGTATTATCATATGGAAGCAAGCCAATCCCATTTTCTGAATTTTCTGAGTCTCATTGTGTATGAATTTTTACAATTTTTCATAAATTGTTGTAGTATTATAAGATAATAAAATAATTTAATTTATAACAGTTCAATTTCAATTTATTAACCGAATAATATTGAAATCCCTTTAGTTTGACTAAAATGTTTTCCTTCTAAGAATTAGTTATCAATAAAATTGGTTATCCAAAATATATCAAAATATAATTAGTCTATGATTCTGATAATGATCCAGAACAAAGTTCTTTATCCCCTGCAATGTCTTAACCTTAAACCATAAGTAATTTGTATCTTTAACCCATTAAAAATAAACTAATAAAATAATTTTTGGATTGAATTTTTTATTTTATCTCCTGCAATGTCTCCCTCACTTTTTCATTTTATAATAAAATAGAAAAAATAATTCCATTAATTTCTTAATATATGTTGATTTAATTTTTGGATTCAAATTTTCATATGAATTAAATTTTGTTGATTTATCAAATTTTCTTTCTATTGTTTAATAATATTGGTGTTTCAATAATCTTATTATTAGCAAGCGTTCACTTGCGCTTTATGGAAATATTTGATGTAACATTATAGTGTTGAGACTTATGTGCAAAGAACTATTGCAAATTGGACAATTAATAATAGAGTAACAAATATATAAAAGAAATGAGTTGATACAAGCTGTACATGTTATTAAATAATTTTAATTTTAGATAATATAACTAATAGGGTGGCTAATATCAAGGATATATAATATTGACCCAATAATGATAGTGTTGTTGATCTAATTAGAATTATCAAAATTAGATAACTAGTTTATGCTAAATTAGACAGGTATTTGAGAAACCTTTACAAGACTTGAGCACTCTTCACACCTTGGGATCGTCTACTCTTGCACTTAAGCCTCACAACTTTTCAACTAAGGGATCCTCTACCTTTTTTTACAATGAATTGGAGGGATACCTCACCCTTAACCTCTTTCTAGAATAATACCTCACCTTCTATGTGTTTACAAGACGTTTGGAAAGGATAAACTCTCTCAAAGAGTGGATACTACAACTTGAAGAACTAAGAGATAGAAGAATTTAGCAATGAAGAGCTCACAATCTTGATATTGATTGAAGTAGGAGTAATCAGCTTTAATGATTTGGAATCATGTGCTCAAGAGTTGTAAAATCTTCATTCTTCACTTACATATAGAGCCTAAGTGATAAAATGACCATTGGTTATGTCAAGAAATGATTTAGTATGAAAAACTAGCCATTACTATTGATTATTTTTGTCTTCAGGTGCATGGTAATCGATTAATTATTGAACTCTAGTAATCGATTACCAGGACATTACGGAATTCAGCAATCAAATAAGACCTTTAAAAAATTCATAGCTTATTTAATTCTTATCGGATTTGAGCAAATGACTAGTTAGTTTAAAACTCTTTAAGTCTACTTTCATTTGGAAAAAGTTTCAAATCAAAACTCAAAGTAGTTTGAAAGTTATGATCAAAAGAGTAGCTAAAGATCAATTTTTCAAAGTACAAACTTAGCTAGAACAAATAAACTGGTAATTACTGGAACTCTTTGTTTAGGCTAGTAATCGATAACCAAGTGTGGTAAATGATTACTGGCTTTCTAAATTATTGGAAAAAACGTGTGACAATTAGTTTTGGCCATCTCTGGTGTTTTGTAATCGATTACCAAGAGTGGTAATCGATTACCAAGAGTGGTAATCGATTATTGGTATAATATTTTCATATTTGGATTACCAACAATTGAAGTTTAAAAACATTAGTTTCAACACATATTCTAATACATTTGCTAGTCCAAAAGCTTTGAAAAATATTTTGCAAAAGGCCATTCCACTTTGGTCATATGTAAAGTTGTATTGGGCAAACTTAACTTGAAAGTAATGAGAAAATTAATTACCTTTACAAAGAACCTAAGTCCTAGATATAATCTTTGAAAGTTCTTGGACTTATTCTTCTTATTTGCACATGCTTCTAATCATAAAATCCCTTTAAGCACATAAGCATCCATATTCTTCCCTTTTTTGAGTGAAACATAATTAGGATCTTTTACTTTCCTATTTCAATGCATAATCCATATCATACAAGACATAATTACTTGCAAACCATAGTTAGTCCAACTTAATAATTCAACATCCCAATATGCATAATTCATAAATATATAATGATTGAATGTGCATCATGCATATATTATTCACACAGACATATATTCAACATTAATTAATTACAATACTTATCAAGCATTATTGGATATATTTGATAAATAATACTATATAGAACTCATTGCAGGATTCTTAAAAGAAATATATTAATATAAAATATATAATCATCCATCATCCAATGTAATCCATTATTTATATATATATATAGCATATTTAACATTTATTAATACTTTATTTGTCATCATCAAAACATAACAGATCAAATCATTGGGGCTAACATTATTTACAATTAATTCTTTTAATGGTAAGATTTTAAGGCTATTAGTGTTCCATCTTGGAAAAAAATAAATAATTATATTCAATTGAGGCTATTAATGCCTAATATTACGTTTTAGTGATTTTTTAGAAATTGAAGGAAAAAAGAAAAAAAATCCAAATTATTGTGGTGCTATATATAAAGAATCATCCTTTATTTAAAGGATATTTTTAAAAACATAAATAAAATATATATATAGATAGATACATAAAGAATCATTTTTGAAAATTAAAATGTATTTTAGTAAATAAATAAATAAATAAAAATTTATTAGACAAGAGTGACAATATATGAATACCGGTAATAATAGACACATCCTTCAACTCTGCCATTGAACTTTAATGAAAATAATATATTAAATTTTAAATAAAAATCAACTCTATATCAATTATTAAATTATTATGTCTATGAATTTTGAATGATTAAATGTTATATCAAATAATTTTACAATTTTTTAAAAGTCACTTACTTAATTTGAATTTTTGTATTTATTAATTTTAAGAGTAACCTTCCATTTTGATCCTCTAAAGATACAGGTTACACTTTGGTCTTCCAAAATTTTTTGTTATCAATTTAATCCCTGAATATAAAAAGTGTCATCATTTTGTTCTTTCAAAGATATTAATTCTAATTTAGTCCCTTAATGATTGAAAAATATCATCAATTTAATCTCTCTATTATACAAAATTATCATTAATTTAGTTCCTCATTCATTAAAATTTTGTTAATTTGGTCCCTATTTGTACATAAAAAGACAATTTTGATGACACTTTTTAAATTTAGGGACTAAATTGATGACAAAAATCTTTGGAGGACCAAATTGATAACACTTGTATCCTTAGAGGACCAAAATGAGAGTTTACTCTAATTTTAATTATAAAGTTAAATATCTAATAATATATATATATATATATATAAAATTGAAAATTATATTAATTATTCAAGCAATATAAATTTGTCAATGCTTTTGAATAGAACAATAAAATTAATACTTTATCAACGATTACTAAAAAATAATGATAATAATAATGTTTGAAACACTTTTTAAAAATATTAATTCATAGAATGAAAAATTAATAAAACTGGAAAGAGGATACTAAATTAATATCAAATTATAAAAATTACAAAAAATACGTAAATTAAAAGTATATAGAGTGGCAAATGTAAAATATTTTTTCAAAACACTCGATTCTATATTACTTTTTATTCAAGGTTTTAGAATGTCTTAAGAAAATACTTATAAAAAAGTGAATATAACATACAAAACTTAAAAAGAAACAAATTCATTCTTTTAACCATAAAGAGGTAGATGAATTATCATATTCAGAAAGCCTATTCAACTAACTAATATATGCATTTCTAACAAAAAGAAACTAAACATGCAATCAATACAGAGGCAACTACCATTCTATTAAGCCTAAGGTTTTGCCAGTCAAATATTACACTTATCATGAGTTGACCCACCGCTTTGAACTCTTAAAAAAAACAGGTATTAATTTATTTGACACGAGAGAATGAAACGGATAATTAATGAGAAAGTAATTATAAAATGAAAAATTTCTACAAAAAACAAACCTAAAGGATAGAAATAGAAAGGTGACGAGTTGCAATAAATGGAGATCACAAACATTAACAAAACATGCAAATGACCATGAACAGCGATGGATCATGTTGAGGACCACGAATGGAGAAAGAAAAAATCAGGAAAGGATATGAGTATATGTTTCTCCCACGAATGCAACATGTAATAATATTTGTTGTACCCATCATAATTTCTTTTCTCCTAATTGATTATATATTAGTAATCAGTTCCTTTGATTTTGTAATCATTCCATATTTCAATTATTATGTGATATTTATATATTAGCTTTAAATTCAAAAGAAAAATATTTAATTTATTTAAATGATAATGACATTTGTAATTGTTACAATCTTGGTCATATCTCGTTTTTGGCAATATTTTTTTAAATGCATGTATATTTTCAATTTTAAACGTATTAAATTACACTTATTTATTTGAATTTATTTCAAATGTATTTATAATTGACGTATTTTTTTAATTGATGCAATTTGTAATTTTTTTTTTTTGCTATGAAACCTATTAACTTATCCTTTGTGACAAATTTCTAAATCATTAAATGTATTTATATAATATATGTAAATTCAAAATATAGTGACTGATAATTAACTACAAAATTAATATTTTTTTTATTATATTCATAAATGCATTAATTTAAATATACATTGATAATGTATCAACAAAAATAAACATTAATAATCATTGTAATATAATATTAAATGGATGATATTTAATTAAAGTATTTGTGGGAAGAAGCATGCTACAATGATAGTAAAAAATTTAGAAAAACAATGAAGACAATATATTTAATTAAGGAAATAATCAAAATTGATTATAATTTCAAAATTTAAATTTTAATTAATCAATCATTAGAATTGTAATGTCAAGAATCAAGATTGTTATAATCAGAATAATATTAAATCAGTTATTTTATATAAAATACATTAATATGAAATTATTTTATAAAATAGGCTGATCAATCAAACATTCAAAATATTAATAATCAAGGCAAGTTACTTTATATATAATACATTAACGTGGAATTATTTTATAAAATGGACTAATCAATTAAACATTTAAAGCACAAATAATTAGGGTATATCAATTGACCATGGCTTGCTTCACTCTCTTGGCCTAACCGACCCAGGCTCAACTTCTGCCCTAGAATCGCGTTGACATGAAAATTAGAGGTAATTTATCTATAAGCAAAAGTCCTAACCTTTGAGCTAGGTGCCTTTTCATCAGAGCTAGAACCACACTTAATAATTAACCATATTATCTCAGCACGATCTCGATCATCACACAAGAACAAAGTTAGGTATAACTAAGTTGTTATGCATTTCACATTTATTGCATCTTATACACCTTAACGCTTGACATGTACAATTTATTGACTACTGAGCTGGAAGACTGTGGATCGGTCTTATTGAGCTTGAGAGCCACATGCCTTACATCTAACTATCTATTTAAACCCTAGGGGCTTCATCTCTCTATTTATATTCACCATGGAGTTATCGCTAAGTGTATTCACTCTCTCCGCCTAAACCTTAGTCACCATTTTATTCTCATACTAACTTAAGTGTCAGAATACATTTACAGGTGCTCTTATCATTGTGTTTGGTTGACATGAAGCTTTTTGACATATCAAAAATTGAGGCAAACACCACTCCGCTGGAAACAGGTAAGAGCATTAACCTTACTAAATTATCAAAATCCTAAATGTTCATATTTTTTACGTAAGTGTTTCTTAAAATGTTTATCTAAACAATATTCAGATTATTTTAGACTACACTTATAACAATAAAATTTATTTAAACCATATCATAAAATAAAACAATCTCTGCATGGTGGGAAAAGGTCTCCACCATTAGATTGTATGAAAAACTTATAATGCTAACCTTCACATTTTTATGTCAAAAAGTTTCTGAAGCCTTCATTAATTTTCGAAGAGTGCTCTCTTTTTTTTTTTTTCTTGACGGTAACATTTCTTTTTTTAATTAAAAACTTAATTTTTCTTTCTTTACTTTATTTTATACATTTCTTTCCTTTTTTAATTTTAAAATTCTTCCCCCTTTCTCTTTCTCCTAAAATTACTTTTTCTGTCTTTTTTTTCGTTTTCTTTTTATTTTCTTGTTCTTTTTTATTTTCTTTAAAATAACTAACGTATTATTATTTTTTTACTCTTGTTTTATTACACATTATTCTATATTATAAATTTATAATATTATTATTTTTTACGCACGAATCAAATAATAGAAGTTTGGTTCTATTGATACAAGTAATTTATTTCACATTAATATTCATAAGTATAACTTTGTTTTTTTTTTTTTATAAGTCTTCAATTTCAATCAATATTATGATATTGCATGTGTGTTGGGTTTTTTCTTCAAGGAGAGAGTGTGTACAATCATTATCTTTTGTGCGAACCAAAAAAAAAAAGTTCCTAGTAGTTATTTTTTAATACACTTGATACTAATGAGGTAATTTTAGTGTGAAAAAATTTGTGTAAAAAAAATGAATATCATTTATTTGAAAAATATATCTCTTAGTAATTCATCTTTGTTGGGACCATTGCTACTTACAAATTATGTTTTTTTTGATTTTATTTGAAAATGAGAAAATTCTTGTTCTCATATTATCATTTTTGTTTTAGATTATTGATGATATTATATTATCAAATTAATGCTTCATGAATTGTACAAATTAATTATAATTTAATTTTTGATTGAAAACTATTTTAGTCATTATAAAATATAATAAAAAAAATATGAAATTAATGATCTTATGATTAAGAGAATAAAATAAAAGATAATATTCTATACATATGACACAGGTATACTGACTAGTTAAAATTTAAATTTTTAACTATGCAAATGAAAATTAAATGATTAATTTTATATAAAAAATCAAAATTTTATTATCAGACAACCTGAACTACCTCTGCAATTGAAATTCAATTATTAAAATTAAAAGGGTTATAGTTAACCCCAACCCTTTCCCCCTTTATATGAAATTTTCCTTAAGAGTTCAAATCGGAGGGGAAGAGGAAAAAAAAAAAAATCTGGTCTTGGGACTCTGATTTTTATACGCTCGATTGTCTTCATCTTTGGGTAAGGGAGAGAGTGGAGAGCGAGCAAAGATGCAGGCCCTGCCCGCCACACTCCCAACCTCTCAACGACCAGCTCTTCCATTTCGGGGTCCTCCTTCCCGTGCTCTTACTGTTTCCTCCTCGATCCAATTCCCTTTCAATCCTCCTGCAGCTGCCAGTAAACAAGTTGCCTTCCGTGCTTTGCACAGCACTGGTATACCCTCCATTTTTCCTTTGTTCTTTTCTCCATTTTAAATCATCAATAACTGTTCTACGTAGTTTTTTCCTCGTCTACTTTTGCCTTTCTGTGATGGTTATTCTTGTGTATAGCTTGAATGGTAGTTGTTGTAGTTGGTGCAATCCATGGTGACTGCTTCAAGCATTCCTTTTCCGTGGAGTTGCTTGTGTCACCGTGTTTGTTTGTCCTGCTTTGGCTGCTCGAAAACTGTCTTTACACAAATACTTGTTCTTTAATTCCTTGTTACGAATTGGTATTCCTGTTCTGCTTTTGTGGTCGTGTAGATTAGTTGTTTGCTCAAGTTTACTGAAGGCGTTGTTTTGAAAAGTGGGAAAGTCCAAAATTTGGACACATAATTCATGAAACTGATTTCAATGGGTTGACAGTATTTTCACTGTATTATTATTATTATTTTTGTTAGTATAAGTTTAAATCTATTTTCTTTTCTTCTGGCTTCTACGTAAAGCTCAATAGATTTTGTTTTGAGATACTGATAATAAGCACTATGACACATGTACACGTGGATACATCTATGTATATGCTTATATAAGGGTGTATCAATAATTGAATAGTAGTTATGGAAATTTCAATTAATGGGTCTGGAGTTGCATGGTTTTGTGTGTTAAGTAATTTTCTTATGTAGCATCTTTTGCTAAATATTTTCATGATTGGAAAATATTGTTACTTGTTGACCCATTGCATTTCAAATTCATTTATCACACTTCTTCGTGTTATACTTCTACGTTTTGCATTTAATCAAGTTTTGGTTTGTCACTGGCGCTGCAGCTACTCAGGAGATTGTTGACACTAGCAGGAATGAATTAGGATTTGTTGACATTGGGTACATATCCAGTGTTCATGGTCTTCAAGGGGAGATTTGTGTGAAACCAAGCACTGATTTTCCTGAACTGCGGTTTTCACAAGTAAAACTGTTTTGAAAGATTGCTGTTGTGAATATCTTCTTTTGATAATTGTTATTGTTTATTATATGCATATTGACTTATGTTGAAGGGTAATTGATTATTGTAGCCTGGAAGAAGATGGTTGAAGCAAAAGGTTTTGGGTGGAGAAACGATTCCAAGAACTTGAGCTGGAGGAAGGTAGAGAGCACAGTGGACGGAAGAGTTGGATACTGAAATTCAGAGGAATTAACACAGTGGAGCAGGTATTTGAATGAGAGAAATTTTCCATTTCACATCTTCATGTTTTATAGTCTTCAATAGCTCATGCCCTACCCATTATTAGATACACCATGATGGGATGGAAATGTCTTTGCTCGAGGAGGTCTCTTGGTGAAATTTGTTACCTATTTTATTCAGTAGTTCTGCTAGACAAACTTAAGTAACATTTTTACTGTAAATTATTCAATGTTATTCTTTTTATTTTACCGGTACATTTTAGTCACATCCTTTTTCTTTTTGTAAGGGACGAGATTATTGAAAATGTAGAAACCTTGGCTGTAAATGGATTGCAATGCCCCTTTTTTTACCCTCTTTTCTGTCTCTCTTTCCAGTAAAGCTTATTTGTCCTTTCATGGGATTTCTTTTTCATGTTCAATGCATCATGGATATGGATGAATAAAGTAAGTAGTAATTATTAGTCAGTATTTCAAGAAAGAGGAAGCATCTTAGTAAATTTACCTTTTGCTTCATCATATCTCAAAGTCAGTTTGATGCAGCAATGCCAAACCCATATGTTACACTGAATCAAAATAACTCTCCCTGCCATTGCTCCTCAAATGGAAGCTGCAAGTTCCTATCTTGTCATGGCCTGTTTGATCATAAGATATGCATGCTTGTTGGCCTTGACTAATTGACATATCACGCAGGCTAAGATGCTTATTGGCGCTACCTTACTTGTGACAGAAGAAGACAGGCCACAATTAGAGGAGGGTGAATTCTACACACATGATCTTCTTGGGATGAGAGTTTTTTTGAAGGTTTGTGCTAATCACAACTCTTGTATTTAATAATTTAAAGACAAATGATCACCTTCTTCCTCTTCTTCATTATCTTTTTAAATTTTTGCTAAATGATCACCTTTTAATAGAACAAAAATATCCTTGTTTTCTTCTTCAGCTGTTTTTCTATTATATTCTTGAGGTCTGTTATTAACTTGATGACTCTCACTGGTGAAGCTATTGTAACAGAAATGTCAACTGTTTGCCATATTAATTGATAGCCTTTCATGGAACAAGATTAATCCCTTTCTATGGAGCTCTTTACTAGATACTTAGCTTACTGCTAGCCGTCCCATTTGAAAAACCAAGGACTCAGCCGATGAAATGCCAAGTGCTAATATTGTGAAAAAATTGAAAAGAGGCTATTATCAATACCCTAAAGTTAATGCTATATAGATTTGTATAACTTTAAAGTTTTCTAGTTTGGTATTTTGTCACCTTATTGTAAGCCTTAATCCTTAAAATGAAATATATGAAGGTGCTGACCATACTTCTTCATACCAGGAAAGTGGTCAACTGGTGGGAACTGTTATTAATGTTTTCAATAGTGGAGCAAATGACCTGCTGCAAGTTTTACTTGATTCATCTTTTGATGTACTTGATAAAAATGGCAAGCCAAGGTCAGCAGAAACAGAAGCATCTGATCAGCTAGTTTGGGTGCCTTTTGTTGAAGCAATTGTTCCAGATGTTGATATGGAAAGAAGAGAAATGCATATTATGCCGCCCAAGGGACTCCTGGAATTAAACATACGATTTGATGAGAGGTCCAAAAAAGAAAGGCGCCAACTTGTGAGGCATACTCTCCTGTACTCTACCACTGATTTGTTACTTTTAGGAATTTTTATTGTCACAGACTATGTTTAAATTTTGTGCTTATCACTGATGCTATGTTACCTTTCTTAGTCTCTTCCATTTTAAGGAAAATTGAGGGTGGATGGGGTTTTTTGTGATTTAGCATTGGTTTTTACTGAGTAATGTTTCTGTTGGTTCTTTTGCCTTCAACTAAAGCACAATTATCTATCATTAAGATTCAATTTTTATTACTTTCTTCCATTTTTCTGATAATCC
>NSJW01000120.1:0-320454 GCA_019955255.1 Castanospermum australe
TAAAATTCCTAAAGACCATAATCCACCCTTATTGCCCCTCCCCACCAAAATATAGGCAAGACAATGATGAGAACAAACATAATTAAATAGAACTATTACAATCCTGATAATGAAGCTTTACTGCCAGAACAGAGAGGGGCAGCATTTAAATTTTAATCTATAATTTCTCCTTCCTCTTCATCAGATTTCTCAATTCCTTCAACTTTATGACATTGTCTTTTAACCAAGGAAGATGGTTCTTTATGCAGATTGGTATGCACATTAGAGTCATTCTCATCATCATCACTATCTTCATCTTCACCATCATGACCATTATCATTATTGTGGTTTACAATTTTTTGAGCTGTTATCACATTACCACATTCAAGAACATCTTTTCCAGTGTGCAAATGTTTTTCTTCAACGCCACCTTCAGATCCAGTTTCTTTAACCAGGAGTGATGGGTATATCAGTGGCTTATCAGGCCAATCTTTGAAGAAAGAATTCATTACCATGAACCTGAAAACCTGAAACAGGTGGCTCTTATCCCTCTTTATATCTGCACTCAAGAGTTTCTGCAATAAAGTTGGTTCTTTATTGTTTAAAGAAGGGCTTTCTGAAAAATCTTTGCCTGCAAACTTCTGCTTTTTGGCAAACCGACCTTTTCTGTCTAATCTCTTGTTGAACTTGTTTTGAAATTTCCTTTTGTTAGTAAATGTGTTTTTCACTTCACTCTGATTTCCTTGATTTTCAGAATCCTTCAGATAGTATGATGGTATTTCAGCAACTTCAACTCCCAACTCAGCTTGCTTTGCTAAAATCTCCTTGAGCTGCTAAAACAAAATATATATACTATTGTAAAGAGTTGAAATACTACTGGTTATGAAACCAAGAAAGATTTATTTGTCATCACTTAGATTTCACGCTAAAAACATACTACGTGCTTAGATCTCAATTGAACGACAAAATTAAATTTGGTAATATAGGAACATTGAATTTAAAGAATTTGTTGACCTAATATAATAATATTAATGTGAAAAGTGTTTGGGCGCTTCAGTTATCATCTTGATAAGTCAGATTCAAAGAAAAACACCTGAATCTAAGCTTTAATCCAGAGAATATTCAATGATCATCCATCCTTCATTAGCATTGATAAAGTGGCATAACTTGATTTAGTTTGAAGAAATGATAAAATAGATGCTAAGAAGAAGTGAGCTTAAGGGATTGCTACAGTTTGTCCATATAACTATAACAGAATATTATACCTCTCTTTGTAAGATCTCCCTATCAATGACCTTGGAGTCTTTCAGATGTTCACTCTGCTTCTGCAAATAGTAATTCAGTTATTAGACAGTAACATCTGATAAACACAAGCAGTAGATAGAGCATTCAGTTATTAGACAATAACATCTGATAAACACAAGTAGTAGATAGAGCAGTTTAAAACCTTCTGAATGTTGTTTCTAAATGGGTGATTCTTCTTCCGTGCTTCACGCCACTGTTGAATTTCTTGCTCAGCATAAGTCACAGAGAGGGACCTAGCAACCAAGAAATAAAAGAATATCAATCATAACCAAAATCAAGGTTGAAGAGTTAAAATAAGTTAACGAAATTAAAAGGTTAAGAAAAGTAATTTAATAGAAAAAACACAAAACTAAAACCTGATTGAACAGCAGGCTTAATTTCTAGTCTTTCAACTCCGTCAAAATATCACCAAATGAAAAAACATATTATCTATGTTTCATTTGGATGGTTATCTAGAAGACATTTATCTGAACAAAAAAATCTTGAATTCTGGTATGAACATCATGAAAGGTCTCAAAGTCAACTTAATAACTCAATATGTGGAAGGGGGGCAGGGTGTTTTAGCTATACAGATGTTATTTGACTACTGCATTCTATTTCATAGTTCAGATGGACTCAAATGGTTTACCTCTCCCATTTACATCATTGTTATTCAAAGATTATAAGGATAGTAATCTTAAATTTTAAAAACAAATTACATTCAAATTATATCTACCAGGAGCATTTTCAGGACTTCTAATTCAAAGAGGCACTAGTTCTTTGGCAGAAGGTTATTCCTTATTATTGTTTTACGATGTAATAAACAAGTAAAGACTAAACCAAAACAGCCTTTCTACATGTAGAATAGCCTTGCATTCCAGTGAAGCAGCCAGCTAAACAACGGGTCATTTAGTTAGGATCTTGTTACACATACTTATGAACAACATACATTTTAAAGAAGTTGAATGTAAGGCATCGCTAGCAAGTAATAGACTGAAACCACATAAGAAAGGATTGGAAAGTCAAAGAGAAGCTACCCTTTCCGTTCTTGATTATGTTCCTTAGAATTACCACCAAAATGCCCTGCCCTCTCATTGTTGGGCCCTGCTTTTGCAAATAGCATTAGTCTAACAGCAGAAAAATGTTTTCATCTAGGTAAGAAGGTAGAAAAGATCAAACCTTTACCCTTATGTTCTTTAGGAAATTTAATTTTCCTCTTTCCATTGTTGATATCGTGAAACCTAGACTTCTGGAATCTACATAAATTGGACACAGATTGAAAATCACAGGAAAACTATGCAACCCATTAAATCAAGAGTTAGAAGAGAGAAGAAAAGAACATACCCTCCTTGAAACACCCCTCTATCTCTATTTGGTTTATTTTTGAAGTTTTTGCTTGGTGATCCTTTCCAATTAGAGTTTGGAACATTAGTTTTGATATTGCTATTAGGAATTGCCTGCAGCAATTATTGGGATTTGAATTTGAATTAAATACAATAGCCACTGCTTCTTTTACAATAATACATGTAGTAGAACAAACTTGGCTTAAACACATAGAGAAGACAGAAACAAATCAGTTGAAAAAATTGCATTTAATAGGTAAAAACTAGCTACCTGTGACTTTGTAAATGCGGAAGGTTGAGAGTTCTTAGTATGATGTAGCTGAATCGAATTAGAATTAAGTGATGCAGAAGTGTTCCCCTGCAAGTGCTGAGATGCAAAAGGTGATGATATAAAAGCATTTGTGTTTACAGTTGGTGGAACCGGGTTTTTCTCATTCTGGTCAACCTGTGGCCTAACCTGATTTCCAGGCGCAAGACCCAACTGAGGATTTGCAGAAAAGATTGGATTTTGAGGAACCATGGCCTGAGGCACTTGGATTGGAAACCCAAACATGGGACGGCAACCCGGATGCATACCATATGGAGCAACTTGAGAAGGGTTTGAGACTTGCATGGGTAACTGTTGATTCATATTTTGCAAGGGATAGGGGGCACAAAATTGGCCATTTGGTATATTCATATTCACATTAGGCTGCTGAAGCATATTCAGAATACTTTGTGCTAAAATATGCCCCTGGAGTTGAGACATATTGATTTGAGCTGCATTCTGCATGATTTGTCCCTGACCTGGAAACAAGGGATTGCAATTGGCATTGCCTACGCTATTTTGAGGAGCAAACCCCAAATGGGATTGACCCTGTTGAGGACCAGCCAAACCCATATGAGGCAGAAGCAGTTGATTGTTTTGCAAGGGAAGAACATGATTAGCAGCATTCATGAAAGCAGGTGTATTTATGGAAGGTTGCATATTGGGCAAAAAGGGCATCAAATTTTGGTGATTTCCTGCAACCAATTGCGGCTGGGTTTGCATACCTAGACCATTGTTTTGCAAGGGAAGCTGATGGTTAGGAGCATTCAAGAAACCAGGAGGAGTTTTGGAGGACGTATTATTAGACATGACGGGAACAGAAACTCAAGAACTCTTGAATCCAAAGTATGTTTGAAATTGCAGAGATACATAAAACATATAGTCCCGGAGTATCAATCAAGAACAAGCAAGGAAACAAGAGATGGAAAGCGAGAAGAGATTTTTGAGTTGGGAAATCCTGAAAGCAGAGAAAGATGGAGACTAACCAAGAAAAAACAATCCCCCAATTGATTTTGAGGCTCGAAAATGCTCGAGAAGCCTTGCTCAAACTGAGAAAGTGAGTGGCAGTGGAGTAAGGTTGCTCTGCTTTCGGCGGAAGGAGAAAGAAATTCCTAGGGCAGGGGTACCAGACAACAAACGCACAGTACTACTCGTACTCAAGTATTGGGGCCCCTGTAATGGGGTAAAGAAACAACTTTTACAACAAAAGTATTTAGTTTTTGGGTAAAAAAATTGAATTTTTTTTATACGTTAATGAAATTATCACTAATTTTTAATTGATAAACTAAACATGTCACATCATAATCATAAATAAATTTTTTTATGTGAATTATAAATATTTTTATAAAATTTAATTAATTTAAATTATCTTATAAATTTAATTTTTTTAAAAAATAACTTAAAAAATAATAAAAATATAATTTTTTCTGTAAAATATGACTTTTTTATATTTAAAAATATAATTTATTTTTATTATGTGTAACACCTCATGAATAATCATAAATAATTTTTTTATAACCTGCAGATAACATTAAATTTGACATTCTCATTGTATATATACTTATCTTACATCTAATGTAATAATAAATAAATTATGTTTAGATTAAGAAGAAATAAAGAATTTGTCCAAGAGTATTATATTTTCTTTTTGGTTAAGAACTATATGTATAATTTATGTAAAGATTAATTGTTAATTAATTAACTAGAAATATTTACCATAGCATATTCATAAGAAAATTTTTGTGAGGTAATCCCAAAGCTTCGGTAAAACCAAGACTCAAATTGAGAATGGATTTAAGTACATATTACATATTCATTTTATCACTCAAAATTTTCTAAGTAATTACTCAAATTAGCCCAATTTTAATATCTTTAATCAAAATTTACATTATATATATATATATATATATATATATATATATATTATATATATATATATATTGTAAGGTTCTAGAAAATAAACATGATTAGATCATAAAATAAAATCTTACAAAAAAAAATCACACATCTATATTGGTGCTCATAGTGTAAAGTATATTTTAGAGAGTAAAGTGTAAGTAAATAATTATTAATAAAAAAATTAAAGAAACAAAATTAAGTTTTGTTAACTTTATGTCACTTTCAATGGTTATAAACATTGTATTTTATTTTCTAAGGTGTATTTCTTTTTTTTTGTGTGAATTAAGAGTTTTTTCACATATTTAACCCACTTATAAATTATCTTATAAGTCTAATATCTTCAAATTGAGAATAATAATGATATGGTATTTCTTATGATATGTGATTCTCATGTGTAAAGACATAATTTATTTTTAAATAAGTTAACATCTTGTGAGTTCTTCTAAAATATATCCCTAATTTTAAGGAGTCAAATTAGTAATTTTTTTTTGTTAGCGTGTATCATAAAAGATTTGAATCATTTCAAATGTTTTAAAAGTAAAATGCAAGCAATTAATCATTAATAATAAATATAGAGATGAGATTATAACAAATTTATAAATTATTATTCATATACTTGTTTATAATCAAATCTTATATTGTTGATTTTTTTACTCAATATCATAATACTACACTTTTTAAGTAATTTTTAATTAATAATCATAACACTTGAAACATTCCTCACTTTAAAAAGTCAATTTTATGTCTCAAAAAGCAAGGCTCGTTAAAAAAAAGGTACAGGGAGAGGCTTTTTTTTTGTTTTGCTCGTATGGGGGAGGCTTATTGTTTTGGACAACTGGGGAGGCTTGACTTACCGTTTTCTCCACTATTAAATCGAATCAGGCCCAAATCGGTTTTACGTCATACGGGTCCGATTAACAAATGCATAAAGGCCCATTATAGCCCAATTGTAGCTGTGTTTTCTTGCTCCCGACGAATACCGTCAGCCCAATTGCAGATGTGTTTTCTTGCTCCTGACGAATACCCTCAGAAGAAAGTAAGTAAAAAGGGGACTTCGCATTGAGCAAAGGTCGGTGGCACTACTTGTTCGTGTTTCAAGACTCGACCGCGACGCACACGAAGACCTACCTTTACTGGGATCCAAGTTCGAATCTCGTTCCAGCTTTGATTGAGGTAATAAGATTTCTGTGCGCTTAGTTCCTGGTTCCGGGAAAGTGATCCATTTTCTGAGGAAAATTTTTGATCTTTTTTATTTTTTATTGTAGTCTGCTAAATCTGTCCGACAGGGGTCATCTGAAAACCCATTTGTTTTGGTGGGTTTGATTTAGTTTTTGCATTTTCCAATGATATATGTTCTAGGCATCTCGCTAATCACCGCTTGATTCGCAGATGCCATGACATTGTTAGAAATTTTGAGTGTTGGGTTCTGACTGAAAAATAAAATTCCTAGGAGCTCTAATTATTTGGCCTTGATACAGTCAAATGGGGTTGTGTTTCTGGTTGTTCTGGAGATGTTTTCAAATGTATCCGTGTTCTCTCTGCCCTTAAAAGGGAGAACTATTGTACTTCATTGTGTATTGACTAACTGGTTTATCAGTAACTTGAAGTGATTATTTCTTTTTGAAAAAAAAAAATTTCTGTTTTGTTTTATTATTGTAAATAAATTGTCTGTGCAGGTTCTTCGACAATATAATGGGGGATAGTCAATACTCGTTCTCTCTTACCACATTTAGGTGTGTTTACTGATAAACTTTTGTTTACAAGACAATGCAAGACTGCTAGTGTATATGTTTCAACTTATCCTGTTGTGTTGTTCAACAGCCCTTCTGGAAAGCTTGTTCAGATTGAACATGCTTTGACAGCTGTTGGGTCTGGACAAACGTCTCTGGGAATTAAAGGTGACTACTTCTAGCTCTTGATCTGTTTATAATCCTTAGTATTTCTGCTGCCTCAAGCTTTGAAATTGCTAAGTGCTGATTTTATTTGATTGGAAAGAATATTCTTGTTAAAGACAGAAAACAACTCATGGTTTATGGGCAAGGCATGTGTAGGGAAAAAGCAAGTTAGATGACATTTATTTTAATGGATTCTTTGAAGGAACAGCCAAAACTTGCAATGTTGATTTGCTAGTTTTTTTTTTTGGGGGGGTGGGTGGGTAGAAAGTGAAATACATGACATTTCGTTGGGAAAAAATTTTACTCTTTAATTTGAAACCGTTTTCACCAACTTGAATTACTTAGGTAGGTACTTGGATTAGAGGGGAGCTGAAAATATTAGACTTCTTCAGTCAGGTATCTAGGATGCTAGAACAACTTTGGGTTTAAAATTTGATGCCATTGTTTCAGAACTGTTCTGTTGAGGGTGCTGGTGAGTAGACAGAATTTATGAGTTGAGTGGTGGTGTATATATATATATATATATATATATATGTGTGTGTGTGTTAAGTTTGAACCTTGTTTGTTCTATGTAAGCCAGTGGTGTGTCGAAGGAATCACTGAAGAAGTTGGTGTGGCCCAGATAAATGCTACACTTGGCACGATATGCTCTTGTTTTGTTTCCTTGTTCTAGGCTCACTTATCTTGCTATTAGATTATTAAAAGAATCACAGAGGGTTTTCTCAAAAGGCAGAACCAGCTTGCATGATTGTCATCTAATAGAGGGGCAGAGGTTTGATTTCTTTCAATGTGGTGGTATGTTGTCTAGTGTAGAAAGGTTTACTGTTCTTTATGAGTCCTTGTAAGTGGCTTTGGCATGATGCGGGTGATAAGGTAAGCACTGGGAAAACAGTCCTCTCTGAAATGTAGGAATTCTTGGGATGAGTAGGTTTTGGAGGAGGCTAGAGTTAGAGATTTCTTAGTTTGTGAGGAAGTCCAATTCAGCATGACTATGAAGAGGTGATTTTTTTAATCTTATTACCATTATATTTTGCTTTGCTTTACGTTTGGACTTTGGAGTGTTCATTGTTGATGGTAATTTGCTAAGCCAGGATTTGAATGACGAACCTGTAGATTCATTTTTTGTTTAGGGAATTCTGAGGGATGTTAGAGTTGTCTTAATTAAAGGTTTCAAAGATACCCTTGATATTTGCTTTTCCTATGCTGCATTAGGAAGCATTTCTGAGGAGTATCTGGAAGAGTATTAAAACATGTTTGGATCCCTTCTGAGAGAGCTTTTTTGCTTATATCAGAATGATCTAAGCTTCCTCTCCCTCCTTGTAGATTTTAAATATATAAAAATATGCAAGCGACAAATGTTGGAGGACATTTAGAGATCATACAAATGTGTTATTACCTCAGTATTTTCTTGCGTTTAAGTTCTCCTTTTAAAATTTCATTTTGTGTGTTTAGGCTAATGATTTTATAAAATGTTGGAAAATTGGCATGTTTAAAATTGGTTGACTTTCCTTGTAAAATTTTGTGCGTATTAGTCCTGCAAAGATTTTATAATCATTGAGGTGGTATTGCTACCTATGGGACCATTTTATTGCATAAGAATTTAAAATCTTGCCATTTCTGGAGCAATTAAATTTCCTCTTATTCTCCAACATGTGCAGAAATAAGATGATTGTGTAACTTATGTTTTGGTATCATTTTGATAGAACTTAAGATTTGATTCTTACATTTTGGAGGTCCATTTTATTTGCAAATGTCTTTTATGTCTGCTATTGTTTCTACTATTTACTTTCTGACTCAGTGAGTTCTTTTCTTGTGTAGATGATTTGGATCTAGTAATGTAATTGCGGTAGCTTTTGTTATTTGTAATTCTATGTTTGATTCTTGCAGCTGCAAATGGTGTTGTCATTGCAACAGAGAAGAAACTGCCATCTATATTGGTTGATGAAACATCGGTGAGTTTCTTTTTGGTTGGATCCCTTTTTGTTCATGATTCATGTCATAACCTACCCAAGGTCATATACCATTTGGTTCTATTTCCAAATTTATGCTGACTGTTACTCTATGTTGATTGGATATTTGGATATATAATGGTTTTAGTACCGTAAAACAGTCTGATGCATGCTACATATGGACCAAACTATTCTGTTGAGCTTGCCTTGTCTGCCTAATGCTTGAAAGTATGATATGCAGCATGCTTTTAGTTTTACTTATCTTCAAAGTATTTCCTTGGTGGAATAATGTTCTTATTATACTTTTTATAGTTAAAGAATGTGTGGAAAGTATGGCCATTGATAAAACAATATTTTATGCAGTTCTTGCAAGGATTCATGTTTTGTCAATTTACTTTTTTAAAAAACTTTCACGTTATTTGGCTCCTGTCACTTCATTAATTCGAAATTTGACCATTCTGGGTGTTTGTTCTATTTGATTGCAGGTCCAGAAAATCCAGATATTAACACCAAATATTGGTGTTGTTTATAGGTTTGTTTCTTGCTACATATTTGAATCATTTTGAGTTGAATGTATTTTTATTACACCATTAATTCTTTGTGCCTCAATAACTGCTTCACATTATGGCATTTGATGGTTTAATTTTGAATGTGTTCTTCAACGTGATAGGCCACTTAAGTTGCCTAGACACATAAACAACTGAGGTGTGAGGCAAGGCAGGCTTGAGGAAGTGAGGCAACTATTTTGTGGAAGCAATTTCTTAAGCACACATAGATGTAACATGCTTGAAAGTTAAAACTGATTAAAGACTAGATAGAAGAACAAGATATATTTCAATTAGAATATAATAGTGTTGTCATTGGCAAATTATGCCTTACGTAGTTAAGTGTTCTCAACTTTTCCCTTGAGGATGTAGAGCAGAACCATGCTATTTTGTATGTCAAGTGTGATAAGGGGGTACTGATGTAAATTGACAAAAGTATACTTAAAGCATACATGCATGTGGCAGCTGGCTGCTCTGTGATTTCAATGGATTCTCATAAAAGGAAAAATTTGTTGGATTCTTTGTGTGGGGGGGGGGGGGGGAGGGGGGGGGGGGAGGTGTCTGAATAACTACTTCTCTTGGAAACAGTTTGTTGTGAAATAAAATACAGATATTTGTTGAAAGCTATTTTCAAACATTATAAAAAAACACTAATATAGAAAACAACACAAATCACTTTCTTTCTATTCTCTATATATACTTGTAAGAGATAAAACTATCGAAGTAACTTGTTTCCTGATGTTTACTGTTTGAAAACTTCATAAACAAGGTCCTAGCCTCTAATCCTTTTTCATTGCATTTAATCTTTTTTGTTAAACATAAGCAGTTACTTCTCCTTAACTAGTCTGCCAGTATCTTATCTTATTGCCGTAACCTAAATTTTATCTTTGTTGTTCAGTGGCATGGGTCCTGATTTTCGAGTTTTGGTTCGGAAAAGCAGGAAACAGGCTGAGCAGTATCACCGATTATATAAAGTACAGTATATCTTCATTTTGTAGTCCAATATCTTTTTCTCACTTTCTTCTGAGTTGTGCATATATTTGGTCAGTTGGATTCTGTTATAACGCTGTCAGCTTCAATTTGGGGTTGTAATGAATTCTATTGTTTCAATGTTCATTACTTGGTAACACATCTAGTGGTAGTTTTCCATCATTTATTATGGAAAGCATATCTTTTCATCATTTCTTATGCAAAGCATATCTATTTTATTTGACCAAAACAGTCATTCTAGAGTGGTTATTTTTTGTATTATTCTGTGTCTGTGACACTTAAAAAGTTGAAACAGATGAGATGGGCTTTAATTTAAATTACATTCTTTCTTCTATTCCGGATCTTTCAGTCTGTGATGTTTATAGAAAGTTCGTTATGATGAAAGGCTGTTTTGGAAGAAAAAAGAAAGGATAAAATTCTATAGATGACTGTAATCTCACTGTATTGTTTGCTTGAGTTCATCTAGTATAATAGGATTCATCAAGAGTGGCTACTAATACATAATTAGGATGGACAAACTATGACAGGCAATGTTACTTCCAAGCTCCAATGAGCTCAAATTCCATCCAAACTTTGTATGGTAGTCATTCTTCTAAGCTTTTATGAATGAAGTAGGCTAGCAATGGAAATTGTGTCTAGTGACACCTTCTGCACAGTAAGTAATTATTGAGGAACTGGATGGGCACTAGAGAAGCACTTCTTTAGCAAGAGACTAAGAATAAATTCTTCAGCATTCTTTATGTTCAAGCCTACTACATTCTCCCAAGCAGTCAAAGTTTTTGTTGCTTATTTGGAGGGTAAAAGGAAAATACTTGAAAAGATATAAGCAGTTCTATATTTAATTTCTTTGGTAAAGTACCTGCTGTGTAAGTGCTAATTAAATTGAAGAGGATGTAATAATGGCGTCAAATATTTCATTTTTGAAACAGTGTATAATTGTTATTTATGAGAGGGAAAAGACCATTTTTGTGTCCTGTATTTTCTATTGCTTTTGCTTGGAGCAATTTGTGTAACATTTCCTTTTCCACCATGGGACTTGTTTTTCTTGTTGTAGCATGTATTTCCTGTGAATGTTGGTTGTTACATATTGGTTATGTGTTCCATATAGAATTTTATTTTCTTTTCTGGGGAGTATCATGTACTCTCTAATTGAGTTTGTTGTTATAAGAAAATATAGGAATTATGCATTATTGATAATCTTCATGAGTATACATATGCCCTTCTTGTTCTTGTCCTTTCTGTTTGCTTTTGATATTCTATTATGGATCTCTTGTATGGTTTATATCTGATATTGTAATGGAAAATTGCAGGAACCAATCCCTGTCACACAGCTTGTAAGGGAAATTGCTGCTGTTATGCAGGAGTTTACTCAGTCCGGGTAATTATCAATTTCTTTGTAAACCGTCCTTTCTTTCAAATATGTTTTGACAATATGGGTGGATTTGGGTTGATTCTATTTACTGCAGGACTTTACCTTATCTGCTTGTAGCATTAGAAGTTGCTGCCAATATTAATTTATGCATATATTCCCCCCCCCCCCTCCAATATTGGGAATGTTGGGATAATACTCAAGGGTGTAATTCAGGAAAAGTTGACATTATGCTCCTCAACTTTGAAGCTTTGGCAAATTGATCCCAAAAATATAAAAAAGGTCTCAAACTCTCAATATCCGCTTCTATCTGTTTTATGTTTCTCAATTTGTCTTCCTTATCATCCCCTCACTTGAATTTTCCAACTACCAATTCACCTTTTAACTTTTCAAGAGAAGATTTTATGCTAAGAAACTAAACATGCCAAAATTAGCCATTCCAATGAACACGAAGTACCTATTGAGATACTTTTCAAAGTTCAGAGAGATTAATTGTTGAAATTAAATGTTGGGGGGTCAATTTGCCAAGGCCTCAAATATCATTAACTGCTGGAACTTAATTGTAATTCTTAGGATGCCAGAAATTTGGATTTTGGAATAAGTATAAAAGAAAGTGCCTAAAAATCAGGGAAATGTTTTTCTGAGTGAACCAGTTTTTGTGGTCCATTTTCAGCCTATGAGTCAGGGATTCTGACTGTTTTGATTTGCTTCTGAAGGTATTTGTTAGATAAACATTTAGATTCCTATAGAAATTCTACACTTCAAAATTAGTTAGATGTTTATCGTAGACAAATCCTTAATGAGAACTTGAACCTATAGTGCCTAGCATTTAGTTGGATCCTCTGCCTATTTTTGTTCACAGATAACTGCTCCTTTCTCTTTCCATTCTTCCTTTTTATCCTTTATTATATTTTTGAATTCTGATATTTCTGTTTTGGCCTGATAGTGGTGTTAGGCCTTTTGGAGTATCCCTGCTGGTTGCTGGGTTTGATGATAAAGGACCACAATTATATCAGGTGTGTTTATATGCTTTATCTGATGGAACTCTTGTTACTGTTGCTTTTAAACCCTGGTTGGTAAATAAACGTCAACTGCAATCTTGATCACTTTGTGTTGTCTCAGTTTTGGATGGGAAATTGAATTCAGTAAGTTCATAATGTTCCTAGATTCTCTGAAGATAATAATGTAACCTGTGGGAAGCTAAAAATGTCATTATGTATATGTTGCATTATTTTGTTTTTGCTT
Source organism: Castanospermum australe (assembly GCA_019955255.1). Lineage (NCBI taxonomy): Eukaryota > Viridiplantae > Streptophyta > Magnoliopsida > Fabales > Fabaceae > Castanospermum > Castanospermum australe. The sequence goes on from NSJW01000120.1 coordinate 12,806, forward strand.
GAACTGATTTTTTTGCTTCAGAGTGAAAATTGCTCTTTGATTATTTATGAGGCTTAAATTTAAATGGATTTTCTTATAGAATTGATTGTCTCTATCTCTACGCTTCTGCACATTTGTGTGTTTGATGAGTTTGTACTGGGATCTCTTTTCGTGCACTTGGATTTGTTTAAAATTACTAATTTGGATATAATAGAAAGAGAGAAGAGAGAATTGAAGATTGTTGTTTGGTGCAATTTGTTTTTTCTGTAGGTTGATCCATCAGGTTCGTATTTTTCTTGGAAAGCTTCTGCTATGGGAAAAAATGTTTCTAATGCGAAGACATTTCTTGAGAAGAGGTATGCTTTGACCATCAATGATAATGCCAATGGCAAAATATGTCTTGTGTCCTTTTATTAATGTGTGTGTGTGTGTGTGTGTGTGTTGTAACGCTCACTCCTGTAGGTACTGAGCATGACTGAACTATCTCATGATTTCTGTCATATGCAATGTGCAAAGAATTCTGACACAGTATTTTTGGAACTTTTCATATGATTTTCATTTATTATAACATTCCATAGCATCAGAAAAGTAGTATATTAATCACATTTTGTCTTCTGTGTCTATTTTAGTGCATGACTTTTCTTCATAAGTTGTCAATTTTGTGGTTTGGCACTTTTTTTAATGATTATTGTGATTATATGTTGCTTTGTTTTATGTATCATTATAGTTATTCCTTAATTTTTTTCCCATTCACTTCAATGGTTGACTTGATTGTCCACTATGCAGGTACACAGATGATATGGAGCTTGATGATGCAGTTCACACAGCAATATTGACACTGAAGGAAGGGTAGGAGCACATCATTTTGAGTTTATGCACTAACTTAATGAATATATCATAATTATTACTGACCATTTGGAGGCCCAAAAGTCAATTTATATCAATTAGTTGTTTCCCTTTTTGTTTGCTCAAAATTTATTTTCCCGTACCACAAATAGTAGTGCATTGTAACTTTAGTGTTTCAGAGTTATGGTTTGGAGAAGGAAAATGTGCCTAAGATTGGCTTATTGGATTTAAATTAGAAAATATTGAGGCTAATCCTATCTTGGGTATTTAAGCAAATTTCGTAGTAGTGATATTGACAATTACCGAAGATACATCTCTCTAAACCATGAGCTGGCTTTATTGTTGCAAGGTTCCGATCTTACATTTCCAATTTGAATATGAAGAGGGAGTGATGACTGTTCATTGTTCCCTTTATTGACAAGTCTTATGTTTTGTTTCTTTTTTTTTTTTCTTGTCTGCTATACTGTATTCTGGAAGCTATCTGGTAATAGATCCTTGTTTAGTCTTTGGAACTGTTTTCGTCAGTTTTTCTTTTGTGGGTGTTTTCCAGGTTTGAGGGACAGATCTCAGGCAAAAACATTGAAATTGGCATAATTGGTGCAGACAAAAAGTTCAGGTGCGTATCTGTTTGCTTTAAAATAAAAATATATAATAACTTATGTGCTTTTATACTTCGTAACTTTATGCTTGTTACCTAGTTTGATTGACTTTTCATTGAAACCGGGTCTTAATTGGGCCCGTGCTACCGGACCAGGTTTGGTCTTGAGCATTCCTACTTACATCCCCGGATCTTTAAACTGGGTGACTCAATAGTGTGTTATATGTTGCAGGGTATTGACACCAGCTGAAATTGATGACTATTTGGGTGAAGTAGAGTAATCTGCAATGAAGAAATCCTTGGCGTTCCTAAGTTAGTGTTCGTTTGACAGTTGTGTTAAATTAAATTTCAAGTCAGGGTAGCTTAAATGAAGACTTGCAATGACACTGGTGAATTTGTGAGCTACTCACGTTGTGGCCAGCAAGGCCTTCAGATAAACCATTTATAAAATCACCAACTTTGCCAGACATAGATTAAATATCGGTTTATGACAATGACTCTTCAATGAATATTTTTCTTTTTTTTTTCTTCTTCCTTATATTATCTGATTGTTCCATATCTTTGTTATTTTAGATTTTGCTGGTTAAGTTCAACGCATATTTTTAATGGCTTTGGGATTTTGTCATGATGAGAACCAAGTAAAGACCAGGGTTTCAAATAATGTCCAGATGTTGATTTGTAACGTAGTTAGTGTGGTTTTCCGGTATAATCAAATAATGTTCAAACTAATAGGGCTGGGATGTGGTACTCTTTCTGATGAACAACTTTTGTGATCGCAGTCTAAGATGTACCCTGTTAATGCTACAAGCTCGCCTGTTCACTCTTTCCAAGTGTCAAAATCATGTTCTCACAATTTTAAGGCAATTCCCCAATCCATAAATCCTTATATGGTTATGTGAACACCGTTTTACCTTCTTACTCAACATCAATGTCTATACGATACTGTAAACGAAACAGGCTCAAAATCTGCATAAAAAGCACATTTAGTAATATCCCCAGCAAATTGTAAAAATGCAACCCCTGTGGCCTGTATCACTATTTTGAGTATTTTCCCTCTTTCGGAGGATAGAGGCATACAAATGAAAGAACAGCATTATCACTGCAAGGCAAAAAAATAAATAAATAAACAAAAGGAAAATAGTATCACTGAACTATCAAATTGTTTTACAGCCACTAGCAGTTTTCTGTGACAATAAGAGTGAGCAGAATTTAGTGAGGGCTATTGTGTCTGAATGCTCTATTCCATTGTCTTGGATCATCTCTGCTGAACAATCTGATGGGCTATCTCTGCTTCTCATGCCTATTGTAAATCCTGTGAGCCTTTGCTGTCTCAAGTTCAAAGCATTCCAACATCCATTTACATAGAATTAGAATGCGATCAGTGGAAGTGTCAATAATTTTTACTTAGAATTTGATGAATGCATTTTGTGGATGTTTTCCACGAAAGATTGTGAAAGGAAAAAAAAAACCAAAAAATACGGAGACCCTTAACTTTATCCCGCTTTTAAATAGTCATTTACGAACTTTGGAGTTCGAGTGAAGGATTATTAAATTTTCTAAAATTTACAAGTTGATCATTTTGTCTACTAACTAAACAAAAATCGTTTATTATACAATTTGTATGTATTTATTAATATAATTGATAATTTCATTTATTCGCGTTATTTTTTTAAGAAATGTAAAAACATATAGCTTTTTTCATTTAATTTATGTTTTCAAAAAAAATTAAATAATTAAAATTTTAAATTAAAAAAAGTTAATTTTTTTTAAAAAATATGAAAAAATGAGAATTTATCTTGTATGCTAATGAATAGGTAAAAGTCATGTAATGAACCATTTTCGTTTGACTAATGAACGAAAAAAAAATCTAGTTGCCGATTTAGAAAAATTGAAGAACATTTCATCTAAATCCAAAAATCTATCTTAACGTTTTTTCTCCTTTGTAAACAATTACAAGAAAAATATCTGAGACGAATAATGACTTCCTAAACAAGTTTAAACCAGATCATGTAAGGGATACATCGAGGACTAACATGATTTAACTTTGAACAGGTGCACAAATCCCCTAAGATTTTTGTTTTAAATCATCTTTGCTATGCTCTCATGCTGAAATTCTTTCTTTTTTTTTTTTTTGGGTGCCATGAACAAATGATTCTCAAAGATTGATGCAGATATTTCATTTATACAGATAAAAAAAGCATCTATACTTGCTAAGTTTCAAGCCAGGTTAGAAAGGAAAGCTAAACAAAGGATCTACAGAAACTGGATCCGAATGACTACTCTGTCTTCTCCGCTACTTCTTGATTTTCCAGTTATGGGATGTGCGAGGCCCGCTTGCAATGCCATCATAGTAATGCGATTCAAGCTTTCCCCTGTTCCAAGCTTTTACAAAATCTGAAAACAACTCGCGTGCTGACTCAGACAAAAGATCAGAGAAAAACACATTCTTCTCTTCTTTTAGCCAGGTAGCAAATTCATTGTTCTTAGCAAAATAGTCATCATTGGATAACTCTGGGAATTCCTACATTTGAAATAACAAAGATGAAGTGATGAACTATAAACACCAATGAGCTAATGGATAAATATTAAAATAATTTCAACAACCACAGCTTCTAACTAAGAGATCTAAACGCAGATATTAATATATGGCAATCAGCAAGAAATCATTTCCAACTTCTCAAAGGAATGTCATGAGTAGTCGGGGACGGTCCATTTTCAAATTTTAAAACCATTTTGTAAAACTATACAGTAGCAACCATTTAAAGTCTTCAAAATAACAGAAACAAACACTCTGGACTGTTGGACATTGCAGCATGAACTACATTTCTGTGTTTTTATTTTCCACATTTTTTCTGTCTAGTGTAAATAAAGAGCTTGCCTCACCATATAAGTAAATTCAGTAAAAATTCATAGATGTAAATGTTGAACAAAAACATGCATTACATTAAAAAAAGGATCTGACAGAGATATCCAGTATGACAAGAAGTGACACAAGGTTCTTTTGCAAGTAGCATTATTAGTAATATTGGGAATATAACTCACCACATGGCCATCACCTTTGCTACGCTTGCTTTTGTGCCTGTCTTTTGACTTCGTCCCTGAAATTAGTAACAGAGTGTAAATATATTTTGCCATGAGAAGAATCTTATTCCCTAGAGAAGAGTAGATTAACCATAACCCTTGTCTAGGGAACAACAGACACTAAACAAAGCTAAATCTCGTCAAATATAATATCAAATAATAAAAGACTGGAACAATCATAATAAAGAAAAAGAACTTGAATATCTCTGCTTCACATGTATTGCAAACAGCAAGTATTAAACCAATTTAAAAAACAAAAATCAAAGGAAATTTTCTACTTTTCTTGCTATTCAGCAAGAGATCAACTGTGTCATGGAAAACAACAAAGCAAGGAGAAAAATATTTCACCCAAAAGTTTATTCTTAAAGATTGAAGCATTTTCATACAATTTTCTGTTTATAATATACAAATATGGAAAGATGGTGAAATGCCATGATAGCATCCGCAGTGAAAATAACAATTTGTGGCAACAGACAGTCAGATGTTAGCCACAGTGTAGGCAATGGTGGCAGGTGGTTAGTGCTTTGTGTTTGTCTCTGACTCTGCTGCTTCGTTAAGAGTATTTCCGGTAGACAATCACACCAAATAATGGAAGCTGTAGAATAAACTTTCCACAATACTATTTCCTTCAATAGAGGAACATTCAAGGGTTATCCAGTGTTGAGCAGATTTGACAACTTGAGCTCAAACACAAGTATAGCACTTTACAATATTGATGTAGGACAAACAATGGAAGGAAGAGATTCGTGGGAGAGAGTTAGAAAGACGAGAGGATATAGAAAAAGAAAGGGGGAGAGAAGGAGAAAAGAGGGAGAAAAAGGAGCATCTGTGAAAAACAATTGTAATTCCAAATGATAGACCGAACAAAAGTGAAAATCCAAATTGATAGCAAAGCAATCCTATATTACTAAACATCCCAATTAACCCCCAAATTATTTAAAAAGAAAAATCCCAAATTACTACCCCAATTACAAGAAATTCTCATTCCATACAAATATGACATTCCATAATCCTAATATTCTTTTCCACTTTCCCATTGTTATGGCTATGACTATCCCATACTCCAAATATATATCTTCAATATTTCCAAAAAGGAAGATAGGAATAAATAACAAATAGAATCTGCTGGGAAATGGTGCAAGACAAGGATGCATTGGGCCTATACTTCCAGCCCTATTACTGTAGGACATCTATTTTATAAACACGTTGAACTGCGAACACCTCCAGAATTCAGATGCAATCCTCCCATGTTATTCCATGTCCAAGACCCCAGCAGTATGCCTCAATGAAGTCACCTTCATTTACATTGGATCCTTGTAGATTTTACAATATAGAACTGGAAGGTGTTTCCAATTTCCATAATCATTTCTGACAGCTTCTCCTATTCACAAACCTATAAATAAATAAGAAAGATACCTAAAATTGATTTTAATTTCAAAGTGGCACACAAAATTATTGGCATCCCTTCTGGGGCTAGATCATTGAAGATTTCACAGAACTCCATAGCCTTTTGTTTCCTAGTAGCACTGACTTAGGCTTACAAATCTACTATGACCTTCCAAGTCAATTTGACTACTGATAAAGCACTACCTCCCCTGTGCCTCCATTTAGACTAATTCAGTACAGTAGAAATATGGGCCTGATCTTATATAAACCATCATAGCAAAAGCACATTAAAAGCAACATTACTTATACATTGATACAAGTAAGGTTAAAGTTACCATCCATCGAATGTCTTGGTTGGAATTCTTAAAAATGAAGCAGAAGCAAGCACCTCCAAGTCACATCAAAACTTATCATATTCAATTATTCAGGATTTAATACAATACAAAAGTCCTAACCACCAACCAGGTTGAGCTTTGTTGTCCAAACCAGACAATCAACACTATGCATCTATGTAAGTCTCAAAATAAAGTTCAGAAAATCAATCAATGACTGCTAAATCCTGTAACTACAGTGATAGAAAAACAAAATGGGAAAAATATAGCTTAGTGCTTAAACATATAGGGCAACTAATCATTATTCAGAGTTAGAATCGAACCCAACCAAAGAAAAAAAAAAATTCAATTTTCACGCTTACCCTTATCAGAATTTTCTTTGGAATGCTTGTGAGATTTCTTGTCTTTCCTTTTCTCTTTCTTTTCCCTCTTCTGGCTCCTCTTTTCCTCATCCTCTACCGTTCTCAGCCTCTTGCTTTTCTTCTCATCTGTGAATTACCAGTAAATTTTTTAAAAAATAAAATAACACATGGGTGTACGAAATGCTTCGAATTTCAGCTCATGACTGAGAAAAGATCCAATTTTTTAAGCTTTCTTTGGTTTTCTGGAAAGCCACACAGGTTGCATAGCGAAGGAAAATGAAGTACCTTCCGAGGCTGAAGAATAACTTGTTCGCTTTTTCTTCCTCTCCTTGGATTTCCTATCGCTTCCCATGATTGCTTTCCACAGCTGCAGAGAATTTGCAAGCTGATCTAATTTTTAGACGCCAATCGAACGCCAAGGACCGAAAGTGTTTATTTTATGCAGCAGAGCACAGACTTTCCCTACTTAACGAAAAACAATGTTAAATTCCTCATTTTTTTTCCTATAATTTTATTTTAAATTTAATTTGGTGTCAATAATACAAATATCATTCTGTACCCAAAAAAAAAATACAATATCATTCAAAAAAGTTGCTATAATTTATGTACCAAAAAAAGTTGCTATAATTTTTTAATAATATAAAATAATCTTTATAAGTGTCAAATAATACAAAATAATTCTTATAATTTTACTCTAAATAAAAAATAAACTCAATTAATAGGGACCATTTTGTATTATTTAAAAATTATAAGAATTTGTTTTAAACAATTTAGAATTATAGGGACTAAATTAAATTTAAATTATAATTATAATTATCAAATGAATAATTTAACAAAAAAAACAAAAAGTGTAATTTTCATGCAATAATTTCGATGATGGAGAAATTATTGTGTAGACTAAATTTATAAATATTTGACATATCATTATTTTAATATAATATAATTATCTAGCACAGAAATTTATGTAATTATTTAATGTAAAATGATGATCTTTAATGTGTTTATTGAATTAATCTATACAACTTTTTTATACTAAATTTACACAAGTATTTCTCTTTGAGAAAAATAAAATTGAGTTCAACTCTAGATTTAGCTCTCTAATTTTATAAAAAAAAAATACAATTTTTAATGCCATTCTTTATTACTATGTTTATAAATTTTTTTAACCATTAAAATTGAGTTAATTTCAGATAGTGATATACTTGATAAGTTATTAAATATTTATTAATTATTAATTTTCATAATAAATATTTAAAGTCTATAAAGTATAATCACTAACTAATAAATATTAGATACATATATATATATATATATATATATATATATATATATATATATATATATATATATATATAAGAGTACTAAAGTGATGCCCTAATTTAAATAGTTTGGAAGATGTAATAAATTTAAATTTTCTTACCATTATTATAAAAAAAGTTTCTGACTTCTTAAGTGAAAGGAAATAGATGAAATGTTAATAGATGAATGGAGAGTTACTTCTTATTCAAATGTTCTTTTTATTCTTAGGAGCTATGTATTCTAACATGTTTAAATGTGATACTAATCGTTGTTAGAATTGAGACTATCATTCTCAAAAAGTATTATCTAATAGGATTTAAATATATAAAATTACAAATAAAACTCGTATTACTACAACTTTAACTTCCTTAATGATCATATCCTTAGTGTGTGTTTGAGGTAGCATTTGTTGTCCCAAAAGTTTGAAGGCAAAAAGTTTATTTAAAAAACTGTGTCATCATATTTGATAATCATAAGACAGGATTGTTTCTTATTTGAAATTAAAGTTTTTGTTGAAGTAAGATTTTGTTACTTTTATGTTAGAGTAAAAGTCAATTTGAAAAACTTTAATATTTTTAACTTTGATATTTATTTCTCACATTTTATTTTATCTTTTTTTTATTATACCTTAACTTATATCTTTTTTGTTAATTATATATTCAAAAGTAATTTTAATCAATACTATCAAAATAATATTTATTTTATCAAAATTAATTTCTAAATAAAATTTTTTAAGCATACATTATTTCACTTAAAACTCACTACTAACCAAAATCAAGTTTATAAAATTAAATTTATTCAAAATTAAGTTTGTAAAATTTAATCTAACATACTTATAGGTCATCTTATTTAAATGTTTAAGTGATGAAGATGTTTAAGTTGAACTATTATTCTCTTTATTTGAAAGTTAAAATGAAGGTAAAGAAATAAAAACTATTTTCTCTTGTTTGATTAAAAATAAGCTCTTTCCTATCCTTGCCTCAAGCATGGCATAAAAATTCTTTTGACTACTAGAATTTGTAACTTTATCGTTACAAAAGTTTTTAAAAATAATATTCATACCCAAAAATAAAATGTCACTCAAATTAAAAAAAAAAACTTCGAATGGAGCAAACTACGTGTGTACTTCAAGTTAATTATTATTATTTTTCTTAAAAAGCCCAGTAGTTACTAACCCAGTAAATTATAGAAAAATAAATAATGTTTGTGCCTAATGAATGGAGTATGGAGTAGTGTGGGTTATAGCTAAGTGGCCCACAAGAGCTGACACGTAACACATGTCATGTTTATCTTCTCAGCAACCACGATTTCTCCCTTTGCCTATTGGACGCAATGTATGCATGTCACCCATCCTATTCTTCATAGCCATAGCGGTTACAGGGGTGACCCATCTCTCTCTCTCTCTCTCTCTCTCTTCTCCTCCTCCTCCTCCTCTTCTTCTTCTTCTTCTTCTTCTTCTTCTGTCTCCAACCCCAAACGTAAATGGCCTCTGCCTCTGCGACCCTCTTGTCCTCCAACCCCAGGGTTTTCTCACCCGATTCCTCCTCTTTGGCCGATCACCATCCCCTCTCTCTCTCTCCAACCATTCCCAAATCCTTCACCGGCCTTTGCAAGCCCTTCCACTCTCGGGTTCCCACCTCCATTTCCTCCACCCGCCTCCCCCGCTGCAGGCGAGCAACCTTCTTTGTCAGGGCTACGGTGAGTTTTTTTACCCCACCCCACCCCCTTCTCGCATTGCCATGAAGTTTGGTTTTTTTTGTTCTTTATATTTCTTTTTGCTAATTTCATGGCTCAGTAGCAGCTGCTAAATTGTGCGTAATAATGCTGAAGTTGTGATTTTGTTTACTGGGGTATCTGCATATTTCTGTAATAGAAGTTTCATAATACATCGTTGCTTGTCCTTGGCAAAGTTTGGAGGTATTAAATGTCGTCTATTTTGTGTGCAATACACCTTTTCTTAAGTTGGGTGTTGCCCTTTATTGTTGAATTCGATAGCTTTATTTGCCCTTTGAACGGATATAACATTTTTTTTTTTTGGCTTGTTGGGGGAAAGGGGGGAGGGGGTTGGGGTTGATCATTGGAGTGTGTTAAAATCTTTTGTACGCTTTTACTTGCCCGTGATGGTCTTTCAAGATGTAATTTTTTTTAGAGTAGAATTTGCTGGTTAGGTCATATTCAAGTTCGAAATAGTTTTCAGTAGAGGAAAATTTTAATAATATTTAGCTATTTATTTATTGGAAAATTAGTCAAAAGTTGCCACATACTTGGTTTTGCATTTTGGGCAAAGTTGCCACCTGAAAAATACCTGAAGTACTGAATATAATCTATTTTGTATGCACTTGCTAATTATTGTTGAATGCCTTTTCATTTTGAAATGATCAATCATTCCTGCAGCCAAGGAATGATTGATATAGTATTTTACATGGTACGCGAAGCCTTTGAGTAGGGGATGGTTGATTATCTGCACTAAGTGTGTTGAACATGTTTTTTCATTTGTATAGCCCCTTGTGACTTTTCAATATTTGTTATAGAAAGTAGAATTTGCCAGTGGCATTGTACTCATACATAAAATGATTGTGACTGTAGACCTATAGCGAAAAGGCAAAGGTAACTTTAGCTGTAAGACTAGAAAGCCATAGGGGAGTCAAAAACTTGATGAATGGTTCAATTGGGACATTGATTATCTAAATTTGGATTCGTTGAATATCTTATTGATATGTGCAAGCCGTCAAATGTGCAACAAATTAGTTACTTTTAATGATAAGTCTATAATAGTGATAAATTTTCTTTGGGGAAACTTACGCACTCGGGTTTAACCTCTGATATGCATATTACTTTCATCCTATCTTTCATATAGTGAACATCCATCCGAATGAAGCACCAGATTTTGAGCCAGATGCTGGTTTTGATTAGGAGTCCGCCAAGATAGACTTTGGTGTGTCACTGATATGCTTTCTTTGGTCTGTTTTAGTCTCCTGTAACATGGATATTTGCTTGCGTGTTGATAAATGAATAAGTGACCATCAGCTTGAAATTTGCTGTGCTTCTGCTGTACTACAGGTTATAAAGTGGCGATATCCAAAGCGAACTCTCCCTCCCAACTGCGATACTGGTTTCCAGAAAAAAGTCCTGTATCTGGAGTCCATCGGTATTGATGCTTTCTCACTTGTAGAAAATCATCCAGTGCTGATCACTGCCTCCCTTGCTGACATAAAATCTACTGTGGAATTCATGACCTCCATGGATTTCACGGCAATTGAGTTTCAGCGTATAGTTGGCATGTGCCCAGAGATTTTGACCTCCCAAGTCGCAGACATTACATCTGTCTTCACCTTCCTTCTTCATGAGGCTCATGTAAATGGCTTAGATATTAAGCGGGTCATAAATCGTCGCCCCAGGTTGCTCATCTGCAGTGTTAATAAGCAACTTCGCCCTACCCTATACTTCCTCCAAAGTATTGGCATAGAAGAGGTAAACAGGCACACCCATTTACTATCATGTAGCGTGGAAGAAAAGCTTATACCCAGGATTGATTACTTTGAGAATATTGGGTTTTCTCGACGCGACGCAACTTCAATGTTTCGAAGATTTCCTCAGCTGTTTTGTTATAGTATTAAGAATAATTTGGAGCCTAAATACAATTACTTTGTGGTGGAGATGGGGAGAGATTTGAAGGAGCTGAAAGAATTTCCACAGTATTTCTCATTTAGCTTAGAGAATAGAATTAAGCCTAGGCATAAACGCTGTGTAGAAATGGGGGTGTGTTTTCCTCTCCCTGTATTGTTAAAGACAAGCGAAGTGCGATTTCGTAATAGATTAGATGTGTGTGTAAATTCTTCAACACCCTTGAAAACATCTCCTCTGTGGAGTACTGGTTGTGATATTGATTAAATATAGAAGAAACAATTGCATTGCATATTTACATTGCTTTTGTGAATCTCTGAATAGCCATCAGGTGCTTTCGGCCTTTCAGCATGGAAAAGTTGAGTTAAATGTGTCACCCTTCTTACAAATTGACTAGTGTTTGTAACTGGAACTTGGATGTTCAACTTGAAATCTTGAATGGCAGTTTTCTTAAAATTTCCTGGCAATTACTTCAATTCTTCCGTAACAACCAAATTTGTCAAACTTGAAAGTTCAAGTAAATTTGTAGAGCTTTCATAAACTCGATTATAAACTCAAATAGTAAACTCTTTATATTTCAAAAATAATATTTAAAAAACATATCTTAATACTCAAATGTAATTTAATATGTAGCATATCTATAATCGACATTTCAACTCTATGATAAAGAAAATAAAAGTAATAAAGAAAAAATATAATTAAATATTTATAAATTGTTATATGATACTTAACCCAACCATTTATAGTATTGTATGATTTACTAAAACATAATAAGAAAAAATAACAACAAAAAATTAGTTTTATAAACTCAATACATATCACATAATAGAGGTAACTTAATCTAAGTACCCAACAAAATCAATCAAAGTTATATTTTTTGAGACTAAAATTATGTGCAAATCTAAACTCATTAACTTACTATTAGAATCGAGAATTAACCAATTCTATCAAAGTTTAGCTTACGAGTTTACCAAAAAGAGAATTTATACGTGAATAAACTCATTTTTATCTGCTAAAATCATAAAATAATCAGAGTTTAACTATAGTAACAGCCGAGTCTTAGTCTTATCCCACTAGGTTAGAGCTCCTAGGTACGATAGTTCATCATGTCAAATTGTTTAGGGGCAGCGTCTTTCCCTGGGTACTTAACAAGCCACATTTTACATGAACTTTCAAATTTTACACCTGTTTCAAAACAATGTCCACTTTGCCTACTACTCTAGTCCGGTGACATGCCAGGTTCAGTAGGGGCAGTCAAAGTGATTACAAATAGAAGCTGTGATACTTGTACCCAATAGGTATGACTGTTTTGCTCATGGTGTTCTCCTATGATAGCCTTTTCCTCTAGACACGGGCATCGCTGCAGATATTGGCACCTAGCAAAGGTCTAGAAAACATAAAACGGCACTCGGCATGGAGAAGCTGGAGAATGGAGATTCTTTATACTAGATTGAGAAAGTTCATCAATGGAGAGTTAGGTTGCTACTTGCTAGTGTTGGCGAAGTTGAATAGGTTTCTCAACACTCCACAGTATCTAATTTCATAATTAGATAGAATTTACTGTCGCCACTCTCTAGTTACATAAAGAGGACATCAGCCCTCTATATAATGAACAGAAGTTGAAGAGGATTGGAGCTTTGGGTTTTGGTGACACGAAAAAATAGTTTTTTTTTTTCAATACAACAACAGCGTAGAAGTTAGAGCACAGAAAATAAGAGTTCATTTGAATATTTTTTTTTATAAAAAATTTTTTATTTAAAAAAATACTTTTTTTCGTTTTTTAGAATGTTTGAATAAGTTTAAAAAAAAACTGAAGCATTTTGTGTTTTTTTTCGGAAGTTAAATTTTTGTGCTTTTAAAATTTTTTTTATAGTATAAAAAAATTATTCAAACTTAAAAAAATACTTTTTTAATATTACATTTAAATATAAAACGTCTTTTATATTTTTAAATTTTTTTTAAAAAAAAGCTCATAAAAAAAATCTCCTTTTAAAAGCTCGTCTAAATGAGCCCTGATATTGTTTGTAACACCTCAAGATAGCTGTTAAGCCAAATCCTGTGACTCAAAAAAGGTTTTACTTAGTTATCTAAATCGTCAATACTTAATGTTTATATATCTTCATCTAATCTCCAATTTATACAATACGCAGGTAGATGAAAAGCATATTTGGCAGTAGTTATCCCCAAAAAGCTGCTCGCTTTTCCCTTTTTATTCTGGAGAACAGGTTTTTTTTTTTTTTTCCTTTTGTGGAGTATCCTGCTCTATTTTGCTTCAAAGATCATAAATTCAGTCATTTTATTATTTGAATTCCAATGGGTCTTTATTGCTTAGTGTTACATCGTTTTGGTATATAGCTACTCTTGATTCCTTCTACTGACTGTAATGGTTGGTTTGCGTTTTTTTGGGTTTTGAGGTTTCTTTTCTATAGGAATTATTCCATCTGTCACATGTTTTTCAACGGTTTTCAAATTTACAGGTTCTATAGGATCATTATCCCCATTTTATAGTACAGTGAATATACTGAATCTGGATTATACATGTCATTGTCTTATATCGAATTCTGTCTTTCTTCTTGATTTTCGCCTTTTTTATTTTGCATTTTCTATTCTTTTTTGTCAAATGCTGCTTTACAATGACCAGAAGGTCAGCGTCTGTTTTGTTTTCTGTTTGCTGGTTTGTAATTTCTACCGTGGGTATCTGTATATATCCATTATTAACCCTTCTTCTTGCTTTGATCGTGGTTTTAACTTGGTGTTCTAATTGCTTGGGCTATTACTGAATCAGGGCTATGATGCTTCAGTGCTGTTGCATGTCATCAATGGTGATAAAAACAGTTCCATTGAGAAGCAGGCTTTTCCAAATCAGACCTTGCGAGGTTTTGACAAAATTGACTTGATTAAGGAGGAGGTGGAACAAGCATGTCCTGGGGTTGTGCTTGTGCTGACATACTTTCTCTTGCGGCAAGAGATGGCACTCTTTTGGTTTGTTCCCTGCATCTATTTCTTTGTTTCCATGGACTCAGGTCGTAAATATAACTTTAGTTTCAAAATCTATTGATTTTGCTAGGATTTCTTGTTCTGATATATACTAACAAGAACAGAAAGAGAGATTTCTATGCATCTTGTCTTAAATCTGGAAACTGTAATACATGGCTGTGTTGATATGCTTGATCCTTTGTTTCTCTGTTCTGGGGAGTTCTAGCCAACAAAGTAGTATATAAAAAGTAAATAATAATGCTATGAGATAAATATTTCTAGAGAGGTTTATTTTTAACTGAAGCACCATCTTCTACTCACCAAATAGTGATGCCAAGTTCTCTGTCTTGTTAAAACATGGACTTTAAGCAAGTCCATTTTTTTATTCCTTAATTCTTATTTTGATATCCTGATATTGAAGGCAGCAAAATGTAGCACTCTCTTCACCAAGAGCACATCTCTGCACCCACTTTTCGAGAAGAGCAAAAAAAAAAAAAAAAAACTATCATCCAAGTGAAGTGAAGGAAACCAAAACAGAAAAGCAACAAAGCACACAAGCTAGAGAAAGATGCCACGCTTTGCTTTGCAGGGTTGCAACGGAGGACCACACAAACAGTCATTTCCGATAAATGCACTGGCTGGGAACTTGTTCCTTGGAATCTCACCACAAAGATGATTATAGCTCACATTCAACTTCTCAAGCCCATTAATACCCTTTGGAACCTTTCCAAACACCGAATTCCTCGACAAATCCAAGTATTTCAATCTCTGCACGATTCTCAAACCCTCCAAATCAAACCGCAATTTGTTCCCCGATGCCCAAAATCCCACCAAGTAATCTGTCTTGTTCAGCAGCCCAATCGGACTCCCAGCTATTTCGTTCTCTGAGAGATCAATGTAATCGTAGAAGTACGTCTCTGATGGCTTCCAATCTTCTAGCTTCATCTTTATCCCACATTTTGCGAGCTTGAGAGAGAAAATAATCGGAGAGGAGGTGACCCATTTGGGGATTTCTTTCAAATGAAACCGGTTATTGGATAAATCAAGGGATTCAATTCCTTTCACGTTCATTTCGGGAAATGGGTCGACAAGGAAATTGTTGGAGAGGTCGAGGTTGAAGATCTTCGTGAGGTTCCCGAAACTTGTTGGCACGGTTCCTGATAACCGGTTTGACGAGAGATCGAGGGTGTCGAGTGCTCTGAACTTCCCCAGAAAATCTGGGATATTCCCACTCAAAGAGTTGTGGCCGAGCTCAAGGTAGTTCAGTTTCGACGCTAGTGTCGAGATTGAGGGTGGGATTTTCCCGGAAAATTTGTTCCGGGAAAGTCTGAGAATCCTGAGATCTGTGAACGACGAAAAGAAATCTGGGATGTTACCTCCGAGTTGGTTCCCTTCCAGACTCAGTAACGTGAGGTTCTTGAGCCTGCGAATCCCATCTGGTATCGCCCCCCTGAGGAGATTCACACCGAGTTTCAGCTGAGTCAACTGCGTCAACTCAGAAACCGAACTCGGTATTGGCCCTGCGAACCGATTCCCAGCCAAACTCAGCGCGCCTAATCGGGTAAGCTCACCAATGTTTTCGGGTATTCGACCCGAGAGCCTGTTGTTCTCGATGTAAACAAATTGGAGCTTCGGTAGCTTGAACAGAAAACCCGGAAAGCTGCCCGAAATGTTTCGTAGATTTTGGAGGTAGAGCCCATCAAGGAATTGGACTTTGGAGAGGGATGGTGAGATTATACCCGACAAGAAGCTGTCGGGTTTGTCGGATTGCCCAAAGAGGGATAGACTTGTGACCCGTTTGTCGTCAAACAGGCAGTTCACGCCCGCCCAAGCGCAACAATCCGTACCCGGTTTCCATGAGCTGAGCATGCCGGACGGGTCGGATGTGATTCCTGATTTGAAACCCAGTAGACCCGTTTCATCATCCACATGGCAAGTGGCAGCATTGACCTTGAGGGGTGGTAGTGTGCAGATGGTGAAGAGGAAGAAAAGGGCAGTGGCAGTGGCAGTGGAGGGCAAGTGAGAATAGAAGAGGTTCATTTTCTCCTAAGAAACTTTTAGAATGGGTAGGGGTATGATGTGTGTGTTGCAGAGAGAAAAGCTTTGGAGAGTTTGGGTTGTTTATAGTGAAAGCAAGCGAGCAAGCGAGCAAGCGAGCAAGCAAGCTTGACTGCATAAACGCACATTGGTATCTGAATGGATTGGCTCGTGGTATGTGGATTGAGGCAGCCACCACAATTGACTCAAACTCCTGCAAGTGCAAGTGTCACGTGGTTGCTACAGAACATTAATGATTAAGTACCTAACGGTGGAGGAGTTTCTAGTCCCACATGGCCCACAAGCCTTGCTTCCCTCATGCAAAGTTACAAGGGTTTCTCTAGAACTAGTTTTATAAGTGACTCCCACTTGTTGATATTGTACCTGTGATATGTTTACTGGACATGGCCATGGCAGGCAGGTGGGGCCTTTCTACCCAGTTTTAACAGGCAGCAGGGATAGCCATCAACCATTTTTGGAGGAAGCAACTGACCAGATTCCCTGGCCTGATGATAGCATCACCCAAACACTGCATCTATTCAGTCTCACTGGATTTAATCAAAGAGAAACAGTCACTGACTCTACATTTTTTCCCCTTGGTATCTGGGTTTACCACTTTGTGTGCACTCTCTGTTGTACAGTTAGGAATGGCACAGAGGTATGTTTTGGCTGTCTAGTTCTCCTCTATGTTATGCGGTATGTATGCCCTTATCATTTGAGTCCACAACAGAAAAGCATTTCACATACATTTGGGGAAAGTTCTGGTCATGTAAAGTGGCAGTCCAGTCAATTACAAAATTTATAGATTTTGGTCTTGTATAAGTTCTGGCGCACAATAATGTTTACTCTATTACTGCAGTAAAGATGCTGGTATATGATCAGTTTTTTTATAGAACTCTTTCAAAATAGTTAATAGAGTTCCAGCATGATTTATTTGCTTCTAGACTTGGCTTCACAGCATCTTTAAAAAAAATCAAAGTATTATCTCCTGTTTTATTAAACTGGGATTGACCATTCAGATTTATTCTTAAAACTTATAATTACCAATCAAGGAATAATTATTAAAACTTCAATCCTAGCTACCTATAACCCAGTCATCAAGATCTGGATCATATAAAGCCGGGCCTCCTTATTCCTTAACCTTTAACATCTCAAATCACAATTGCAACCACCAAGCTTATATCTATTTTCTGATGCTCTGCCATGATAGTTCTGTTCAGACTCGCACTCAAGGTATTGACTTCAATTTCAGCATTACGACTCCATTCACTGCTAGTGCTAGCTGTTGCTTATAATAATGAACCATTCTTGCAAGTTGCAAGCTGCAACTCAATGTCAAGAACCGCTGTTTCGAGCACATTTGGAAGGTATATGTCTCTGCCAAAGTTATTAATCCCTCATATCATAGATTCCTTTTCGTTTATTAACAGTTATTTTCCATTTCCATGGATATTGATCCTCTCTTGATAATTAACAGGAGAATGTTCTATTAAAAATAAAAAGACATAATTAAATTTAAATTATAGTTAATGAATCTTATAATCTAATCGTTTAAGTCCTATGTACATAGAGAGAGAGATAGGGAGACATTCTACAAGATTCAACTTTTAATTACAGAACTTGCGATTAAAAGGAAACATATAATTTATATTTATTATAAATAAAAAAAATCAGGTCAAACGTGTAAAGAAAACTACTAAATTCTAAGGGGACCATTCAAAAGTAAACAACTTGAGGACCGATCATATTGGTCGCTAGTTTCATTACAATGCGTCGCAGGAATACTCGGTACCGCGACAAACACGAAATTTGTGCTGTTATAAAAGGACTCAGACCGCTATATAAAGTCCCTCTCCGCTCTGGTCTCTAGCAACTGCGAGCAGCGAGAATGGCCACATCCTCATGGCGCTCTGCATCTCCCATTGCAGTATTCTTGTTTATAGTAATCCTGGTTTCCAATGACGTCTCTGCAATGCCATTGCGTTCGGTTTTTTCAGCCAGACGTGGCAGTGGAAGTGAAGTCTCTGGTTTTGGCACCAAGGGCACAGCCCCACCCTCGGGTTGGAGCCACTGGGATGATGGTAAGGTCAGGGTGCATCGTCATCGAGCACTTCTTCTGGCAAAGGGCACAGTCCCACCTTCAGGTCCCAGTCAAAAGCACAACTAGCTAGAGTAGTTTCCCCTTAACTCGAGGCATCGCTAGTGGCCATTGGTTGATGATGTTCTCTCTCTCTTTCTAAGTAAAGCACTCTTGCTATTTTTAAGATAAAACGACAAAAACCCTTTTGGATTTTTTTTCTCTTTTTGGTCTTCTCTGTTACTGTTAGCCTCTTCTATAATAAATGCTTGATATGGCAATACATCATCATGTGGAAGCCAAGACGGGATCATAACATCAAGGAAAAGTCCAGGGCGTGTCCAAAATATGAAGTGCATGGTCTATTACCATAACATCATGCACGGTTATCAAAAGGATACGCGGGGACCGTAATTAGCAAACACCAGGGCATAGGAATCCATTTTTTTGATCCTCAGACATATGAACTCTTGCTTCATTAAACGTTGCAGTTAAAGTTGAAGACAGTGATAATTTACATAGTTGATGTAGCATCCATGGGGTTGATACTTATGTCCCAACACCTTGACCCACGATTTTTTCTCCGTAGTCATTCAGCAACAGCCAAGTTTACCAAGAAGGGAAATATTCATATTCCTAGCCTTTCGGACACCTATACACCCTTGCTTTTTTGGCTTTCAAGAAAGGAATGTAAATGCTATAGTCTAACATGAAAATGGAGAAATGTTTTTATTGATAGTGGAATCTAATTTGTATTGTAGATGGTATTCATAGCATCTCTACTTTTAAATAAATTAACGTATGTATAACTAATTAAATTTGAGTTTCGTTTAATCACCCGAAATAAATTATTAACACTGGGCAGAGATGGTTAATTCAATGAATAAATGATTAATTTTAATGTAGTTATTATGAAATTATTTTGTTAATCACTTGTAATTGGATTACTTACTTATTTTACATATAAAAATAATATTTGACATTTGGCTAATTGAACATAAATTTAGTTAAAGCTATAAGTTAAATTAGGCCTCTAACTCTTATAATGTGTGTTTGAATTAAATTTTATAAACTTAATTTTGGATTAACTTAGTTTTATTTAAAAATGAGTTTGTATGACTGTAGTTTATGTTTAAAAACTTTTACTTGAAAAATAATTTTGATCAAAATGTTATTGTTTGGATAGTATTGATAAAAATTACTTTTAGATGTGTAATTAATAAAAAAGATGTGATATTTTATTTTTATTTTAAAATGTTTAATTTTTTTGTGATTTTTAAAAAATTCTAATTTAAATATATATAATATTGATCTAATAACTAATAAAATACATAAAATAAACTCAATTATTTACATATTGTGTATTCGTTAACTGTTAAGTAGCATATATTATTTATAATAATATAATATAATTTTTAAATATAATACAAAAAAGCTGAAATAAAAAAGACAAAGACATAAAGAAGGGTAATGTTGAAAAAAAAACAATTAAACTCTCTGATGCTCTCAACCTTAAACGTAAAAGCAAGTTCATCTTACTTATGCTCTAACATGATTCCATGGCCAAAAGTGAGTTTGGTGCGCTAGAATTAAAAAACAGCCAGACATGTTTGAAAAAAAACAAAATCATGCTGGAGGTGGGTTTGGGGTGAGGCATAAGTCAAATATATCTTTATTGACAAGGCCAATAATATATTGCGTACATAAGATAAAAAAGAGGTAAAATTCAAAAATTAAATAAACATACTATCTAATTTTTATTAGTATATTGAGAATTAAACTAATTATGAACTCTACTTAAATTCTTGAATTAAGCCCAAGTGACTTCACATTCCATCTAATCTTATTATTCACAAAGAATATTATGCGAAAAATATTTTATCAATCATCAGCCGACAGACCCTTATTTTATACGATGCTTAGTTCGTATGTCAGATATTTCAATAATATTATCTTCATTAGTAAACGACATCTAGGAATTCTTGCTGACATGATCAACGACAATAATATAACTAATTATAAATTCAGATTAAGAAGTTCTTCATAACATAGTACCTCACCATTATAGTTTACTCAGAATATGATTAAATTTGATCATTTTTTATTTGCAAGCATATTCTTTTTTATATGCATTTTCAAGTATTTTCTGAGCACAGATTGGTAAAATTTACACTCTTACTTGGTTCAGATGTCAGGGTAGTGCTTATTTAGTATCAAATATTTGCAGGTTATAGAAACATAAAAAGAGGGTCTGTCTGAGAAGAAGTGTACTTGTAAAAATTGCTTACTTTAAGAAACTGAAGCAAAAAACTGACAGCTATATATAACCATTAACCATTGGCATTTTCCATGTCTATCTACGCCAACCTTTATATATGAAGTCAAAGTCGGTGGTAACTGGTAACTCCCAAATAAGGTACAAATAAACAGCTTTTGATCCAATCAACGCTTTACTTCTAAGGTTTGTAAAGGCAGATCAAGCATCCTGTATGCCCAGTGAAGTACACTGCTCACCCTTTTTGATTGATGACAGTGCTCCATCTGAATTCTACATGCCTCATTTCGTAGACTAATAATTGTCAAGGACTCAGAGAGAAAGCATTAACTATGGTCTAGTTTGGTAAGATTTTGTCCCAATCATTACTTGGTCCAATGCATGATCACCAACAATTTGCTTTCCTAAACTGTGTTCAATTTCTGACTCGGAATTTTCTTCTTTTCTTTTAAAAATCTGGATTGGCTTTCTTATTTGTATGTTACTGTTGACTTGAGTGCAAAGCACCATAAAAGGGTCAATGGGAATCGTTAATTGGCTAGCTCTACACATGCTGAAGTCGGTAGGATTGTACTTTCAAAGTGGTTTTAATTCCTCAGACTTCAAAGGTATGGGGACATGAAGAAAAAATGTCACATAATGGTAGTAAGTGGAGAACATTACCTACCCACGTGCAAAGAGTATGATAGTTGTTGTTTACCAACAATATTCGATACCTTTCATAGTCTTAGCTTGAATGATGGATAAACTGCATGTTTGTTCTTCATTCTACAATTTGTTCTAATTTGATTTTGGGGATAATACAAGAAACCCATCATACAACAGGGAGGCCTAATTAATCAGCTTGATTCATTTACCATAGTCAGAATACCTACCAAGCAATATCACAGATTCATGATTTTCAGATGGACTTATTTTCTGAGAACTACTGGTTTGTATTGAACTTAAAGACAATGATTGTGAGGCCAAGAGGGCCATAATTGAATATAACTCAGGTCTAGATCAGATTCTGGCCTTGTCAAAACATCCAAATCAAAGGTCTGCATTCCTGGCTCAGCTGCATTATTCTTTGGCAGGAACTGATCCTTGTATGACTCCTTTGTTGCACCAAATCCAAACTCGTTCTCAAAGTCATGGAACCACTTCCTGGATTCAGGTTCTTGAACAATCTCTTTTCCAAAATTTGGGGTTTGCCTGGCTGGGACCTCGCCTAATTGGACTTCATTCGATTGGAAGGTTCCAATGTTAGCCAACAGATTCCAAAAATCATAATCTGACTCCATTGGGATTTCAAGCAGAGGGTTTGGTTTGTCCACCTCCTGTAATGCATTGTCAACATCATAAGGTCCTAGATTGAATGAAGAAGAAGAATCCAATTGTTGTTCTGCTTTGTAGGCAACAATCTGGCTTGAGTTTAAAATATTTGACTCAATTGAAGACAATGAAGTCGATGGCTCTTTTGGTTCCTCGGTGATTCCAGCGAGTTCGTTGGATACTTGTTTTTCTGAAGCTTGCTGAACTTTCATTGTCACTGGGGATGCTTGCTCATTAAATTCATTGCCAACAGTAGTAATGGCTATATTTGGTGTCTCATCTGAGAAAAATGATTCAGATGAAGACGAAAAGGATGAAGTTATTGATGATTCCTGCTTGGATTCATCTGCACTAGACACTGAAATTTTGATGGTCAATTTTTTCTTTAAGTGGGTGTTCCACACATTCTTAATCTCATTGTCTGTCCTACCAGGCAGTTGGGCTGCAATCTTCGACCACCTGAAACCAATTTGTTAACCATACTTAGATTTGGTAATGCCCCAAAATGAAAAACAATACGAAAATAGCATTACCAACCAAAAAAAAGGCATCTTTCTGCTTTGACTGTGAGACACAAGAAGACTTACTTGTTTCCCCAGGCCTCATGTAGCCTTATTATGGTTTCCTCTTCCTCTTTTGTAAAATTGCCTCTCTTCACATCAGGCCTGAGATAATTGATCCATCTCAAACGACAACTTTTCCCACATCGCAGAAGTCCTTAACAACATGGAAATGTAAAGTGAGAGACAGAACTTAGTTTGATAACATCTACACTTGTATTAACAGAGTGAAAAATAAATACTTCAATTTTCTGACATCCTGGTTTCAAAGGTCATGATGCTTGCATGCTCATCTTTTACACCCACCCTCTTCTTTTATAATCAAAACATCTTCCAAACACCATATACAGAGTAATAAGACAGTAATGGCTTCCATACATGCTTTATAGCCTCTTGGAAATGTTATGTGACCAAGGCCAGTTTGCCTTAATGCTAATAATAATGATGATGATTAATTGATTATATTAATGATTATAATAGTGCAGACTATAAAGGAAGGAGGTATTGTTTGTTTCCTGATTAGTTTTTCCAGTCTTGGGTTATGTGATTCCTATTGCCCAGTTCTGCATTTTTAAATGCACCCTTTAATTCCTCCTCCTAATTCAGAGATTGATTGAAACCAATGAACAAACTGAAATCATAATAGACCTATTGCCACAATAGCTAAAACAGTCATTTGGCTACTTTAGAAGGGAACTTAAGAAATGGAATTATACCCACAGTAGGAAACTTAAATTTGAATCGTACTCTCCTTTCTTTTAAGGAAAATTGAAATTAATGATTTTCCATATATAGACATGTATTTATGATAATTTTCCATATATGGAATGGCATTCAAGCTGGCTGGGCCTTATTAATGGTAGGTGAATAAGCATTATCAGAAATTGGCCACATAAAATGTGTGTGATTTGCTATAGTCCAATGTTTCAAATGTCATAGTTATTATAGGTAGAAGGAGGGCCCACAAACACAAATTGGTGACAACGTTTCCAATTTTTCTTGCTAACTAGAGGGAAGCCACAGCTCCTAGCCACCAATTTCTGCCAAACTGTGCTTTATTTTCACTACAGAACGAATAAAATCAATTTAATTAATTTACACAGAAAAAAAAAAAAGAAAATATACCATAGAAGCAGGTAGCAGAAAATTGCTGATGGAAGAAATGAACAGTGGGTGAAGCAAATAATGCAAATGCAGAAACTTGAAGTGGGATTTATAACAAACTGCAGATTTCCAGTGAAGCATCAATACAAATGCAAATTGAAGGATGGTTGATGAAAACTGCAAATTTTCACAGTTACACATAAAATGAATGAGATTAGATATAAAAACTTGTTGAAACTAATGTCACTCTGAAACAAAAACTCCTCAAACAAGACACCCCTATTCCCACCATGTGTGAGTCTCTGTGAGCACAGAGAGAGAGAGAGAGAGAGAAAGAGAGAGAGAGAGAGAGAGAGAAGGGGTGTGATATATACCTGCTTGTTTGGGGAGAGCACGCCAGTTTTCATGGCCATGTTTCTGGATGAAAGTTATGAGCTTAAGGTCTTCCGCAGGGCTCCAAGGGCCTCTCTTCACTTGAGTCCTGTCACAGCATGGGGCTCTTCCTTTCCCCATGATCTCTTTATCACAGCCCCCTTTAAAGTCTTCTTCTGTGCACCCTCTCTCTGCCCGTCAAAGGCCAAGGCCCTTCTGTTTTTCCCTCATACACTATCAGATTTGTTCAAATATGCATCACTCATGTTTCTCCCTTTGTCTATATATACACTAGCAGGTGCACAAAGGGAAGACTATGCAGTGAACCCACAAGAGCCATGCCACAAATTAGGATGCTGTGGTGCAATAAATAGAATGAAATCCAAGTGGATTACTTTAATACCTCTCAGCATTTATTGCAATTAATGCTTTCCATTTGTCTTTTTTTGTAAATGAAATCCCCATAACTTGTGTAACCTTAAAAAGGGTCCTGTAGTCATCCAAATGATTTTGAATTTTAATTTTGTCTTTTTTGTTTTTTTGGAGGTTTACTACCCTACGTGTCAGACTACCTTTCCCCGGGTGGAGTTGAGACAAGAGCCATCTATTTTCTTAAAATTGATGTCACTTGCCTTTTCTATGATGTCAACTTCATCCCTACTCTAAAAACCAATAATTTGTACTATTATTAAAATATACAATGTATCTGAAAAATTTTATACTATTATTAAAACATACAATGTATCTAAAAAATAGTTAAAAATTTTTATTAAAAATGACGAAGTTAATTACTACAGAGATTTAACACTTCTTTTTTAAGAGTGTAAAAAGTATATTATATTTACATTGAATCAAATCTGAACTCTTCTTTTATTTCTCTAAAGTTCAAAATTGGTATAATAATAATGCTCTGTCCAATATTTGTAGATTCTTTTTAATATTTGTTCCACCCCTTCCTTGCCATATATGCCTTGGGTATTATCTTTTTTTCTCATTATGCTTTGCAATAATGCTATGTATCCCTTTTGGTAAGGAAAACTCAGATTTATGGCCAATTCTAGGCATGAATAGCAAAATCTCAAAATCATCTTGTAATGCTTGATTTTCTTCCTTAATTTGTCATTTTTGGTGAGCCAATGTTTTAAGTTTTGGATTAGTATTGCTTTGTGTGGACTATTTTATCATCCATGTTAGTTCTATCATAAACTTATATTGGTGCGATTAATAAGTCAAATTTTAAAATAAATATTTTAATTGTCTAAGATAATCGTGGCAAATTACATTGTAATGTGTTAGGATTTAATCCACTTTCACTTAAGTTTATGCTTAAAAGATAAGTAAAGATTATAATCAAGCACTTATTATACCATGAATAATAACTCGACTGATTACGTGTGTATATATATATACGCTTCTAATAAATGAGAGTTTCACATTGCTTACAACATTTCCCTCTTTTTTTTTTTTGGTATTGACAATATTTCCCTCTTTTTTTTTGGTATTAACAATATTTCCCTCTTTATCAAACACATTCTTAGTTTTAATATTTAAATAATTTTTATGTAAAAAATGCTAGCAATTATAATTATTTTGAGAAAATATTTGTCAAAATGAGTTGTCATAGTAATTACTTCTTCCATTTATTTATTTTATTTGTCATTTTAAAAAAAGTATTCATTTTAATTGCCATTTAAAAAAAATTAATGAAGTATTAATTATTTTTTAATAATATTTTTAGTATTAATGAAATGCAAGAGAGTCAGTCAAGTAAATAATAATATTTTAAATATTTTAATAAAAAATTGTAGTCAAATATAATTAATTTTTTATAAATAAAATTACTTAATAATTTTATTAATTCTTGTATAAATATATTAAATGACAAATAAAAAACAAAGAGAGCAACTCTTCAATTGATAAGTGAGCTTTTATCAAATTTGTTGTGGCTGTATAACACAATTTTTTTTCTTTGTTTACGTATGGCTACAATCTTGTTATAAATGACTATTCATGTACTTATTTTCTGTCAAAATAGCATTCTATGTTCATGATTCAAATCCCATCTCCTCTTTTTCTATCATTTAATTAAAAATTGACAACTAAAAAATATATATATATATATATATATTTATCTTATTTAATAATAAATTATTTTTAAATTACAATTTTTTATTGAATTACTGGCATTTAATTGAGAAAAAAATTAAAAGAAAAAAAAACAAAAAATTTGAATCCTAAAGTCAATGTCTATTGTCTGTCTACACTTATAGACAAAATAAAAATGACTACAATACGTGCACGCACATGCTTTAAGTTGCAAGCATCATCTGTGTTTGAGGACAATGTCCACAGTGCAAGAAGTTATCAAGCTCTTTCCAAATATATAGAGAAATGATAATTACACATATATCATCTAAATTATGCAAAAGAGATTTGGATGAGTTTAAACTAGTGTAATTATGCTAATAATTATATGTACAAATAACATAGGCTCTTACGAAATGGTCTTATGTTACCTTTTGCTCAGCATGATGTTCACTTTTTTTTTTTTCCATTTTTTTGAACCCATATGATTGTTATATATTATTCCTCAAGAAATTTAAAACTACAAGTTCAGCCACCATTAAGCTATTGATTAGTGATGTCATAGGTGATATGTTGAAGTAATAGAGTTTTTCAACCCCAGATGACTGAGATTATGTAAACTGCCCAAAACCAACCAAGTAGAAAATGTGCTGGTGCTAGAACCAGTGAAAGTAATTAATTAATTAATTAATTAGTGCCTTGGCCACATTTTGACAACTCAATGTGGAAAATCACCAACTGATATAACAATCAAAGTGGAAATTTAGATGCATCTGCCATAATTAAGTGCACCTCTTTTTTGTTTCTTCTCATCTTTAAAACAATAGTTTTCAATCTGGTACTTCTCCTTTCAATTTTTCAGTTGAATTTTATGTTGTTTTAATCTGTTTTGATCTGGTCTTTTCGTACATGCACTACAAAAAGCACCAAATTCAAAAAATAAGAAAAAATGAACTGAAAAGAGAAATTAATGTTATGCATTTTCTAGAATTAATATGCTCTATTTTTTCTTCTTTGGTGGCCTCTTTATTATCCCATTTTCTTACAAAAGATCAGAATGAGATCAGGAAATAGGAGTGTTGCTTTGCAATCTGCATAACTTTTTCATGGATTTGGAAATTTTGGACTTGTTGGACAATTCAAAGAGAATTATTGGGGGAAGGAAAATTGTAGGAATCAGTCGCATCTCAAATTACGTATGCAGGCAAGGCTAGCCAAACTCCATATGGCTGCTTTTGACTCTTAATTTAATATCGAATTGTGGCAAATGTTTCTCACTTCATACCCCACTGCCACAGTGCCACTACCGTGCATACAAATATCTCAGTACAGCAAATAACCACCAGGACAACATTGATAAATTAATCTTAGTTTTGCTCTGTTCATTTTCATGTTCACATTAGGATACTCAAGATCCAATCCGGGTTAGGCCCGAGCGAATCAAGCAGGGTAAAATTTAATTTTAATAAAAAAAGTCGAGTTTTAGTTTAAAAAATTTGACTCGTTTTGAGCCATCTTTCAGGTTGGTCCAAGTCAATCCGAAAATTACATAATATTTATTTTTTTAAAATATTATTTTTTATTTATTTTTTAAATTCATGCAGATATTACAGTATTATAACTTAAGTATTAAAAAAATTATTTTAAATTTTCTACTTTTATATAAAGACTAAAATTTTATAACTTAACTTATTAATTAAATATGTTAAAATATAAATTATATTTAAATTTTGGACCAACTCAATCCCGACTTAGTCTTATTTTGGTTATATATAGACCCGAACATAATCCGGTCTACTCGAGTTTGGGTCAAGAAAATTAGTCTGATCAAAATATCAAGTCGGATTCAAGTTAGGTCAAACCAAACTCAACCCATGAGCACCCTTGATTCACATTATAACCTTGTTATGTAGTTCCAAGTTATCATAATATTGTAGACTGCTTGATAATCGACTTTATGATTTTCTTTTTTGTTTTTTGAATCTTTGATCATGATATTCTCACAAACAATACTGTAATACTAACTTTTTCGCATTATTGCAACTAAAATGCCCTCCCAAAAATATCTTATCTAAGTCTTAAACTTTGGTCCTATCCTTAAAAAAATAATTCGTTTACCATTATACTCAACATTAATATAATTGGCTTTATGATGTGTAGTCTTTTCTCGTATGCTTTGTTTCATGTCCTTTCATTTTCATCCTTTTTTAGGAACATTATATTAACTAGCAAGCTCAACATATCTGAGTTCCATGTCTAACCAAAGTTACTTTTCCTTAAAGAAAACTCCAAGTAGGCACAGACATGCACCATCTTTGTATAAATCGCAACTTATAGGGGAATATGCATGTATGTACCCAAATTTTGATAAGTTATTACAGATGTACCCTAAAACTGTAGATATATATATATAAAGATGCATTTACATTATATAATAATAATAGTAATAGTAATAATAATAATAATAATAATAATAATTTAATTTAATTAATTAAAGTCACTTAGAAAATGGAGAAAAAGCTTATATAGACAGTAAAAATAAACTTGCAATGAATAAACTTATGTGTCACTTGCACTTTATGATCCTAGTTTTTATGATCAATGCAGTATGTTTTTCTTCATTATACTTTTCAAATCAAATACTTTGATGCCCTCAACTTAACCAATTGTTGTAAATAATATCTTATTATAAACGTGATCAGTTGGCTTTACTAGTAAAATTCTTTATAGTTATGATATATATATAAACAACTATACCAGCCATTTTAGTTTCATATACACTATGAGTGCTATCAGTAAAAGCTTAATGAGTTGATCGGTAAAGTGTTCAAATTAAATATCATAAAGAGAAGCATATGCGTTTGAACCCAATCATTATGGCTGTAAAATGCTTTTGTACCTGCTTATAAAGTTGGTAACTTTTTATTCAAAGTATCGTAATTTTTCTTTTTTTGGTACAAATTCAAAGCATCATATAATTGTTGAATATACAAAGCATCGTATTTGCTAATTGTTGAATATACACTCAGGTGTCCACAGTAAAATTTTACAAACAAACATCATATAATAAATTCATATTGTGTGGTTTCTATATATCCGACTACTAAATTTTGAAACCAAAAATTTTGCTTATGAAACCAAAATTAATTATAATACTGGTCTTATATGTCAAATTGAATTTTTAAAATAAAATTAGACAAAAATTAATTAAATTTTTTTGATTTCATATTTAAAATATAGATTGTGTTGATAAATGGAAACTAGTTTCAGCTTAATTTAAAACCATGTATCAAAAATTTTATCTAACTAACTTTTATACGAAGTTTTCAGCTATAAAATTTTTTTTTTTAATGGTGATAGAGAGATGTACATCCTATTAACGTTTGTACCATCCAAACAAATTAAATGGTCAAACAAGTTTGTATTATTTTTTCAAATTTATTTCTGACTAAAATTAAATTCATCTAAAATTAAATTTACAAAATCTAATTCAAACATATATTAAGTTTTGTAGGCCAACAAAGACTAATCAATAGCACACACCAAATTCTTAAACGGTATGATTAATTCCACATTCCCCATGTCAAATATTCTTACCAACTTATATTATAAATTTACATATATTAAATACAGCAATTGGAATGTCGTAAGATTCATATGGTGTGCTTGCATGTCAAAGATAATGGTGCAAACCCTTAACTCTAATGATTTAGGTGACCAGCCCTATTTAGTGCCTTTTGAATATATATATATAATACTACGCTGACAC
Source organism: Castanospermum australe (assembly GCA_019955255.1). NCBI lineage: Eukaryota > Viridiplantae > Streptophyta > Magnoliopsida > Fabales > Fabaceae > Castanospermum > Castanospermum australe. Next base: position 42,882 of record NSJW01000120.1, read on the forward strand.
TCATTAGTAAAACAAATTTTAATGAATAGCAATGTCAAAACTCTGCCCCATGCAATCTTTTATACCAGTCCATTAAGTCTACCCACATGAAAATGACACCCCCAGAAAACAACGTTTAATTATCAAATTTCAATTACCCTTAAGTCTGTGTTAGGGTAGCTAACATTACAAGGCTTTTGCATCATTAGGTACCTAATCTTGACATCTTTCTTTTGGGTTAGTAAGGTTTCACTTACCATTGATGACTTTACGTGACTACCAAACTGAGATCAAGTCCAAGGAGAGAGCAAAGACTACTGTGTGCATGAAGGAGCCAAAAAATTCAAGAAATTTGAAGAAACCCCATAAGAAAGAACAACGTGATTTAATTAGGATATATTGCATATGTATGACGTATCACCTATGTGTGACCAGGGCAGGTAGAGCCTTCAACCTGTTTGATGTTTTGGCTGTTTGGTAGTTGTGAACACAAAGCCACTAAGGTCTAACTCCTTCACGAGTGCTTGGATTTTTCAGGTTGAGAGTTTTAAGGAGTTTGACTATATTGAGTAAAGCAAATTATATTTTCACACTTTAGTATGAGAATGAGAGGTGCAAAGATTTTTTTTTTTTCCTGTTACAATATAATAGTATAGAGGTTTCAACTTACAATCTTTTGTAAATTACTCACTACTAATCTATTCTTAGTAAATCAGAAGTGCAAAGAATTTGAGTTTGTAGTATTTCAAAAATGTTAAATAAGTTCAATTAAAATTTATTTGAAAAAGTTTAGCATGAATCTAGTTAAATTTAGATATATATAATCCTTACATAATTACTTATTAATTAATGATATTTACATGACACTCGGTCTTATAATTAGTTATAATTACTGCAAAAAATGTGATCACCGTATCTTAGTTTAACGTATAAAAATTGAAGATTAATTACACTAAAATTCGGGTATCTTTATAACTAATATCAGTTATAAAGTTAAGTAGTGTATAAAGTAATATTATTTGCGGATATGTAAGTGAGGTGCGTATTATACGATATGATATTTCTGTAAATTTTCTTTAATTACGTCTGTTAGACTTTAGAAATAAAAACACAAATTACAAATCGAATTCAAATATTTATTATATTATTATATATGAAAATATACTATAATATATAAAACTTGAAGCACTCAAACGAGAAGGCTCACAATAACTTATTCTTCATAACCAGAACTTATATCCTTATATCATAATTTAATTTTGATCCATTATCAATATAAAATTTTTTTTACATTATCATCTAATCACATGTTATTAAATATTTAATTTTTTAAGTAATTATTATTTTATTCAAACATTTTTAATTATTTGACAACTCATATTAGATAATAATATAAAACTTTTTGGGTCAAAATTAAACTTTATACATAAATATTATTTTCAGTAATTTTTGTAGTGAATTTCTTGATTAACTATTCATTTTCTCCTCTGAAAATTCTAAGACGCTTACGCAAAACATAATTATATAGCTAGTTTTAGTCAATAGCTCTGCATTTTGAAGAAGTTTTACTCACGAAAGACTAATTCCATGCCTTTCAAGTTTTCTAATGAAATGACAAATTAATATTCTTGAGTAGGATGACATAGTCGACATTAATCGATTGCCTAAATGACTTGGTGGTGTATATAAAATTAAAGACGAGGTGCCAACGGAATTGACTTATTTGGTCGACTTTCTGTTCATGATAACTCATGATTTAAATTTGAATCTTAAAATTTTCTATTGGTAGGTAATTAATCTATAAATTATCGTTGAAGTGAAGTTGGTGGTTTATCCTAATTTTAAAATAGTTGAATGTCCCCTGATCCTAAACTTTTATTGATCAATAAAGAAAAGCCCTAGTGAGCTATGGTTTACGTTAGCCATTGAATTTTGAAGCATACATTGTGTTTGGTGCACGTTGCAGACTTGCTGAGAAGTTAACAGCATGCTTCATGCAGCGCCTAACTTGCTGCGTATGGCAAGGGTGTTGCAAGAAATAGGGATTCCAACATTAAAACTTCAATATAGTTTAGATTATCAACGATGCAAAGAGCAAAGCCATAAGCACGAACGTGGCAAAGTTCTTTATCTTTCTTCTCCTTCCTTTCAATAATACAGACTGAAAAAAAAATAAAGTCAAGACAAAAAAGGAAAGTAGTAAAAGCCAGAGAGAAATTAATAATAACGCAGAGAAATAAAAAAAATTATTTACTGATAATTGGTAGAGAGAAAGTGCAATGACCTGGGATATATAATTGAGAAAAAAAGATTTGACTCGTTAGGATTGGGTTAGTTATGAAAAATATAAATAATTTATAAAAAAAATCATAACTTCATGTATTCATATCGCTATTATAATTTAAGCAAGAAAATTTTTTATGGTATATGCAAAACTCATTCATAAAAAATTTACTCTTACTTGTATCCTCATCCTAAACATAAACTTAATCTACTTAATTCTTGGAGTAAATAGAATTATAATTGTCTATATTGAAAGGGGAAAAAAAAAAGTCTACTTGGACAGCCTGAAGGGATTACCAAGCCAAATCGAAAAAATTTCTTATCACAATAAAATAGAAAAATACAAGTTGACAATATTTGTTAACAAAACATAATTAGTCTAAAGTTTAGAGTTCATGAAAATATTTAGCAAGCTCTAAATCCAGTGTGCTGATAACATGCTTGGCAGTAAGTAGCCACCTCCAGTCACGTGTTTCTTCAACAATTAGTTGGATGAATATTGAATGAATCCAAGTCCAAAACAAAATAAAACTTGAATGAATGAATCCAAATAAGCAATAACAGAAACAAAATAGCCCATTCAGATAATTGACGCTCAACGGAGCCAGATAAAGCAGAGAAACCAGGCGGGTTTGGGCTAGTATTATTTCGTGCTGGCCCAAATCGGACTGTCCAGCTGTAAGTTGGATGACAAAGTTGTTGCCTTGATGTTGCTGCACCTTCGATCACCTTGCCCCCTTTCCCCGATAAAAAAAAAAAAAATTTAATCTAGTAACCAAATTTATGATAAGACCAATTTAACCTAATCAAAATCAGTTGAAGGGATCATTTGAACTTGAAATCAAAAGTGTCACTAATTTATTATTCAATTCATTTTTAACTACATTACTATGGGCCGCGGCCTGTCACAAACAAACAAGTAACTTGTTTGCACCACATGCAGAACAGAGCAACCCACCAACGCTATGTTCAACGCCCGAATCCGGTAGTAACCCATCCACCCAATTTTTCATTAATTCTGGGTGTTAGAATTTTTCTATTAGACCAACATTAATTGACTAGTTTTGTTTTAATTAAACTACTAAGCCCTTGTGATTTAAGATTGAGTGATCAGATAAATTGAAAATCACCTCACATTGGGCTTGAGCCCAATATCTTAATGTATTGAGTTGTTGGCATTGGTCTAGATGAACTATTAACCAAGTCTATGATAGGCAGATCTTGGTTCAATGAATTGAGGGCCAAGATTATGTAAGTAAACTGGAAAAAGAGGAAAATGTATCGTTTATTGGTTGACAAATAAATAGATTCAATAAATTTTGAGTTAAATTATTAATGAATGAATAAAAATAAATTTATAATTTATTTAAAATTTATTAAAAATTTATTAAATTATCAAATTCATTCATAATTTATTTTAATAAATAATATTTAATTTATCTATTAATTAATTTTAATAAATTAATATTTAATTTTAATAAATTAATATTTAATTTTAATAAATTAATATTCAATTTATCTATCTTCAACTAAATACATCTAAACTCTTCTTATATTTAAATACATTTTATTCTCTAAATTATATATACATATTCATTAAATCAAATAAATATTTTAATTAATTTATTAATCATCTATTAATCAAAACTAATTCAATCTATCTAGATCTATTAAATCTATTATTATAATTAAATAGATTAAATTAAATTTAAATATAAACAAAATAAAAAAATTAAAAATTCATAAATTCAATTACTATCCCTAATCTACAGGGGTCTCGTAAGTCAATCAATTAGCAAATATGTCTTCAAACAGGTAAGCAATGTGTACTTGCTCGTTTGATGATATTGGTGTTCTTAATTCTAATATAAAACAATAAGATGAAATTTTAATTCTAGACCCATAAACATCACTACAACAGATGCACTTCTCTGTCACAGACTGTTAGAAGGCTAGACAACGGAGCTCCCCTTGAGAAGTATGAGGTGAAGCAAATTATGTTCCTAAACTACTGGTTATGAGTTTACGGTTCAAAGATTCATTATAAAGGCCAGCTTTGGGTTTAAAAGTATACAACTTAATACCGACCACCAATAATTGCCTCAGAACTTAAGAAACCAAGCACATAACAATGCTGTGTTCAAAGACGGATAGATATAGAGCTTCTGTTCTTGTCTTTAGGTTCAGACGTGACTCGTACATTTAACAACAAACAGCAAGCGACCAAGCCTGAACAAGTATATTCCCAAACCAGACATGTATTCTACCTAATAACTACCACCCCTCAGGGCAAGCACCAAGTGAAGCACAGAACCACCCTCAATGTTGTACTCTTTAGCTGTTTTGTCATCAGCAAGCTGCTTACCGGCATATATTAGCCTGCAGCAAGTGGCAATATTTGTAAGATTCTAATTTTTCCAATAGAGAAAAAAAAACTCTTTATTTTGTACACATAGTAATGAAATCTAAAAGGAATATCATCTGAAACTGGACAAATACTTTGAGAATTAAAATTCACTATTGCTCATGAAATTCAAGCGAATTAAATACAACTCCAATACAACATAAACACAAGCATTGTTCAGAAGATTCACCATCGACAATTCCAGTTTAATTCGGTGACACTTATATAAGCATATCAACTACAACAAGCAAATTATGGTACTATAACCAGTAATTTCTTAATTCAAATGCTGCATGGATTAAGGAATGGATATTGATAACCATTCCAAACATCTTTTAAACTATAGCATTGCCTATACATTGCGTCCAGTAATCATATTACAGAGTATAGACAAATAAAATTAAGTAATATATGAAAATTTTGAAGAAAAAAAAAAGCGAACAAGGCCATAGATTTTGTCCACTTTCTATCATTTTATAAGTGACAAGATTACAACTTAATCTAGTTTACTAAAGCACATGACCATCAAGCAAAACCCTGCAAGAGGAAGCTTTAAAAGTAAGCCAAGAAAATGAGCCAATGATATCTACATGCATGTATCTTCTTTATTTTTATGTGCCAAAATAATAGAGGGCAAGAATATATATTATCAGAAACGCAAATTTCTGCAGTTAAAAAGTGACATTCATGTTTTCATCTAAGTGTTATAACTTTAGGTCAATCATTTGCCAATAAATTATTCAAGCCCAACTAGCATATTAAGAAAAAGAGAAAACCTCTGCTGCACAGGAGGAATTCCCTCTTTCTCTTCAACACGTTCCTTTATCCGGTCGATTGTATCAGTTGGCTCAATGTCAATTTCAATTTCTTTTCCAGTTAGAGTCTTCACTTTAATCATGGTTCCTCCCCTGAGCCTCAAAACCAAGTGAAGAGTCGATTCCTTTTGTATGTTATAATCAGCAAGAGTGCGATCATCTTCTAGCTGCTTACCAGCAAAAATCAACCTCTGCTGATCAGGAGGGATACCTTCCTTGTCCTACAAACATATATTCCACTAGTAATTAGAAATTAATGGTGTAAATTGTAAATGACAACCACCCTATCATTTATACATCAACCTCCAATCCAGTAGCATCATGTCAGATAAAAATGCACAAACTTTGAGGTGTAAGAATTCTGTCAAATTATAATACCAAAAAAGAAAGTAAGATTTATCTCAATCACAAGAAGTTTAAGAACTTTTAAATGCTCGAGGAAAAGCAAAATACACGCATGCATCAAGAACCCAATACAATCATGTAACTGTCACAGCTTTTCAGTTTTCACAACTATACCATTACGTTTGATATACCAGGTTCCAGGAACATTTAAATCTCTCCACTTCCAGAATACAATTATGAATGACCTACTGTGCTAGAAACTAGCAAGCAATCCAATCATCCTATGACCAATTCCTAGAAGAGAAACTCGATTTCAAACACAAAATAATTTAACTACCTCGGGTAAATAATGACAACAGAGTCAAACAAAATCTAGAGTACTGTGGTTATTCTAAATACCATCATATAAAGCATGAATGTCGACGGGTAAATAATCTAGTCCCAAAGGGTAACTGTAACCCCGAGTAGCTTCAGAGGCAATAATTATATAACTATATAATTCAAAGTTTTAACCTTTACATTTCTAGAGTTTCAAAACCCAAACAAACACCAAATTCGTTTTAAACCTTGATATTGACCAAGCAGACTTATATATATCAGCTAAAGCAACAAAAATAGGAATCAAACATCACCGAATTCACTCAACTTGTGGCAGAATCCCATCCAGAAGCAATCACCAGAAACCCTAACGGAATACCCAGAAAAGGCTAACTGATACTCACCCACGCACATACCCAGAAAAGTAAAAACGCTTCCAATAAAATTCCCGAGAAAATCAACCGAGACCGGATGCAACTTTTCAGAGAAAGCTACCTCCTTGATGAAATTACTGCGAACAGAAACACAAAGGGGTGCCAGGAAAAGCAAAAGCAAACCTGAATCTTGGCCTTGACATTGTCGATGGTGTCACTGCTCTCAACCTCGAGAGTGATGGTCTTTCCGGTTAAAGTTTTCACGAAGATCTGCATCTTCTACTCCTCCTCCTCCTCCTCCTTTCAGTTGTTGTTTCTTGAAAACTGGGTGCGCCACAGAGAGAGAGAAGCGAAGAAGAAAGAGCAAGAGAGGGACAGTGGCTGTATGTGTGATGTGGACGCGAAGAAGAAGAAGTGCTGAGTATTTGTAGGATGTGAGCGATGTAGAGATTGGGATTTGGGAATCCGTACTTCGATTTCAAACGGGATTGGATGCACTCTGCGCGGGGCCCAACGTTATTCCTATTCCCTCTGTTTGTGTTTTGTATTTGCAGCAGAAAGACAGAAGTTGTCACAACATCTTTCGTTGTTTTCATTCTCATAATCAAGATATAAAGTTTATAAGTTATAATTAGTAATTATTAAATATTTAATAATTAATAATTTATGAATTATTAATGTAATAAAAATAAATTATATATTTAGACATAAAGATTGTGATTCGAATTTTGATAGTTCTATTTTAAAATAAAAATTATATTATTATTATTCTTAACTTAAAAAAAATTAATTTTACGAAACGTTTTAAATAAGTTAAAAAAAGACATTACAATAATCTTGGTCATAATTATATTTAACATTTTCTTTATTCAAAATCATAGGAATCTTTATATGCTCTTCTAAAATTCTAGATATGTCATTTGTCTTTTGATTTATGGCCATAGAGTAATCTACTTAAACATTTCATTTTCTTTTGTCCTGTATTATTTTTTAAAAAAATATACTTTTATATAAATAATAATCTTATAATAGAATAGTTATAAATTAAAGTTATGATTATTTTATTTAGAGTGTAGTTATTTTATTAAAAGATTTGTGTAACAGAAACATTAATAGTCATCATACACAACAAAATAAATATTAATGTTTCTTCATGTTGTTATCATGTGATATGTGGTTGTTCCAAGAATAATTATGAGAAAAAAAAATTATGTATAAGATAGATAGCAAACTAGAATAGGGTGCTTAATTTTTTCCACCTCAAAATAAGATATAAATAACTTTTTTCATTTTTTTAATAGTACTAAAGTTAATAAATGTTTACACTATCAGTGCATAAAATACCTAAAATGTTGTTATTTCATAAACTATCAGCTATCAAAATATTAATACCTTCATTATTTTTATATAATCATTTGGTAAAAATAGTTTATAAAACATATATATATTAAATAATATAAGTATTATAAATGCATTCATTTTACGAATTACAATTTTCAACCGATAGGATATTTTCAATTTATGAATTTGAATATCATAACCAACATTTGATTTTAAGATTTCAAAAGTATATTAGCTTTTATGAGTTTTAGTGTTATTCATCATCAGTGTCATTTTAATTTTTACACTATGGGGTTATAAGAAAGTGTCACATTATTGTAATAAGTAATAACTAATGTTTATTTTGTCTATAAAAGATTCTTAATTATTTTTAAAATATGTGCATATAGTTTACGGTTATATAAAACTCTTTAAATCATGCTTATAAAAAGAATATATTTAAATTGTCAGTAGATTAAAATAAAATTTTAATAAGAAAAAATACATCAATTTTAATATTATAATAAATAAAACCATAATTTATGTTATAAATTTAATTTTAAGTACAAAATTTATATCATTAATTTCTATAAATGATATGTCAAATTTTAACACATGAATATTTGCTTTTTTATTCTAGAGCTTTGCAATAGCATTAAATCATAATTATATATAAAAGCATTAAATTAATTTTAATCATGTCATCCGTTATAATTTGTTGTCATCGCATGCTTCTGGTTGATAACAATTTAAGGAATGGTAAGGTTGGCTCATTACAAGGTTAGTATATATCACAAATCTGGATGAATATTTATAGTATAATATACAGATTATTTATTAAGGAAGAATTTCATTAACAGGAATAGAATATTAAACCTTTGAATAGGAAAAAAAATAATAGAGTATTTTTTACTATTTATATTAATTACTCTTAAATAAATTTAATTTTAATACAAAATAAAATAATAATATTAAATTAAGGTGTAAAGCTTTCAATTAGATAAATTAAGGTGAAAATTGTTTTTAAAAAATGATAAATCAGAAAGACAAAGTGCATTTGACCCAAGTGCATATTTAACTCTAAAATTTGAGATTTAAACTTACATACTTTTTTCTTACATAATCTTAAGTTTATTATGAAACTTATGAATGCAATTTGGCCCAAATATAGGAAATATACTAAATTTATTTTGTTTATTTCTATTGCTTCACTTTTCAATTAACAAATATTCGATCTCGTGCAATATTTGCATGTTTTATATCTTAAATTGTACATTTTTCTTAAATCACATTTTTATGTAACGAAGTGTGTTTTTTTCGTAATTTTCAAATAAATAATCTTTTAAACTTAGATAAATATTTTATTTTAGTTTGTGCTTCAAGTTGGGCTTAGACCCAAATTCATAAAATAGTTGGGCTGTTGCAGTAGCCTATACAGCAAGAGAAGGGGGTAATTGCAAAGGCCTTATGTCTTACACTGAGTAACCAGAGAGGTTTAATGCGATACTAATATATTTATTTTTAATTTAATTTTTCGCAAGTCAATTTTTGCAACTTAATGTATCACTGACTGAAATTTGCCTTAATTTAATTTTTTTGTGATCAAAGTTTCTCTTATAGAAAGTTAAATTAATGTTGATTTTAATTAGTGAGAAATAAAATTGTGAAAATTAATTTGTGAGTGACTAAATCAAAAATAAACATATTATTGATGAATCAAAATAAGATTTTCGTCTTAACTTATCATACATATCAAGCATAGAATTTTTTCTTAGCTCCATACTAAATACAATTGACTTTATCTTATTAATTAAACAAATTAAATACATATAGTTAACTTATATCTATTAAATAAAATAAATACTATTGATTTTTGTTCTTATCACTTGAGTTTTATTCTCTGTACTTCTATGAGATAACACTGTAATCTGTTGGAAAACCCCACCTGCATCTTGTCCAGTTAATTGTTTTACTTTTCGCTAACGTTGTACTTTATTCTTTAATGAGTTGTTAGTTATAATGCGACAACCTACCTCAGAAGAAATATTTATAAGTTTTGAAAATTAAACAATTAATATGTGAAAAATTGAAGAATTCATTTAAATCTTAGGTTAAAGTTTAGAAAAGATTATGCATATAATTTACCAAAAATTTAATGCTATTAAATGACCCGTCCAGAATTTTATGGTTCGTCTTAAATACCTCACCTCACTCCAATCTAAGAAAGCAAGGTACACTCAGAAAAAAAGGCCTATCCATTGCCTTTAATTTATTTATTTACTATGTTTATCTAACGTAGATATAAATCATAAAAAGCATTAAATTTGATAATTTAATGTTTACCGAAGAAAGAAGAAAAGCATTAAGTTTGTAACATAAATGTTACCCAACCTTTTCATTTTTTTTCTTTCTTTTTTTCTTTGTTGTTTTTTTTTATTTTATTTCTCCATTTCCTCTATCCAAAGTGCAATTATTTTTCACGTTATTAAATGTTGCATTTGAAACTTCATGGCTCATCTTAAATACCTACACCTTCCTTGGAATGAAAGCACCAAATACATGAGACTTTTTTTTTTAGTTTCTTTTCCCATTCATCTTTAATATTCTTTTTTTGGGTGTTATTCCATTCATCTGTTTTAGGATTAAATACTTGGTTTTAAGACATTCATAGTATACCTTTGATTTCTCTGTATGCAGTTCAACTTGCATCGGGTATTGTATCCTTTTTAGTAACCAATTTGATCAGGCCAAAAAATTTTTTTAAGGTTGATAAATGCTGAGGACCACCGTAAAATATATATATATATATATTATGTACGAATTTTTTAATATTATTATTATTAAATTTATCTATAGACTTGTGCTGGATTATATCAGAATTTTTACTCAAACTCATGTATATTTTTTGAGAATTTAATTTTAATTTATTGTTAATATAAAAATTTTTTATATTATATATCATTCAATCACATTTTATTTAATATTTTATTTTTTAAATAAAATATTTTATTTTGATAATATTTTAAAATTAAATAATTTTTTCATCTTTTAACTAAATATTCACGTTCATTGTATATCTTTTATGAGTTTTTTTCTTTTATTTTTATCAATCTCAGACTGACAAAACCATTAAAAAAAAACATAGTTCATTTTACACTCAAGAAAGTCCTTGATATATTATAATTCATAATTTTATGAAACTTGTCACGCTTGTTTAATTTTACTTCTGTTCTTTCTACACTAAAGGTATATTTACATAAATTTTTACGTCAATTGAAACTCCTTTTCAAATGATTTTAAGGATACACATTTCATTAATCACTTGGCTAATTCTTTGAGTTAATAAAACATTAAAATCAAAGAGTGTAGTTATGATTAATAAAACAAATGTAAATAAATTAAAAAATATTTTATGATCAGAATTTTTCATAAAATGATTTGGCATACTTGTTGACTCTTAAATAAATAAGTAGTCCTTACTATTTTATTTTATTCAATAATTATTCTTAAATCTAAATAAATTATATAAAAAATACTGATTATTTTTTTAATTACGTATTATTACTCAATACACCTAACAATACAAACATATTTGAGAAATAATATAACTAGTATTAAAATAAGTAGTCAATATAAATAATGTAAAAGGAGATAAATAAATACAAATAAGATATCATACTTGAACCATTAACCAAGTGATCAACGGCTACAACTAATCTATAAGACATCTCACTTTGCATTTTGAATGCTTAAAAAACTATCTATCCAAAAAAAACAAATCTTAAAAAACTATTACAATTTTGAATATTATTCACACTATTGGAATACCTTAGACTAAAGCAATACTCAATCACACCGACAAAGATAACTCATCAAATATGACACCTGTCTTGAGAGATATCACCCTCTACCGAATTTTGTATTTGATTGAGATAAGTAAGAATTAACTCTCGTAAAGAGACCAATGCAGATTGGCACAATTGATAGTTTATTTTTGCCAACTTTTGCGTCACGACAAAGATAATTAAGATAATTAATTCTTTTAAGTATTACATCAACATTTAAACTAGAATAGTCAAAATAAATTCACATCTCTTTAACCTCTAAATCAACCCTTCACTTTCCAATAAAAAAACTCTTAATTGTAAGAAAAGTAAATATCTTTAATAACAAGAAATAATGATTAGTTAAAACTATTAATAACTTCAGCCTTAAGTCATATCTATTTATGGTGTTTATGAATCACTAAAATATGAAACAATACGTTACATACTATTTTGACTAGTTTTAATTGATTATTACGAAGTTGCAATCGATTAGAATTTATGTCAAGTCTAAAATACGATTTCTAATCGATTATAACTTTCTAAAAATGTTATAATCAGTTAGTAAACCAGTCTAATAAATTATATTCTTAATTTGTGATAAGAGTCAACTTCAAAATGTCGTAAAATTATTATTGTTTATCCATTTTAAGCATATGAAATATCATTGGAAAGATTTTTTTTAGTTTAATTTCATTTGCTAAATTATATTTAATTAGGACTACAATTTAAATTACAATTCAATTTAATTCTGTTTATGTTCTTTTTATATCTTTAATTTTATTATAATTAAATTATTAAAATTAAATTACATGTATCTTTATTAATTCATTATTTTTTTTGGTGTTTTAGTAATTCATTATTTAATGTTAATATTCTCGTAATTTATCATAGAACTTCCCAAAATTTACATTTTAAATTTAGAAGTATTTGTTAATTCTCGAATTTTCCATTTACTAATAATTTTTGAATTATTAAAATAGTTTCTAGCAATCTTAGGGATGTAAATATAAATTTATAGTAAAAATTGCGTGCCAGAAAGTTTTAATTTCAGTGACATAAAACTTTTTTGAGAAGCCACTTTGCCTAAGGGAAAAGATAGATAGATGAATTTTCTAATAATTTTTCTGATTGTTGGGTATACTTATGAAACTTTAAACATTGTGAGAACGTACAACTTAAAAATATTTGATAGTTTATATAAAAAAAATGCCAATATGTTTTAAAAAATGGTAACAACTTCCTTCCAAATAAATTTGTAAGTAGTTGATTACAGTAGTTAATATATCACAATTCTAAGAACACAGATAAAATTTGAATCATAAAATTATCAGTTACAAGGAAGGCTTTAATCTTTATGCTCTTAGTCCAAAGAAGTGATAATTTCTTCCTTGTCTTTTGAACAACAAAGGTTAGATGCGGTGATAAGCAAACTATATTTCTAACGAGAAGACCAAAAATTTAAATATTATAATAAATACTTATTAAAAAAACTTTTAATTAATAAATAGTGGCCAATCACGACCGTATTTGTGAAATTAATCTAATAATAAACTAATAATATTTGTAAGAATATATGAACTAACAAATATCTTTCAAAAAGTAGGATAGGTCGGAGGACACCCAATTCCCATTTGCCAAAGTCATAAATACTAACAATAATATTAATGGGAGAGATTTGGAGTTGTCCCCATGCCCCAAACGAGTTTGTGCAGTTTGCTTCCTCTTTTGCAGTTTTGGGCCTTTTCCGGCTAAGTATCCTCCAAACTTGTGCATTAATGACAATCTTCAGTGCCTCACCTTATTATTGTTTAAGGCCGCTTGGTTCGGTAAAGATGAGGATCTTCTTTTCCTATGTCTCGACCTTTTATAGTTTAAAATATTTATTGGAGTGTTTAATATTTATTTATTATTATTATAAAATTTTTTATACAATTATTTAATTATATATTAATAAATTTTTTAATTTTTTAAATAATTCTTGCTAGACTAAATTATATTAATATTTTTTTTATTTATTTTTTATAAATTTTTTTTATTTTTAAAACTTACATATATATATATATATATTAAAAAAAATTTACATAAATTCCTTTAAGCACTTAGATTTTTTTTAATTTTTTAAAAGTACGTTATACATAAATTTTTAAAAAAAATTTATACAAATTTTAAAAATAATAAAATTTTTATAAAAAATAAATCTTAAAATAATTTACTCTTATTATTATTATTAAATTTTTTTAATAATATATCAAAATATAATTATGTGATAGTATATAAAACTTTTACGCAATCAAAATTAAACGAGCCGCAACCTTGCTAAAATATCAACTCGTAACCATCTAACAGTTCATTTTTAGTAACTCGTGCATTTAATGTCAGGAAATTTAATATTCTAAATACCGTGGAGCTATTTTTAATTCATCTTCACTGTTATCAAATTTAAATTAAAATTTGATACCATGTACTATTTACTATTTTAGGAGAGATTTTTTTAATTAAATTTACAATTAAAAATATTCTCAAAATCAATTTGTATATCAATCGAAAATAATTCTGTTTCTTGAATGATTTTAGTATCACATATTTTATATTGATACATTTATAAAAATTAATTTTTTTATATATTGACTCAATGTTAAAATAAAGATTATTATAATAGTCACATTTTTTATTCCGATATTTTTTACATAATAATTTTTAAGTATTTATCATAAAATAAAAAATTGATAAATATATATATATTTCAATAAAAATATCAATACTTAAAAAAAATTGAGTACTATAACAACTGCCCCGCACAATACTTTTGATAGAAAACAAGAGGCATAACATCACAACCAATGTACTTCGTGCATGTTTGATAGGTAATTAATTTAAAAAAAAAACAAAAATTCTTTTAAAAAACAATTAATTATAAACTATTTTAAATATAAAATAAATTAGTTTAATCACACGTGAAATTATAAGAAACATGCTCAATACAACTTGTGAAATCTCCAAAGAATGAATAGGCTTTCAAAGAACGTTGTTCAATCATTTCATGTTACAGTGACCCACAGCTCTATAACTGTTCACATTGGATTCAAAAGTCAATCAGGAAAAAAAAATTGTAGATAAATTTTGTATAATATTTTTTTCATAAATTCTTCTATAATTTTTTTTTATCATATACTAAACATATGCTAAAGAGCAATCTGGATAAACTATGATATTTGACATTAAAGGGAAAAAAATTTAAAAGAATTTTATTTGATTTTAAAATAGTTACTTGATCTTTTGCATGAATAATATGCCTTTAAACTTTTTGAAATTTACAAAGAAGTTATTTTGTCTGTCAAATAAACAAAAATCCTTCATCACGTATAATAGCTTCTTCATTAATACACATGACAGTATCTCTAATTGTTTCACATAGTTTTTTGTTTGAAAAATACAAAATATTTTTTTCGAAAAAAGAAAAGAAAATAAGCTTAGTTCAATTTTAAAAATCTTCAAAAGGACGACTTTGACACTTAATTTTAATATTATTATTGGGGTTTAAAAAAATAGATTTAATATTAAAAAAATTCAGCAACACAAATATTCTGAACATTCCGATTTTGTTGTTACTTAATTTTTTTAGTTTAAATTACTATTGCTGCAAAACTTTTAAATTTTTATTTTGTGAAATGGTTTGTTTGCTTTCTTTTTCTTGATTTATTATATTTATTCGATAAAAGAGTCAAATTAATGAACCGTTCGTAAATAGTTTAGTAAATACTATTTATGTCAAATAAAATAATTTAAAATTAAAATTATTTTTTTTTTCAGTTTATAGACTTAAGTGTCATTTGGTAAATACATGGATTTTTCAATTTTTGTTAAATATTAATAATTTCTTTTAATACAAATTCAACACTTAGAATAAAAATCATTTTACATCATGCAATATATAATTAAGAAATTTGCTAACAAGTATCCTAAGAATAATAGTTAAGGAATTAAAAAAATAATTCAAAATAGAAAATATTAAATAAATAATAAAAGCATTTAAATTTTTGAGAATAAAAAAATAATATTTTGTTAAGTAATTAAAATAATTTAATAAAAGATATTAAATGCTTCTTAAATATTGTTCTAAAGGTACTGGTTAGCAAAACCTATAATTAAACTCACAGAATTTTTTCTAATTAATGTGTTTTGCTCTTTTGCAACCAAGGAAGCATTTGGTACATCCATGAGGTATTGATGTACTAAAAATAAATTACATTCTTAAATATAAGAATGATTCAATTTTTTAAATTTGCATCTCATAAGAATGATTATATCATTATTACTCTAAATTTAACAAGATTAAGCTTATAAAACAATTTAAATGAGTTGAATTATGCAAGAATACTCTTAATTCTAAAAAAAAAAAGAAACATTTGTTAGGCAAACATTTGACTCTATGATAAAATTTTGGCATATTGGATGTCCCAATAAGATGACCATCTTTGATGTACATGGGCATGAGATCACATACAAGATGCCAACATTGATCTAAGATGCCTATTTAATTTGAGCATGAGAAAATGGTGCACGATTAAAATTATTTTGAGAGAGTAAGACTTAGAATGAATTGAGTTAGCATTATTATTGACTCTTAAATAAATAAGTGAATATTACCGTATTTTATTTAATTTTTTTTTATTGTGTAACATTATTTTTGGACATTTGATACTTTTTAAACCTATGAGAATAATAAAGCGTGTTTGATTTAATTATTTATTGTTTTTATTTTCACTAAAAATAGAAAGAAAATATTTTTTGAACAACATATTTTAGAATGGGCCCAAATCTGAAACAATAAATTAATGTTTTCATCATTTTCGGATATAAAAAAGTGAAAATGCGGTGATGGTTTTGTAATTACAATAAAAATTATATTAACCAAACATGTTTTTTAAATTATGAATTGTCAAATTTACCCTTTGATTAATTTCTTTCATTTTATTTATAAATACCCATCCATCTTTGCTAATTTTACTTTCTCATTCATTAATAAAAATGATTTTTATGTATATAATAATGAGAAGAATTAGTGATAAATTTTTTTAATTATCAATGCCTTACTGCTGTTATTATTATAAAAGAAAAAAAGAATGTTTATTATTATTGTAGTATTGAAATTTCATAAATTTCATGGTATAATAATTTGTTATATATGGTAAATTATTTATTAGTTATATATACAAATTTGAAAAATGGAATTTTTAGAAATTTAAAATTGGATGTCTAAGAATGTTAAATGGATTTTGTAGAAATTCAAATTTTGATGCCTAAGATTGTTAACTCCAATTAAATCAAAATATCACACGTATCTATGTATTTAAGATGGAATATTAAATATGAGAATCTTACATAATTAGATACATCTTATTTCCACGTCTAAAATGCATGCATATCAAGTAATCCAATAAAAAATGCATGCAAATCAAACGTCTCCAAAATAACATTTACAATTTTTACAAGATAAAAAAGGGACATTTAAAATTTAAATAAACTACTTTAAGAAACATGGGAAAGAATTAAAAATCTCATGAAAAAAATCACTTTTACCTTTAGAAGGTTAAGTTCATAAAATAATTTAAATAAATCAAATTTTATGAGAATATTTTTAATTTATATTAAAAAAATTTATGAAAAAAATTACAACCAACAATAAACAAACCCCAAAATTTTGAAGTCTACTCATATTTTTTGGGTCGTTGATATTTTTATTTTTTTCATTTGCTCTAAAATTTGGTGAGAACATAACAAGCAAGAAAGAAAGCATTTGAAGTGGACCACACAAATGGTGGAGCATCGAGCCCAAGTTTAGCTTCCGGCATCTGGTACGTGTCAGATTTGTATTCTAGCAAAATTTATTGCGGGGTTGATAATACAAATCTCACGTCACGCATCCACAAGGTCCAAAGTTCATTTATGAGCTTCAAACCATTGCAAGTTAAGACCCTCTGTAAAAACAAAAACTTATATAATAATCAGAGAAAAAAATATTATATAATTAAATTTTTTAATAAAATAATTTAATATATAAATTAATTTTTAAATAAGTAAATAATTTATATTATTTTATTTCATTTGACAATTATCTTTATATTTAATTAAATTTTATAAAAAATTCTATCTATTTTTTTACGGTATAAAATTATTAAAAAAATTACAACACCACAATAATGATGACGTTTCTTAACTCTTGTGATAATTATATTACTCAAAATTGATAGAAGTTAAGTAAATCGGTTTAAATTTAAAAAAAAAATCAACCAATTAAAGCTGCAATTTTTTGTCTATTATTCCCTGCATTAAATGCTCCCATTACTTACATGCCACTTTTTCTTCAATTCTCTTCCCAGTCTTTCCCACTACCCCATTAATTAATGGCTCCCAACATTGAATGAAACAATTAATTAGAATTAATCAATTTATTTAAAATTCAAAATCGCCACAAAAACTAGAAAATTAAATTTTAATAAATAATATTTCTCTCTTTTCTTTTTCTTTTAAATTTTCTTTTTTTAATTTTGCAACGGATTGTCTATCTTGATTGGCGTATATATATCTCTCAGTCACACATGCGAAGCAACAACCCATCGCTTCTCTGTCTCTCTCTCTCTTGGAGGAGACGACGAAGCTCTGCGAAGCCCAGCAATGGCTGCCGACGTGAGCTCTCTGATTCGGATTCTGGGTGGGGGTGCCCACAAGGGCGACCAGCATCGGACGGTGGGGAATGAATCAAACAGTGAGAAACCAACGGCTCTGATTACCCGGGACCTGCTTGGCGGGTCCTCCATTGAATCCCAGGAATTGGACCTCGATTTGCAGGTCCCCAGTGGCTGGGAGAAGCGCTTAGACCTGCAGGTGCGTTAAATCCATCTGGGTATTTCTGTTTGTCTCCCGGGGAAAAAAAATTGCTTTCCTTGCAGAAAGTCCGCTTAGAAAACCCATGATTCCTGGGAATTCAAAAATCTCTTTTGTGTCACAATTTTCTCTCTGGATTATTTTTCTCCCAAAACTAAACGATACAGTCATCGTAATTTGTAGTTTTTTTTTTAATTTCATTGATTTTGTTCTGTTTTTATTGCGGCTGTTTGTGGTACAAAATCCGTCCATTTTTTTTTATTATTCTCATTTATTATTTTCGTTACTATACTTGACGAAATAGATTTATTTATGTTATGGAATGCTTGATTTAGAAGTTTTGTGATTTGTTTTCCTGGCCTTCCGATTGGTTGATGAGAAATTGATAATTAAAAAGCATTAATTGTTAAATTCAATTGCTTTAATCAGTATTTGTTTTTCTTTAATGGCTGTGTTAAACTATTGGGTTTTAATGTAACAGCAGGCCTGCAATAAATCAATTTCGTTTTGTTCTCTGTGCCTTTGTATTTATTTCTCACAAGGCAAAGCAGGGCCTTAAGGTATTTACCAAAAACAAAGCAGGGCCTTAAGGCATCAGATTTCTGATATCTAAGCTCATAGGCTGATATGATACCATTTCAGAGCTTTTCAGAGTGTTTTCTTACGGCATGATGCCTTCCATACAAAATTTGATTCTGTGGTATCACTTTTCAATTATATTTTTAGTGTCGAATCTTACTTTATTACATTTGTGAATTTGTTTGCTACTGATAATAATCTCATCATTGATTCTACGAGAATTCATAAGTGAAAATCTTGAGATTTCCATGATTAATAATTCATAGGATCCTGGGCAGACTCTTATTTAATGCTTTTCCTTATTTCTGTTTTTTTTTTTTTGTTCATACGAGTTGTAATGGGGGTTTTTGTTGCTGATCTTTGTTAATGGCTGCAGTCAGGGAAAGTCTATATTCAGAGGTGCAACTCATTAGGCTCACCACCTATGGCCGAACACAAACTCCATATGAATCCATCAGGTTCAGGTCCAAAACTTCAGGACCTGAATTTCCCTTCCTCTGCACCCAAAGTGCCCTTGAACCTTTTTGATGAAACAAGCCTGGACTTGAAGCTGGTTTCATCTTCATCGCCATCAAGCAATTATCAGAGTGTGTGCACCCTGGACAAGGTGAAATCCGCACTTGAAAGAGCAGAGAAAGAACCAATCAGGAAGAGGACATCGTTCCTGAAATCATCACTGTCGTCATCTCCACCTTCCTATTCGTCTTCATCCTCTTCAATAAGAGAAACCCAGGAAGAAGAAAGTGAAGACAAGTTGTCTTCTTCACCAATGGCGGCAGGGTGCCCTGGCTGCTTATCATATGTGATGATCATGAAGAACAATCCCAAGTGTCCTAGGTGCAACTCTGTTGTTCCTTTTCCATTGATGAAGAAACCTAGGTTTGACCTCAATATATCAATTTAAGAGATTGAGGACAATTGGTAATTCCCTCCATTGTTAATATACATATATATATATATTTTATTTTTTTCCATTTTGTAAATGAAATGATAGATAAATTTAGGTCGTTTAAGGATAGGATCATTTGTTAAGCGATGTTAGCCAGGGTTTTATGTATATCGAAAACTCATTGCGGTTTTACTAGCATAGCTAATAGAAAATTTTCCAATTTCTGCCCTCCCTTTTTTTTTTCTCTCCAGTTTTTCTAGCGGTGTCTGTGTGCTGTTCTCTAAATCCTGCACTTGAACCATTGATTTAGAAAAAAAAAAAATGTCTCACTACATTACCCTTTTTCTTTTATAAATTTTAAGTATTTATTATGAAGATCAATAATCGATAAATACTTAATGACTTATACTTTTCATGAATTGAATGATATTCAAATTTTGCACAGTAGCTATTGGTGCTCTCCTCCATCAAATTCCGCTCAGTTGTTGTTTGGTGACCATTCATAAGCATCTGTACCGCATAGCCCTTAATTTGACGCCTTAATTATTTTAATGCTATTTAAAACAAATTTTATTGACACGTGTGTCTTTTGTGAGAGGTTCATTTCATCAAGTGCATTCCTTAAGCCGATTTAGTGTTGTAATCCTCTTAATAATGAATATATAAATAGAATCCAAAGAAATATGTAGAAACTTACAAAAGAGGTTTTTGGTACATAATACTACAGTTTAAAATAATTAATTCTTTTAAATTGGACCGATACATAATATGTTTAGTTTGATTTTTAAAAATTTTTAAATTGTAATTTATACATAAACTTATTTTTTATTATTTTTGTTTAAATCATAGTTTTAGAGTTTTAAAAAGTAATCCAAATATGTCATTAATAATGCGTTATAAAATTTACAAAAAATGAATTTAATTTCAATTAATATAAAAATTAGCTCAAAAATAATCTTACCATAAAAAAAAGGCATACAATAATGTGCAAATGCTCACTCATTACTCATTAGGGATAAAAGGGTTAAAAAAATAGAATCATGCATGACAGATTAGGCGCAATTGTTGAATGTTGACTGTCACTTGTCTAGATTTTCTC
This sequence comes from Castanospermum australe, assembly GCA_019955255.1. Taxonomy (NCBI): domain Eukaryota; kingdom Viridiplantae; phylum Streptophyta; class Magnoliopsida; order Fabales; family Fabaceae; genus Castanospermum; species Castanospermum australe. The sequence goes on from NSJW01000120.1 coordinate 63,999, forward strand.
ATGTCAAAGGCTCACATTTTCCCCTCTGTGAATAGTGGACGAGATCCACGTTAAGCCCCTGTGCCAGATTGCACTGCTGCTTATCCAAAACGAAAGGAGAGAGAGAGAGAGAGAGAGAGAGAGAGAGAGAGAGAGGGAATAACAAATCACTGGTGCATTTCATTGACTTGCAGCATTTCAAGTACCACACTTCACCGTCCAATCCAATGACTTTTTTTTTCTTCTTCCTCACCTTTTTTTCTTTTTCTTTTTTTTTTCTTTCTTTTTTTAGAAGCACAAATGCATAGCCACTTCATGACCTGCGCTAACTAGTTTTTTTTTCTTCTTTTCTTTTTCTTTGTTGGTCCTATTTTCTTAAGTTCCACACAGTTAATTATTAAGTGAACCATGGAGAACTGCAAAAAGCTGACCTCAACACAAGTTTGAGTTTCCCCTCTTCCCTTTTGTTCTATCCCCAGTACACTTCCTTCAGTCTTCAGATAAGCACCACTGAAGCCAAGTCATTTTCAATTGTCCGCCATTAATTGCGGGTATAATGCAAATATATATTATTAAACAAACAAGAGCACAATCAGAGCTAATTTTTTTTTAAAAGAAACTTTTAAAGTCAGAACTGTTAGTTTTCACTCAATCCCTTCTCGTTTTCTAAGCAAACAGGGTCAAGGGTTTTTGTTGGTAGAAGTAGTAGTAGTAGTAGCAGTTGGCTACTTGGCTTGGTTCCAAATCATTCACACTCATCCATCCACCTGTTATTTTTGAAACCCTTTCTTTTCCAATTGATTTTTCCTAGTGAAAATTTCACAAACCCCCCCCCCCCCCCCCTCTGTTTAGGCGAGGACTTAACATTGATGGTTCAACTACTATCTGTATAATAATAATTTGTTGCCCGGCATCAATGCCATGAGTATATGGATTTATATCGTCTCTCAGGTTATTTTGTTAGAAAGAAATAAAAATAAAATTTATCATATAAAAATTTATCATAATAATTTATAAAATTTATTAATTATAGTTTAAATTTAATTATGTCTTTTTTTTCTAACAGAATCATATTATGTTACTTAACTAATATGAAAAGATTTATATCGACACACATTTGATGGAAACCTTAAGCAAATTCAGGTTAAGGCATATAAATGCACTGTGGTGGCCTTCTCCCTCTTTCAATAAATAGGCACTCCCCAATTTGTTAATAGAACCAACAAGTTATGCTGCTGGTGATAACCATTTACAGGCACTGATCTCAATCAAAAAGAAGAGGGACACACAATGGATATTGTTGAAAAGCATAGCCTAATATTGGACACCCCCATTCATCTCAGATTGGGACTATTATTTCTCTTTTTTGAAAAATTTCAGTCATTTTGTTTTTGTTGTTGTGCCTTCAGGGGCTGTGATGCTTACATGGAAGATTATTTAAAGGGAAAGTGATGTACAAAATGTTGTTGTGTCCTTTAAATGTTTGAAAAGAGCATCCACCTACAATTTGTCAAAGTGATGTGTTTAATGGATGCCACTGATGCATGAAACTAATTAAGGCCATTTACTAGAGCTATTCATTAATAGACCTAACAAGCATTAAATGGCCAATTTAATTTTTATCATAGTCTTCAAAGTTGCTCACCTAACTCCTCGTATGACTTTTATGTTTATTCTCTGAATTCTGTGGAGCCGCAGATGCAGGACGCCCCCTTTACTTGCCCCATTTATTAATCAACTAAATGTAATGCTTTAATTTTTTTTCCCCCTCCTTTAGTACGGTTTGATTATTGGTTAAACATTTATTTATTATTAATTATATTTGATTAATTTTAAATACTTATTGTGAGAAGTGACGATAGATAAATATTTAATAATTTATTAAAAATATTTATATATTAAAATATAATTTAATTTTAATTTATTATTAATATAAAATTTTTTTATACTATTGTTGAATTATGTATTAACATATTTTTAAGAAAATTTTACTGTTACAACAATTATTTTAAAAGTTAAATTTGTTTAAAATAATGTATAAATATATAATTAGATAATAATATAAAATACTTTACATTTATAACAAATTAAAATTAAACTCTTTAAAACAAATACAAATATCATAACAACTCCTTACAAATTTCTATATACTTAATTGCTCACTTTTCCCTGCCTTGCTTAAGCAGAGGACCAGTGTCTCTTTCTTGCTCTCTTAACTGAATACATCCCTGTATATGCAGGCAACTACTACAAATTATAATATCTCCAAATATCTTATTAAGGTTACAAATATGATTGCACTATAAAAAAATTATTAAGGTAGAAAATTCATTCAAATGGAGTATAACGTCTACAATATTTATAGTTTCTTCCAGTCCATAAGAAAGGAGCCATACATATGACGATATCTCATTTTAACACCAATGAAATGAGGGGTTTCCTTTAAAAGAAAAAAAGTGGAGAATTATAATTATTAATAAAAAAATTAATGATTGAGAATATAAAAAAATATCTGAATACATATAATAAATTATAAAGTTAATAAAATTTATTTATTTTATTAATAATTATAACTCTTCACTTTTTTTTTTAAAGTGAAAGAAAAGTTTAACTTTAGAAGCAACAAATTTATCATGTCCATAACAGTTTGAAGTATTTAATCCTTTTTTGTACAGTTGATAAATATATGAGGGATATGCCTCATGCCAACCCCTTTGATATATACATGGATATAAGATTATAATTCATAATAAATGCAGTAATGTCTAATAACATAACCTTTATTAATTTTCATAAATTACCATCTGTATAATTTTTTATAATTTATTATTTTAAATAAAATATATGTACGTTTCTTTTTCTTTATATTTTAAAAAAATTCAAAGACCTAATGTGGAAAGAAGAAAAATAGATCAAATGCAGGCTGAGTGAGATTTGATTTTAAGATTAAATAGTCCCTAAACAAATTTTATGTCACTTAAGCCAAGCTCTGAGGCATATCTTAATTCGTACATATTATAATGTAAAAATATATACGTACCAAATATTTTTAAAATTACGGGATCATTCATGCAAGGTATGAATTTTATATATAAGCACTTATCAGCTAAGTAATGATCATTAAAAACATCGAGGCCAAAATATTAATATGGGACTCTGCTTTCCTCTGTAAGATCCCATTTATGTCACCGATTTACTTACCGGTACTTTTAGAATGTATATTTTTTACTATCATTTTTTTACTAAAAGAAGGGCTGTAATGTGTCGAGAAAGACACTATATAATCTTAAGTGGATATAAAATATATCATTCAAAAGACAAAAAATTCTCAGATATATTTGCCATAAGATAACTTTTATTTTTTTTTAAATAAGGTAACTTCCTTACATTATATCATTGAGAGCGTCACGTTAATTTTGTGAGATATTAATATCAATTAATGTGAAATAATAACTATGATTTGAATTTCTCACCCACCAAGAGTAGCATCAAGACTTGGCATGGCATGACGCAGTAGCACGTCATGAAGTCCCCAAAGAAGTCACGCAAGGCAATACTGAGTTACAAACACAGACGGAAGTTATTATTCTGTTGTTGTTTTCTTTTATTTCTATTTTCATATAAAGTCAAAGTTTGTATTATTCTACAAGAAGTAATGTTTTTTTTTGTGTGAATTAAAAATATTTTTATAAAATTTAATTTATTTAAATTATTTTTTATAAATTTAATTTTTTAAAATTAAAATAATAATAATATAATTTTTTTTATGTGATACAACTTTTATAAATTGAATTATATAAAAAATAATACTATAAAGCTACATAATATTATCAAGAATTTGGTCTAAATTTTAAAAAATTATTAAATAAGATAAATTAGTCAAAATTACTCATTCATTTAAGATATATTAAACATGTCAACTTATTTTAATTTTGATTTTGACAAATTAATTCTTCTTAAGTGATATTTTTCAAAGATTATATTTTGATTTGTTGTGAGCATAAAAGTTGTTTTACTTTATATCTTTCTATTATGAATTAACATATATTAAAAGAGTTTAAATATGATAATAATTATTTAAAAAGTTGAAATTTTTTTAATAATATTTTAATATATGACTAAATAATTGTATACAAAAGTTTACAATAATAATAAATCAAATTAAACTAATCTCTTCTTCCAATTCTGCAAATCCTTTCATCCAACTCAGTAATTTCATACATTTTGTACATGTCATTGTTACAAGAGAAAGATTTTATCTAAAACTAACTTAAGTACTAAAAATAAAAATTTCAACATTAGAAATATTTTAAAATGATTATTTAATAATTATTTGATAAAACGTACAGTCACTTGTTTATTTTGTTTGCGCTCATGTGGTGTTAAAATTTCTGTCTGTAACAAAATGATCTATAAAAGTAAATCATATTCACTTTGCTTCTAACATATCATTCAAAAATCAATATACGTAGAATGCTTAAGGTATATTTACGAATATGGAGATTGTAGCTCGGCTTTTAAACATTCTATATTTTCATATTTAAAAATAATTAGTATAAGAAAGCAATCTTCTAAAAATCGAAGTAGCTAGGTTGGTTGGAACAAAACCCCATGACCCAATATGACCACTTCAATTAAACCTGATCAATCTGGTCGATTTTCTATCAACTTGTTGATTGGTTTATCATTTTTTTTGTTAAATTATAAGAAATTTTTTTTAATTATAAATTATGTGTAGAAATTTTTTTTTGTATTTAACTTTACAACTCATTAATATAACTTTTTAAACTTACTGAAACGTATGCATATTAATATATATTGATTTTCTTACGTATGTGTAAAAAATTATTTATAAAAAATTAATACGTACGATATGATAAGTTAAGAATATCATATTGACGAGTTTCAACTCAAAAGAATTTTCTGTATATAATTTATAGTTAGAAGAAATTTTTTATAATTTAACTTTTTTTTTTATCTTGGTGTTTCTTTTAATGGATTATTTAGATGAATTGGCCATCTAAGTAAATCGGTGTCTGATTTAGTTTTTACAACTATAGATGTATAAATTAAATAGTTGGAATATTATACATGTCCATATTGAATTGGCAGTCAAAGCATTTTAGTATTAAAAAAAATGATAATTCTAACAAAAAAAAAACCAAATGGAATAATTTGAAAATGACGTCAAAACACAAAGATGAAGGTTTGGTTCAAACGATATATCTTTTATTTCATGAGTTAAAGCCCAATCGGTTTCAATAAATGGTGATTCTTGTCTCGTAGACTGACACACGCAGACAATTTCCACTGTCTATGGAATGAGAGTGGATGAAAATGTAGTTTGATTTTTTAAATTCAAAAGTAAAATAAAATAAATAAAAATTAAAAGACTAACTGACACAAAGCATGAAATAGTAATTAATGTACTATCAAAATTCATGAGGGAGTAAAATATTCATTCATTCATTAAAAAAAAATCATTCAAAATATTTGGACCACATAAGTTAGGTAACTTAAAACAATTCAGTTATACCTGGTTGTTAATGCTGTACTCTTGAGTAACATTTTATTAGATTTTGTTTTTCATAATCTAACTATATTAGATTAAAATATCTTACGACTAATAAAGTAATACTTCAGATGTTCTATAATATTTCATTTATGAAATGCATTAACTTTATGTTTTTATTTTGTACATATATACACCTCTCTGTTAAAACTTTTATTTGGGTTGTCATTGATTGCACATTTTGTTTTAATGAAATAAGATTGAATAGGTAGTACTTTAATAACTTGTGATGACCGATTTAGTATCTTTTTATAATTTGGGTTGATAATTACTAGTGTATTTTTGAATTTGGGCTTATATAAAAGATACAGTGTGGTGGATCCAAAAAACTTAATATATATAATTAATTAAATAATTTATTACTTATAGAAATAAATAGTAGATAATAATATAATTTATATTAATATAATTGATTTTAAATTAATTAGGGACTTTTCAATACAAAAGACAAAAGCCATGTTATTTCTTTAAAAAATTCATACAAAATTCTAAAAGTAATAGAACTGTAAGTTACAAAAGGAATTGTAAGGTTAATTATTTAAGGGTAAAAATAGTATTATTGCCAAGTCTCTAGAGTAGAATACTGATAAAAAAATTTAGTAATTTTTAAGATGTTATAAATTTGAATTTATGTGCCATTGTAAAGATAACAAAGTAATATTAATTTTTTTTCCACCTAATAAGTACACACCACCTTTTATATTTTAATATATGCAAGTATCTAAATTATGTCGCATAGATCTACCTAAACTTTAGTCAAACCACCCTGTATTCACTTTAATTTTATTGCATGGTTCATGTCTTTTACATTTGCACATCTAGTGCAAAAATAATATTTTCATTGAAAAAAAAAATTATATACACACACTTCTTTTTTTGTTGTGCACAATTTGTTGATTTGGCACTCTCTACAAAACTAATATTTCAGCTTAAGAGGTGTATAATTTTGTTGTCTTAACAGTTTTGAAAAAAATGACTAGAGTTGTTTTCTCATTATTAATTAATTAGCATATCAAATAAGGTCGTTACTTTTCTAATTTTCAGCCATATGATTTATTAAATAATAACTTACACTCTTGGTATTGAAGAGGGAAACGAGGTTTTTGAAGAGATTTTTTATTTTCTAATTTCTGATGAAAAAGAAAAACGCATGTTATATAGAAAAAAAAAAATCCAACAACACTTATAAAATAATTGGAAAATCTTCAAATTCAATAATACAAGATGATATTTTATTCATCTTGTGAGTGTTTGGGTGTAAGCTACTGTTTTGTGAGTGTGTAGTACACCCACATACATAATTTGTGTTTGGATTATATTTTCTAAACTTAGTGTTAATAAGAAGTGGATTATAGTAAAATGATTTATATTTAAAAATAATAATGTTTAGTGTAAAAGTACTAAATATTTACTTTAGATATAAAACAAGTTTTTGATGTTAGAATCATGATTAAAAAATATTGTCAATGTCAAAACAAACAAAATATAAAATTAATGTAAAAGTACTAAATATTTACTTCAGATATAAAACAAGTTTTTTATGTCAAAATTACACTTAAAAAATATTGTCAATACCAAAACAAATAAAATATAAAATTGACACAGCCTGTTTAAGCCATTAAAATCCTATTTTTAAGTGGTGCAAACATTTATCCAAATATGCACATTTAGGCTCTGTAGCAATTTTGCATGACATATATATAACATGATTACATAGGTCACGAGAACTGACTCTACCTTGGTATAAATTTGAAAATTATTTGGAGTTTCATTCAAAGGAAAATTATGCACACGGCACCAATATGTGAAACCATTAAATTTAAGATGAGGCATATATAAATTATTGGTTTCTACTTTTCAACCATATATATACAACTTAATAATGAACACATCCTGCCATTAATTAATTGGAAGATCGCTTTCTTTGAAAGTCGTCATTTTAGATAATTATAATCATACAGTTAAGTTTTAGCTGGCTTGGCAGCTACATAGAAACTACAAGAATTATGCAATATATATGAAAAAATATGTATATCCATTTATTGCCTTCTAAATAATGACTTTGACTTAATTTTTGTAGTAACTAGTAACTACTAGATAGTAATTATAGGAAAATCAAATTTGTTGAACACCTCAAGTGCACTAATCTGTTAGATAATTAAACTTTCACTGGTCAATCTGTCCTAATTTTTTGTGGTAATCATAATGAACTGTATGCAAGCTATTGAAGTTAGATTGAAGGTGTGCAAAGCTTTTAGAATTGGACTAATAAAGGTTTTAAATAATTTACATGAAGTCATAAGTTAAAACTTCTATATTGTCATTGCATACACAAAAAAAATTGAAGTGTGCATAATTTCTTAAGACAATTGGTCGTTTGTGTATTAGCATTAAAGGCTTAGAGCTTTCTTGAAGCCTATGGAGCCAATGAGTCTATGTTGTGTGAGGAAGGCACAAGACAGGCTAATTGGGGTGCTAGACCTATGCTTGACATAGTGTGTTTTAGTTTTGAAGGGTTAGCCCTTACCCGACTCATTTAGGCCCGCAACTCAAACAGGCTCGGATTATTTGACCCACTTTATTATATTATGAAATTATTGACTCAACTCAATTCAAAAAATATGACAAGTGAGACCCAAGACCCAAGACCCAACCCGTAACCCGTATTGACAACTCTACCTAAGAATATGGAAGGATGAAGGAGGAGGATGCTAGGAATGGCCAGATAGTAGATGGATTGTGAATGAGGTTGGTGGATGGTAGGTGACTAAGGTAGCGAGGGAAAAACCTCTATGGGGAACGGAATAAAGGACAAAATATACATAGGAGTTGAGTGGATGGCCTTCTTCGCCCAACCCCCCTTTCCCTTTGCTTATCCCAGATGACATTGGTGGTGCACAATGGCATAAACATGCACACATATATATATTAATAGAGTGTAATTAATAAGATATAACTATTAAATAAAAGTTAAAAGAATATAGTAATAAATATATACACATTTTATCTTGTAAGGAATCCTCAATGATAGTATAATTTAATATTGTTGAACATCAATTTCAACATGTTCCTATAAGAAATTTAAGAAAACTAGTGACAGAATACTAATGTAAAAAAAAATGTCACTAAAGAATTAATCAATAGTTAAAGAGTTGAAAAATTTGCCAAAGATTTTAAATTTAAGGCACGATCGATGCTTTCATTATATATATTAAAAAAAAAACACACTAGCAAATTGTGTATTTCTTCATACAATGAAATATTCAAACAGAGTTATATAATGTAATTATTATCCATCACAAAATAACAACAAAACAAAAAGACTAAAGATGTTGACTTGAAAGGTGCTACTTGCAGCATACATCTCGTTGTAATAAATGCTGGTTAGAACTGTCGCATTTCTTGAGTACCTAACTATTAATAATGACATGGACCCAGTTCATTCCAAAGTTGTGCGTGATGCAACCAACCAATTGTGTGCCTTTGTATGTACCGTTTACATGGAAATTCTGGTCTGCGTGATCAGCCTGTTTGAAATCTGAACCCCTTTTCGAAGATAAATTATTGCATGCTTTGGAAATATCGTTAAAATTATTCTTCATTCAATTTTGACATTTTAACTTTAAAAAAATAATATATAATTAAGTTTTTTTAATCATAATTTTTAACATAATAATTTAATATTTTTTTTAATTTTTAAATTAATTAATAATCTCTATCACTTAATTTTATTTAATAATTTTTTTATTCTATTTTAATTTTATCAAATATTTTGACTATTTTCATAACATTATTCTTAATTATAAATAATTAAAAAATATAATTATTTTTGTGACATTAATTATTTTTATTTTAAAGTATGTTTTTTAATAACTATATTTTTTAATTATTTAATACTAAAATATTAAGATATAATTAGATAAAATAAAATTTTAATAATACTTCAAAAATATATAATAATTTCTTTTTATAACCACAAACTTTCATTTATGCGATGCAAATCGTAAGCGACCTACATATAAATCTCTATCTATGAAATAATTTAATAAAAATAAATTATGCATCAGACATAAAAAAATAGTTTAAATAAATTAAATTCTAAAAAATCTACGGATAAACCTCTCTCTTCCTCGCGGGGCAGCTTTTATGGTATTCCTTAATCACAATCATCATGGCCATGTGGCATTTTGTCAAGCAGCTGGCGGGTCTCCAAGTTTGGAATTAGGAGCTCATTTTCTCAATTGCATAGGAGTCGCCATCGTCATAACGAGCAAGATTGGTTGAACCTAGATAGGTATCCACGCTCGAACATTTATAAGACGCGTTAAATTGGTGACCCAAACTCAAAGTTGAATTGAAAGGTCTTTGTGGAGCAATAAATGACCCTTGGGTACGGGGACCATTCCCATTATTATTAGAGGTTGCGTATTTCTGCCGTTGTCCTTTGGGGATTTTTTTTTTTAAAGCTTTGATTAATGTCACAAAGTTGGTTTAAGGAACAGCACGTGCGCGCGAGACAAGTCAAACATTCAGGCTTCAGTCGGTTGGATTGCTGCTCGTGCGGTCAGAGCAGTCTTCAATTGCATTAGTACGCTACTCTACCGTGCAGCCGAGAAATTACTCAAATATGTCTTTAAAATCTCATAAATGAACAATTTGAAATAATTAGTGTACAAAAGACACGTTCAGAGATAAGTTTGACGATTAAGAAGGCATACACTTCAATATGTGAACAGAATTGAAGATGAAATCAAGTTAAGATGGAAGATTGAAATGTGTTAGACGATAAAATATATAATAAAATCTATTATTAACTTTCAAAAGATATATTATTTATTAATTTATTTTTTTTAAAATAATTTTATCAATTTATATAATTCTTTAAATTTTAAATTTATAATAATTTAATTTTTTTAAAGACAAAATTAATAAAATTGTTAAAATTAAAAAAATAAAAAGATAAAGTTTATGAATAATTTAAATTTTTAAATAAATTAAAATAATAAAATTAATTTTTAAAAGACTGAAATTGAATATAAGATATATATTTTAAAAATTAAAATTAAAATATATTTTACTTTAAAATATATATTCTTTAATGCTTGAAAATCAAAAGTTTTAGCCCACAAATAAAATATAGTAGGATAATAACAAGTGGAAAACTAAAATTGTGCAGAAATGATAGATTGAAAACAAAAATCATTCTTTTACTTCAAACCAAAATTGGGCTGTTTTCAATTACGTGAATGCACACAAGAACCACTTAAAGGTTCGAGCTTTAAGCAAACAAAGATAAATTAAAGGTAAACCAATGGAAGGTAAAGGTAGCAAGTTTCAACATCATAGACACAACGAAACAGTTAGGACAAATCATACATAGGTTGAAACCAAAAAAACATAATAGAACAGATCAGCAAGTTCACAGACTCGGATTTTCTCAACAAAATAACAGCTTCAAGGAGCTTGTGCAAACATTTAGCATAATAATACTAGACATGTTTTTCCCTTTCTAGCCCACAAAAACATAGTATATCAGAAGTTGATGATGCCAAGAGTATTCCTCACAGAATGATCTTATTTCATGCACAGTACTTGTATATTTCTATTTGTATATACATAGAGCAGACTTTGCTTCACTGCGACTTAGTTTGTGAACTATCTAGAATTTGTGAGAGCACACTCAAGTCATATTGAGTTAACTGTGCTAAGTATTCTTGAATTTCTTACTTTCTCATCATCTCTTGAGCTGGCTCAAGTCTCTTTTGGAGTTTGCTCCACTGACTAAACTTTGAGCACTGCACTTCAGAACTTCCTACAAAACTTGATTTTAATTTACAGCATAGACATTTCAATGACTGAACTGATTCAGCTTTTCATTCCCTGCAGAATTAATTTTATAGGTAGACTCTAATTAAAATCAAGTAACATCATATCATATATTACATAATATATTAGATAAAAAAAAAAGCAAGTAACCAATATGATTTTTTAAGCCCACAATGGTTATTTTTGCTCTTAATAGATACCAGTAATGTTAAAGATTTGTTCTGTCAAAGTTAAAAGTTGGTTTCTTTTCTCTATTATAAAGGAATACTCTAATTTTGGGCTAGAGAATCGGGAGAATTCATCTTCTCCCAACAATATCACCCTAATTTTCACAAGAAATATAATCCTAACTTTATTGAGATTTGAATTTAAGCAAGTAAATTATCACTTTTATATATAAATATGTGATAGGTGATTAGGTTTATAGTCAGAAGCTTAAATTTTACCTTTTTTAAAATTTTTTTAAAATGAATATGTTGTCTTTGTTTTTGTTAAAAATAACTAATTGTAATATTTAACGATAATGTGATAAGTAATACTTATCAAAAAAATTCTCCCAATAGAAATATGCATTAGATGGCCTGTCGTACGTCGATCTGATCGCAAATCATGACTCTTGTTTAATTAACATTAACATGCTCTGTGGGGTCAGCATCATAATTACATATTTGAATTCAAAGCATTTGCCGAGTTGAATTTTGTTTTATAATCAAAACGTTAGGCAGAAATGGATTCTTTTTATTTATTTAGATACTATTATAAACATAACAACTACCTAAAATTGTTTTTAATTTTTGCATAAACTTATGATAATAATTTATTTAATTAAAATAATTTTATTCAATTTAAATTTTATAAAATAAAATAATTTATTTTTTATCTATTATAAAATTAAAATTAAATATAATTATTTTAAGTAAATATTAATGTCTTGTCTAAATATTATATATAGATATATATAGTATTAATTATATTGTATTATCTATTACTTATATAATATATTAAAAAAGTTCTCATGTTTTAATTTTTAACTTATAAAAATAAGTCTAAAATTAAAATCAATGATGCAAACAATAATAAAAAATGATTTATAAGTATTTATTGCTATAAATAAAAAATAAACTAAAAATATACTGAAAAAACATGACCGAAGTGATAATCAAAATAACTTGATAAGAGTATCATAAGTTTAAATTTAGGAAAATGATATTTTATACGAAACATTTGATTTGACACGAAAATGTTTACGAATGGTTGGCCCAATGACTTGACCTGAATTTTTCATTTTTTTAATTAAAATAAAAGTGCAGAAAATTGTGATATACAATTACTGTTTGTGTTTTTTTTTTTTTCATTCGTAACTTTTTTACGAAATTTATTCGTGACAAATAGCTCTGTTCTTAAATTAAACCATAGTTTTCTTTAGGTAAAACAATATAGTCCCTTAAAATGCCTATTTTAGGATTGGGCCTTACTTTTAATTAGTTGCAAAGGTTTGAGGCCCGGACTTTTCCATTGAAAGCCCAAAGCATGGGCAAGCGGGAACTCATCCACAGTGTAGATGGGCTTCCAATTAAAAACCTAAATATGGGCTCAGGCTCGTATATCAAAATCTCAGCTCGTTATTCGAATAAAAAACAAAGTTTAATTAAGTGTTCAGTTTATATATATTTTTATTGTGCGTTCATTTTAGTTATTACATTTTTAACTTATCGATTTTAATTTTTTAATTTATCAGTTACATACAATAATTTTCTTGTTATCATTTATTCAAATTATCTGAATTAAATAATAGCATATCAAAAAATTACCACCATGATTGACTTTATTTAATGCAAATGCAAATTCATAGTATATTCCGAATTTGATGATTTAATTTGCTACGAGATATCACTTGCAGTGCTTGCATTGGTGCTTGTGGCCCTTTACTTGAACCTACTTTTGCAATATTATTTGAAATTATTATTAAATATGATTTTTATTAAATATGCATCAATAATTTTTTTTTTAGTGTGAATTAGAAATATCTAACAACGGTTCGACTCATGTAAACCGTTCCATTCACGCAGGTTTAATATTTTCAAGTTGAAAATAATAATGATATGACTCTCTTCATGAAATATAATTTTTAAAGTTAGAATTGTAATTTTTATATCTAAAAACATAACTCACTTTTTTTTACACCGTTACCTCACGAGTTGCATCAACAGCTTTCTTAACCACATACATTCGCACATGTTATTCCACTAGGATTGTGTCTATGTTAATAATCAAGTAATGGGTTGGGCGTAGGAATCTCCAGAAGAGGATCTACTTTGTGACTAATCTCTGTAGTTGGGTTTACAAGCCCAATTTAGCCGAAGGTAAGTCAGAACTTAGATTCGACTCAGAACATGGGAAAATCGAGTTCGAATTGGGGGATCCAAAATCCGAATGGAGTCAACTTGGGAAAACATATATTTAAATACAAATTGACATGGGAGCACCTTAATATGTGAGTACCTATACTAAATCAAACTGAGATTACATCATTAATTACAAAAAATGTAGCTCACAGTAGTGTAAACGCAAACTACAAAAATACCTTAGGCCTCTCGAATCATCTTCAACACAAATGGCTGCAAATGTCAAGGAACGTAATGAGTAAGAAATGCAATGATTGCTGAGAACGTGACGACCTCGTATATATACATGCAGAAACCAATATATGCAGCAGGGTTGCCATGTGCTTTGGCTTTGGGACGTTTAATTAAGGGCAAGCAATCTCCTTCTACTGTTGAGGCACGCGTCTTACAGTTGGAGATCGAGTTGGTGTGTTGAAATTATCAAAACCTGCTTCAGATTTTTATTCTCTCTGTATAACATAAATAACTATTATATTATATGGCTTCTCTCTTGTTTGTTTTATATTCTTTGGGAAAAAAAAGGAAAACAAAATGATGTTTCTTAATTATTACTATTATTCTTCTTTTAGTATGCTGCTAAAATATATTAATAGGAGGATATAGGCTGTAAAGTGATGGATTTTTCTATTCTGTGATGCGTTGTCTTCTGTACAAGAATATTCTTGAAATTATTAGGAAAGACCTTACTCTGCTATTTCTTCACTTTTCTATAAGTAGGGTTAGGAAGGAACTAGCAGCTGTACAAGTGTAACTCACGAGAATGGGAATGTAGCAAAAGAATTATGTATGAAAAGCTACTTTTATATAAAGTCATTGTGGAGTTGTTATATTCAACTGAAGAAATTGCATGTTCACATTAGAGCCATATTAAGGGGAAGAGTCCGTATGATTTTATGGCATATGACCAAACGTCCGTACATACATTCTTTTACTTTCTTACTTAATTAATCGAATTTATTTTTTTATGCTAATAATTAATAGATAATTAATGTAAGTATTAGCATATGCAGGGATAGATCAGGTATCAAGTAATGAGTGGTAAAAATAAAAATAATTAATTTAAATTTTATGCTCAAATTTTTTTCCATTTCTTAAAATAATTATTGGAAAAATTGAGAATAAATAAATAATGAACAGTTAAAAATATTATTAAAGAGCTGTTTATAAATGAGCTTCCTTCACTAGCTAGTACCATTTCTCTTCTGTTTTTCTTGTATATTCCTTGTTTTTATCTAACTAAAGGAGGGGCTCTCTTTTATTATATATTCATTTATTTTGTTGTGTTAATACAAAAGAAATACAATACAATCATCTAACCAAAATGCAAGTCAAAACAAGTATTTGTATTACAAAGTAAACTAATTAGTTATAACTTGAATAATTTAAAGGCTGTATTAGGTAGAAGTCTTTTGGTTTCGATGTTGCTACTTTAGGTTCTGTTTATTTGCGTAGGTTAAAAATTGTATAGAAACAAAAACATTTAGAGTAAAAGTTATTTCATATTTACTTAAAATTACAACAATGCGAGACAGTTAAAATTAAAATGTAACTACTCATTTATAATAATCTATTTTATAAATTTTTTATTATAACATGAAAATGTGTCGAAGTAATTTTTACCATTTATCAATTAATAATAAGTAAAATTTAAAATATTTACGAGGACTCGATCTTTCACAATCTCTTTTTAATTTTCCATTTTTCATTTACTTAAATAAACATAGTAAACATAAATTTAATATGACTTATATTATAGGATCATTGTCACTTTTCAGATTATGTCTCATTCATTCAATCATTCAGATAACATTAATTAACATCAGCTGTGGGAAAATTTTAAGTTTCTGAAAATCTGCATTGAATAAAAATAGTATTCTAAACTATTTTTAAGTATATCTAGACATGTCCCAAATTTTTGTTATCTATAGGATATCATGAAAGCATGCTTCATGCATGGAGCAGCTCAGGTCGATTATTTTCTTTTTTCAATTTTCACTCGTAATGTGTTTTTTTCTTTAAAAAAAAAAAAGTGGGACTTTTTTTTTTGTAATGTGTTTTTCTTTTGTACATGATTAATTATAATATTCTCATATTATTGTTTAATTCATCATCAACGTTCAAATATATTCCTTAATTATAAGCCAGCATATATTTAAATGATAAATAATAATTATGTATAGATAAGCTGTAAAGTTATCCATTTTCGCGGTGGCACACGCAGAGACCTTGTGTGGCGTGGTGTAAACTCAAATATCCTGATATCATCATTAGTGCTTGACCCTAAGACTTAGCCGTGACCCACCAATTTTGGATCGATGAGTTTTTTTCTCCAAGAATAAACCCAGTTCACACTAAGATTAATACATAGAAGCTACCTTTGTGGTTGGTAATTGGCACCTAATTATTTAATCATGAAGCTGTACATTACTTATTAAGTAAATTGACATATTTTTCAAGACAGCATCCTAGCTATATTATATATAAAATTTATTATTATTTCAAAAGATATTTCATTCCCATATAAACATTATTAGATTAGCTTGTTTTATTTTTCTTTTAAAAAATACTTTTGAGATAGTTTCTCAATTTGTATAGTTTGTATTATTTTTTGAAATTTATTTAGTTTTAAAACAGGTATTTATAATTCATGGATTGCACTAACACGGCAACACCGCCTCCTAATATGCAAAACTAGGAAAGGGCAAAAGTAAGAATGGCATTATGATGGTTTGTGATTTATATGAATAATGCTAATTGGCAATGAAATCAACGAAATTGGTACAAGTTTAACAGAACCCCATCAATTGTGGTTGTCCTTTTTGCAATTATTATGTTGAAACAACCACTTGTTTTCCTCCGAAGTCTAATTAAGTGCTAGATTTAATTTGTTTGGATGTTATCTCCTCCAAGATCGTGACTAATAATTAGATAAATATATATATATGAAATGTGTTGGTAGCAAGCAAGTTCCTCCACATTCTTTGAAAAGTTTATTGCAATGCTTTTAATTTTTGGATGCTTTTGGATGGATAGGAGTAAACTTGTCTTCAACAACAAAATTTGGGATGATTAACACCAATGCTTAACTAATGCTTTAAACCAATCTTAGTATTATATCTTGATGCTCTCAAAGTTGATTATAAGTATACTCTGATTAAAGAAGAGTTAATCAAATTTATTCACCCGTTTATATATGGGGTTTTTTTTTTCACTTGAAAAATTTAATATATGATTCCACGTACACTGTAACCCAAGAAAAAAAAAAGAAAAAACACACACACGTATTTATCCTCTAATTTTTTCAAGAAAGCCTCCAAACATACTAGTTTTATTTTATTATTATACGTAACAAAATGTTGTAAATTTTTTTTGGAGTTACTAAAATAATAAGATCCCTACGAATGTGTTTGGAATGATAAATTTTAGGAACTTATTTGATTTGTAAATGAAATTTTATGTTTAGAAAATTATAAAATTAGAATTGATTTAATTTAAAAATTCATTAGATTTAAATTATGTGTATTTAGAAATTTACTTATATCTGGTTGGATTTTAGTGAATTTAATTTGATTTTAATTCAATTAATAATCTTACCCTTAATAATTTACACAATTATCTAATTTAAGTAAAGATAATGAAATAAATTATAAAAACAAAATGAATTTCAATCATCTTCAAAGTATTCCAAACACAATTTTATTTACAAATCAAATTAAATTCTATTTTTTATAAAAATTACTCCAAATATAAAAATTAATTTCTAAATTAAGTCAAATCAAATTAAATTAAATTAATTTAAATCAAATCAAATTAATTTCATTTTTAATTATTCTAAACACAAGCTGTTAGAATTATTTACACAAAGTGTGGCTCCATCAATTGTACTGACATTGTGCTTCGATCTCCTGCACTGCTGAGTGAGTGTTGCAACTTGCAAGCCCAAGAAATATGATACCAGCTCCCGCTCGCCACTCTATATCTTGCTTCGGTGTGGGACACACACTTTCAGGTGAGATAGCATTTTCCTAATTACTCAAAACCTGCCACTAAATATATCGCATGCATTCAGTGAACATTTTCAGACCATACAGCTAGCAATCAAATGGTCCTTTTTGTCTCTGTAAATTTTTCTAAAGCGAAAACAAATCATCATGCAGTTTGATGGGGGAGACATGGAAAAATTAGAACCAACTTTAGAATTAAAACCCACACTGAAATTGGTCACAGTCTTCGACCGTAACTCGACCTATTCCTAGGTGTAGAAGACTTCTCTTAACATCATGTCATTATGACTCCTTCAAATGTGTGTGCAAAGAATATATAACATGGTTTTCCCTTTAAACACGGACAAAATAGAGGGTCAACCGTGGAATATTTAACACTGGACTGACCCACATAATTAGTAGAGTGAAATAGTCAATCACGTAACTTAATTTTGTCCAATATTTTGTTGAATCATTGTGTCTAGAATATTGCAAATTAATGTAAAGAAATATTTTTTTTATTACCAAATTATCAATATTTCCTATTAATGGCACTAAGCATACGTTCATGTGATGCAATCATACTTTCATCTTTCCCGTTTCTTGCCGAGTAGTAGTCTTATCAAAGTGGCTCCACATTATGACACTGCTAAGATCATTTGGAAAAGAGTAATGTTAATTCGTATCACAACACCTACAAAACGACACCACCATTTGTCATTGACCTAATCTATCAGACTAATTAAATCGAAAACACAACAAAAATTTCAAATTTTCTGGCCACAAAGTTGTGACACGAGTACTAGTGTTCAAAGACCACTTTATTCGATTATTATCAATTGCAAAATAAGTAAAAAAATTGTTGTGTCAATAGAAAAACTATGCTCACAAATTAACTCTTTTTTTTTGTTTTTAATTATTGGTTTGTGGGGTCTTACTTACATGCATGCAAAGCCAAGTACAGATAAGGACGATTCCTTTTGCTAGTGGCATGCTTGGGTGTGACCCTTGCAGTGACCCACCCACACAAAAATACATATATCATAGTACGAGTTTATCCAAATTTTTTCCTCAAACGACCAAAACATGTGTAAAGATTTGCAGCTTGTTTTGGCCTGCTGCATCCTAAACTACGTACAGCCATGTGCTTCGTTGTGCACAAATTCGCATCAATGCTGCTTTCATGAAAACTGTATCTGCTTTAAGTGCTCCATGAAACGTGGGTGTGGCTCTTAGAATTGCCCTACCCACATGCTCTAAAAAAGGCGTGAAGTTTTCTTGTCGCACCCTGAGTGTCTTGCTCTTATTGTGAGAGGGAGAAATTACAAGATTCTTTCGTTGTATATGTTGTAGAAATAAAAATTATCTTCGATAATCTTGGAAGTAACATATCCTCACTGTTATTTTTATCTATAAAAAATAATAAATAACACAGAATTTAAAATAACTTGATTAGCGGAATTAATTTTCTATAGGTGCTTCCAACTCGGCCTTTTTAAAGGGCAATTAGATTTTTCCAAAAATTTAAAATTTTGAAAGACAATAGTATTTTTTAATTTGAAAAATTCATCAAAAACTTAATTTTAATACTTTTATTTATGATAGAAGCCGATAAGAGAACAAGACTAGCTAATGGATTGACTCAACTGATAAACTTTTCATTCGTGTTTCGCTGTGATTTTAATTTGATTCTTAGGTTTTCTATTATGTTGTTAGGTCATTTGTAAGTAAACACCCAATAAGTTCGATGGCATATATTGACCTTGAATTGGAATGAACCTTCTCATAAACCTAAATTTTACTTACAAAAGAAAATAATAAAAGAACAAGACCAAACTATGAGCAATATATATATTAGTATTGATGAGCATATTATGTTATTCATATTTTAATTGGCTAATTTTATGTACCATCAACTTCTTGTTGGAAGGTTCAAACTTGAGAGCATAGAACTTGAAGGGCAAGTAAATTAATAATTAGTATGGCTGTGTTCTTTTTCTTTGGCAACTAACCATGTTATACAGTGAGGAGAGATCAGTTTATACTAGTGTAAGAATAAAATTTTTATACCGATACCGTTGATTTTAATTTAATCTAATAATTTAAAATAACTTGATTTAATGAAAAAAAGATATAGTAAATCTATATTTAATGCAGAGAATAAAATAATTTATATTAAATGAAGAAAGATAATTTTTCTCTATGTATTAAACTTAAAAAATAAAAAAGATGAAAAAATAAATTAATTTTTATAAAATAATAAAAATTACATTTTCTTTATAAAATATGTATAAAATATTATCATAAAAATCAATAATTGATGATAATAATATATTTCAAAAAATTAGATTACTAAAGTATTAAATAGATTGTTAAATAATAATTAAAAAATAATATAATTAATAATATAAATTAAATATATAACGAAATATTAAATAAACAAATAAATAAATTATTATTATTTGGTATTATGTTAGTAATTATATTAATTAATTATTTAAATTTTATAATTGTAATATATAACAGTAAATTCTAATAAGAACTTTAACATTATAATTAAATATAATATTATTTACATAAAATATTTTTTTTTAATATTTGTATAAGTATTATTAATATTTGGAATATTATTTCAAGTAACTAATAAATTTTTAATATTTCATGCCATTTATTAACATGTATCAAAAATTATAATAAATTTTGTTTTTGTTAAAAAATAAATATATTGTTTGATTTATTTTTTAATTTAATAAACAGAATGAAAATATTTTTTTCTATTAAATATAGATTCTACTATTAAATATAATTTATATTATTATTATTTTTTTATTAAATTATATTATTTTAAATCATCAGATCAAATTGAAATTAACAGTTAGATATTAACGTAAAAGTTTAATTCTTACACTAGTGTAAATCAATCTCGGCTCTTATATAATATATATTGTTGAAAGACAAACGAGAGGAGAAATGTGGTGGGCTAAAAGAAGATACATGCTTAATATGATAAAGGAAATTAAGTAAATGTAGCCACGTGAATCGTATCAGAGAGACAAAGACCATGTCCTTTATTGAGCTTCTTTTTCTTGCGAGTGTTGCTATTCAGCCCCAAGGATTTGAGCGAATTCAATTTTCCGAATGAGACGGCAAGTTCTTTTTTTGTTTTTAAATACCAGGTGGCAAGTCATTTAATTGAATGAGATGTTAGACCACAAACTTTAATTATATATCATTTTGGGTAATTAATATTTTTTAAAACAATTTAAAAATATTGAAGTGTTGAACGGAAGATGCGGTAGCAGAATAATCAGCTGCTGCAACTCTGTTTTCACAGTTTGAAAATTTTGCAGCTGCTCTTGTAGTCATACTTGCTCGTTTTGCAGATTTTGCAGCGTCCTTGAATTCCATGTTCTTTTTTCCTTTTTTTTTTTGGGTCAGGTTGGGGAGGGGAGTGTGGATCGTTCCATAGTGAAAGATCTGAATATGATATAATACAGCAAACAAGATATTTCACATAAAGTGAACCTAAAAAATTACTGGAAGATCTGAATGTGATATAATACAGCAAACATATATTTTAAAACTATTTAAATCAAATAAAAGATAATTCACAATGACCAAATCTTGAGAAGATTTTACATCATTTTTCTCCGAATGACTTAGTTCCCATTTAAAATAGGAAAAAAACTGGCAAGATCATCCTTTTAACACTTTAATTTGAGTTTTAGGTGGAGCAGAGGTGGAAATATCTGATGTCATGGGAATTCCATCCTAATTAGTATTCGGGCAAATCTTTCTAGCCGAATAACATTTCTCTTTTCTTGCGCATGCTGGTTAGCTACTTTCTCGGATCTTCAATCATTTTCCACGAAAATAATGTACAGCAAAGCAAAAAAAAAACTTTGGGTTTTATGCTGCGTGTATATAAATTGCGTGCATGATCTAACGAAGAAGAAGAAGAAGAATAGAAGATGATGAATATGACCTCCCATTTGAGAACGTGATGGCTTAGCTAGTGCCAGATATCAGCTCGATGTTGACGTGCCATGTGCACACTGCGCAATTCAAGGGCATGCAATGCAACTATTTAGTTTTGGAAACCCTATTTAGTTTTCATGCTTAATTAATCATTCATCTTAATAATAGTATAATGTTTTTGCGTTAATTGTAACTATTCCCTTTATTATCCAACAAAAAAAAATCATCTCCTTTATTTTTGAAATTGTGAAATAATACTATGAGTTTAGCATTTACGAGTCTCGTATAACTAGGGATGTTTGAATCACAACAAAACGAGAATATAAACTATGGAGTCTTTTTGGCTTATGTTTGTTATCTTTGTTTCATATTATAATTAATTACATTTATCTCTCTCATCTTTTATTTAATTATCTAAAAATAATAATTTGGTGAACGGTTGATTTTCATCCTTAATAATTATTTAGGCCACCTAATCATGATTTTAATTATTGGGTTGTTAAAGATAAGCAAGTTTGAGCGATTGAGGGACCTCTGTAATATTAGAGTTTTAATCATGTGAAAACTTACTGTTAAGAAAGATAGAGTACTACAAACAAAATTAATCTCATACTCGAATAGTATGAGATTACTTGATAAAGAGAAAAAAAAAAAGAAATCATCATTTCAAGTTGAGACAACAACTCTTTATTTATTAAAATATAAGAGAAAAATATATCTTTCTAGCTTGCTATATTTGTTTATTAAATTTGGATGAAGAAGTACATGTTATTGATGAATTCAACTGGCTGGAATCACTAACCGTCTTTCTGGCGTGCATTTTGATTTGTTTAATGAGCTGTGCAAGGGCATATACATTCTTTCGGGTTGGTCGAAAACATTATTCAATTAATTAAACATTTATTAATGATTATATTGAAGCCTATAACTAATTTGGGTTAACATATGATAAGCATTAATGATCATGCGAGGGGTATAACCCACTTCTCATACTAATCAACAACTCAAAGTGGGATCTGATCGATGCTCCCCTCCAACAAAAAGAAACAAGATTGGTTTATTTTTTTAATTGTTTTCCAATAGATAAATAAAAAAGAATATTATTTTAGAAAATGCTCAACCAATTGACCGGTCATCAACTTGTCATACAAGAAGTATCATATAGGAATTAAAAAGGGACTAGCTAACATGATCTTATCTTCATTTCCAAGTATATATTTTGACATTCGTAATTAAAGTACCACGTACCTTCTAGAGGTTTTTTCGGTATCTTTCCTTTATATAAAAGTATTGGTATTCTTTTTATATGTTATAAGATAATAAATTTGTTTATAATTTAATATTTTAATCATAATATATTTATTTATTTATTTAATAAATTATATATATTTATTAGCATTTTTTATTAATAACATCACGCCACGCCAGTAAGAGTATTGGTACTCATTTAATAAAGATAGTACCCAAGGAATATATATCCGTACCTTTCATTGATCACCTTGTCCAGATTTTATGTCTTTCTAAATGTTTAATTAATTCACCTAGTTAATTTAGTATCCATAGATTATAGAAACTTTGTGGTAGCAAATTATTTTTTCAATGTCGTAAAGGTGATACCGTTGTCGTATAAGGACACTTGGACTAGCATCCAATGATACAAGCTTTCTCAATGTGAACGGTCAAAAGAGGCATAGAATTCAATAGCATGCCCCCCCCTTCTTTTATTAACTTCAAGAACACTGGTTATGACTAAGTGACCTTAATGTTAGAAAAGCTATTGCTCACTAATTTCAATCTCGTTGGCATTATTTACTCTTTGTCCCCTAATAACGCATGGAATTATGCTAATTAATTAACTTCCTTTGACAGTTTCAACTCATATTTTCCAGCTTTAAATTATTGTAGTTTGAAAATTTGATCAAGACTCTAGTCTTTTTTTTCAGTTTTTAAATAGGTAAGAGACTAATTTCTCTAACTATTATTAAGTGTTAAAGTAAGAATTCTTTTTTAAGAATATTTCATATAAAATTAAATCTTTATTATTAAAATTAATTTTTAAAAAAATTTAAATTTTTTTCACTCAAATCAATACCTTATCTTTTTGACCGGATACGTGAAGATTGTCATTTTGTTTGGCAGAGGTTAATCATTTCTTTTTTTTTTGACCCTGTAATACTTAAGAGTTATTCACTGTTGGTTGGTATTTGTGTGTGGTTTTTTTTGGTTATGTGTAAACCATGTGCTGTGGTCGTACATATGAGATAACGACAAGAAATATTTAAATAAACGTTACAGGTTAAAATGATAGAAACGACTCTTCAAAGTTTTCTTTCTCATCACCATTTTCGATACATTATCTCTTGCGGTAGCTCTTTGTTCATTTAACTCCGAACGTATCATGTATGCATGGGCCCAAAGTTTGGCTCGATTTCTCCCTAATCAAATTAGTTTAATTGATTTGGTGACGAAACCCAGTGATTTGTAGCTCAAGCTCATCCAAATTCTTGGGGGGTCCATTTTGGAAAACACAGACAAAAGAAATGGACAAATCTTCCACTACAAATTGTCCTTGACATCTTCTTTTGCGACCTGGTAAACCTATTCACATGCCAATGAATCGTGAACACATTTATCAAAATTTTCATTTTTTATTAATATTAGCATTGTATTTTCTTCATTATTTTATTTGACATTAACTTTATTTATTAAATAATATGATGATTTTTTTTTATTGAAACAAAATTTAGAGTGAAAGAAAACTCTCTCATTACAAGATGAGGATAAATAACTAATATCAATTAAGTTTAAAGTGGGATTATAGATTATCTATCATATAGAATTTGAAATTCATTCTATTCCTAAATTAAAAATTATAAAATAAGAATAATCACTCCTTTTTATTTGATTTTCATGACATTCGTACTTTATAAAAGCACAACTCTATATATATACTAAACGGGTTTAATTTTAATTTATTGTAATATAAAATTTTTTATATTATAATTTAATTACATCTTACATAGTATTTAACTTTTTATGTAATTATTATATTAATTAATTTTTTTAATAATTTAACATTTCATTATTAGATAATAATGTAAAACCTTTTACATTAACAGTAAATCAAAATTAAATTCTATACTAAACATATATGCCATTAGAGTTTAAAGTTATATAATGTTAATTGGATGTTAAATATTTTATATGTATACATAATTGGAGTGCTAGAAGAGAAAAGTAACGGATTACAATGTTAAAATGATAGATATAGAATATAGTTCCATATTTATATGTTAAATTCCTTTTAAATAGAATGAGATTAAGTATGAGACTAAATAAAAGCGATCCTATTTATTATAACCCATAAAATAAAAGCAGTCCTATTTACAAGAAAGAAAATTTGGTGTGCAAAAGGGGTCGTTTTTGGTACATTAATTGGAATTGAATGCATGACACTGTAAAAGTAACAAAATAAATAAGAAATCAAGAGCTTCACTTATGCGAGAACAAGTACTGAACTGAAAGAGAAATGCTTCGTGGAATTACAAGGTCTTCTCCTTGGATAGGAACAGTAATCACAACCGCACACCAAAAATCCAAAGGAAATTTCCAACACCTATCATTTACGAAGCCTTCTTTGAAATTGATCTGCAAAGACTTAGCCAAAACATCTTTGACATGTACGAGCAAAATTACCATTCTGT
Organism: Castanospermum australe; assembly: GCA_019955255.1. NCBI lineage: Eukaryota > Viridiplantae > Streptophyta > Magnoliopsida > Fabales > Fabaceae > Castanospermum > Castanospermum australe. The sequence continues at coordinate 89,446 of NSJW01000120.1, forward strand.
TGAGGTTGCTGAACGGTAATGTTGCTGGGTCATTACTCTACCATTAAGAATCAATATTGATACCCAACTTATTCATATGGAACCCCAATTCTCACGGCAGGGTACCTTGGGCTATTAATTCCAAGACCACACAACACAACACAACACAATCCCCTTAATTTCGTTGTGGGTTTTCTTTAGTAATGACAAATAAAAAAACAAAAGAGAGTTGCGTGAATCAGGAAACTATCTCTGTATTGACAGTATCTATCTGGTCATCCTGGGAATGGCATTTCCTCAAACACCTGAAGTGCATTTGAAGTTTTTGAAACCATTACATGGGGATTAAAGCATATTCAGTGATTATGGAACTAGAATGATGAAATTTTTGAAACAACATTTGTTGCTATAAATGGTTCCCCTTTCGTGAACTAATGCGTTGTGGGTTCACTCTATTTTTGTTTTATTAGTGTGTGTGTCTATATATATATATATATATCTATATATATATATATATATGTGTGTGTGGTACGGAGAGGACCCCCGGGGGGTGGTCCTTCACCTACAACAAACCTAATTCAAATAGGTGGCATGCCTAGGTTCATGGCATTAATCAAATAGAATGGCCTACATTGGGGTTTAGGTAGGGGTAATGAAATGACCACCTTGACTTGCGCATGTAATGCCAATTTAAGACATAATCGAATCAATGGGTAGGTTTTGAATAAAATCGTTTTAGTAGTTGCATGCTCTTTAACTTCCCAGATCCCCCTGTGTTGTTTTGATTTTGTGAGAATACACATTATTATTATTATTATTATTATTATTTAATTATTTCTCTTTGTTTATATTAGAATCATGAACACAAGTTAGTTATTGGGAAGGACTCATCCTTTGTAAGAACTGGAGTAATTCATTTAAAGAAATTAGAAGAACAAAATAATATGCAAAATTTTAAGACCCTGATATAAAATAATTATTGCACAATACTCCGTTTATGATAGCAAAATTAAACTATTATTATGATTGCAGCAGGACAGAAGTTGTGTTATAACAATAGTAGCCACCAAGTACTCCTCCTTTGAAATAGTAGCCACAAGTTGTCACACAACCATGCTATTAAATAGAGATTAGTATAAATTTTTATATAAAAAAATTTATTATGATAAATTATAAATTTTTTAATTATATTTAAATTTATTTATATCTTTAACTATTGAAGATGAACACACATCAATCCTATTCTACCATCAAATATATCTTTCATTTTTTAAACTAACATTTTTTTTCCTAAACTTATCCGTATCAATTTTGATTAACTTAAAAATTTATATGAAGATATTCTTCCTTTGAGAAAAAGCTAACATATTTTATTAACTATTAAATTATTTATGTTCAGAAGATTACACTCGTTCAGTAGGAGGTTTGGAGCTTTCAGAGTCCAGGAGCATATCCCATTGTTATCTTGACAGGTCATCCCACCAGAATGACGAAGCTACCCTCAATGACAACCCAAAATAACGAACCTGCCCCTCCCTTGGTTACTCGTTAGGATTAGCAAGGCCACCGAAATATCGCCGAAATTACAATCCTGACCTTCCAACGGCGAACCTTCAACGAGTTCAGTCACATTCGCGACTCAATTACGTCCAAAAGAAACGGTGGTTACCGGTTACCGTTCTCGAACCCAGAAAACCGCTCCTTCACAATTTCGTAAATCGTAATTTTCCACCAAATTCATCTACAGTTACAAAAATTCCCCGCTCCGGGCCGGCGAATGTTTTCACAATTTCCGGCGACGGCGACGGCGTCGGCGTTGGCGTCTGCTATTAATTTACGATAGTGTAAAACATGAATTTAATTATTTTCTTGATGAAGGAATTAAAATCGCTGAACGAAGAAAAAAAATCTCAGAGAATTCTCACTTCTGACCTTCGAAACTGCAAAGTGAAATAAATATCAGAGACTGAAACGGCGTGAAGTTGAAAGACCACCAATAATTATTCCTACATTGCTAGATTTTTCCGTGTTGCTTTTCTGTTTGTTTCTCAAGAAACTAGCCAAGAAACCGAAAGAGGCGGAAAATTTAGGACAAAATGACAGGTGATTCTCGTTTCTTGGATGCTGTTTCAATTGCAGAGTAATAATATCTTCGCCTTTACAGTGAGCATTGAGCAACAAACAAACTCTAGAATTTATGTGCTCTTTCTGAAGACGGAGAAGTATATTTACAAAAAAAAAAGAAAAGAAAGAAACAAGTTGATCTCGCTAATTTACCATATGCAACTTCATTCTCCCTAATTTTCTCGAATTTTCCTTCTTCTTCTGCATTCTGTGTGTGCAAAATCTTTTTCCCTAGCAGAACTATTCCGAAGAGGAACTGAGCAGGTCCTGGATGTCGCGCGTGTCGTGTCCGAGTCGGAGCGCTTCGAGAACGCGTTCGAAGACGAAGACATGGCAGGGGAGCCGGAGCACCCCCGGCTGCTCGTACCCGTACTCCTGCGCCGACTGGTTGAGGAGCTTCACGAAGATCGGGTGGTTCAGGAGCTCCGCGCTCACCACGAAACCGCTCCATCTCGTCGCCCACGTAGATCGGCACGTGCCCTTCCGGCACCGCATCCCCCGCCCTCAAGCGAGGCCGGCGGAGCTTCGCGGCGGCGACGGCTGCCCGGAACGACTCCACGCGGCGCGGGCGCCGGCTCTGCGAGTCGGGTCGGAGGAGAGTGTACTGAGACGAGTCGGCGACTCGGGAGAGCCTGCGAATCAACTGCTTCATAGCTTTCAGAGCCAGCGAGAATCCCAACAAAAAAAAGCAGCAAGGAGAGTCGACGGCCGGCGACGGAGACGGCGACGGCGGAGGGAGAAAAATAGACAGACACAAAACCAGAAAAAGAGGTTGGAGCGTTAGAGTGAGTGAGAATTGAGAAAGCTTGGTGGGTGTGAAGGGAATGAGAGAAGGGGGGGAATATATATATACAAAGGGGGCTTGCGCAGTGGTTATGTAATTCTTTGAGAAGAGGGGAGAGTGAGTGTACACAAAACACAATGGAAAGGTGATGATGCGGGAAGCTTGGGAGGTACAGGTAAGCGTACTTGCGAGGTACAATTAGTGAAAGATAGAGATAGAGAGAGAGAGAGAAAAAATAAAATCGAAATAATAAATAAATGTGGTTATTAAATAAGGGGATTTATCGTGGCATTTAATTTATTTTGGCATTTTGTAAATGTTTGGATGTTACTACTACGGAATGGTGGAAGGGGCTAGCGCCGTTTGGCACCGTTATCGTATTTTGTTGATTTTTTTTTTTAATTTGTTATGAATATTTTAGGTGTCATGATCGTTCGCGGCCGGATCGAACGGCGAACGTGGTCTTAGATGTTACCACAACAACAGCAGGGTTCTCAAGTTTTGTCCTTTCCCGCTAAGTATTCCTGTTTTCAATCTGCTTTCTTTTTTTTTAATAATTTTCTGTATTCTCTTTTATTATGTGCTTTTTGAATAGAAAAGCTTGTATCATTTAAGTTTATTAGGAAAATTCAAAAAAAATTGAATTTAGTTTTAATCTATTGATACTATAAACAGTTTTACAGTATCATCTAATCATGTATTATTATCTGATTATATATTATTAAATTATCAAAAAAGTTTAAATAAAATAATAATTATTAAAAAAATCAAATATATAATAATATATAATTAAATAATAATATAAAAAAATTAAAATTAATAATTTTTGTATATAAGAATAAGTCTGCCAAGCTGTGCATAAAAAGGAAATTAAATAAGGTTATTAATTTCTTTTTAATAGATGAAATTTATGTGGTCTGTAACTACTAAAATAAACTTGTTAATTAAATTAAGAAGAAAATGACAAATTAATTTTAGTATTAAAATTAATTTAAATATAATAAATATTATTCAATAAGGTATATTCAATATTAATCTAATAAAAATTAAATTATTATTATCAAATCAGAGTCTCATAAATTTTTTCTTATAATTTTAAAATAAGTATATTGAATATTAACAAGATTCAAATGAAACTATTATTTTTAAATTTAACTCATTTAAATTCATTTTTACTATAAGTACATTGAATATGAAAACTATTTTTAGTTAAAAAATTAAAATTACTTTATTGATCATTCAAATAATTTAAAATATATATAAACCACAATCTTTAGATAAGATACATTCCAAATAAAATTGCTATTATCAAATTCAATTATGAATTTTCTCTTATACTTTTGAAATAAGTACAATGAATATTGAGATTATTCAAATAAAATTATTATTCTCAAAACCTATTCCTTCAACTTCCTTTTTAAATAGGTACATTAAATATTAATGTAATTTAAATGAAACTAAATTTATACAAAAATTAAAATTCTTCTAAATAATTTAAAGTATGTATAAATTCATAAATCACACAATAATCATAACTACTAAAAAAAAAGTGTCATGTGCAGGTAAATGAATGAATGAGTATATATATAATATTTGAATAATTATAATATTTTAAAATGAAATATCTTTTTGGCCAGACATTGAAATATTCAAATACAAGTATTTTTTACTCATTCTGTAGCACTTTGAAATCCATACAGATACTTTTAATCTCTAAGTAAATAAATATTTATTAAAGATGACATTATTGTATAAATGAACTCTTTATAGATATTAGGCTTACAATGAACTCCTCATAGATATTAGGCCTTATTTGATATATAGTATAAAATTCGATAATATAAGTTTATAGGTTCATTTTATCATATATTTAATGTGATATATAATAAGATAAAGTTATTTAATTCATTCATTTTTATCTAATGATTATAAAATAAATTAATCAAGCCTTATGTGACCTAATAAAGATTAGATAGGATTATTTTATATCAAGTTAGATGAAAATATAGTACTCCGAGCCCAAATCAATCCTAACTCTTGCTCTTGTGTTCTCCTGCAATTAAATCTTATATTATCTGACACTATATTTTAAGATTGTACTATCAAGTCTTATATTATCAAATTTTATCTTATACGAAATATCAAATAAGGCCTTATTGAAAAAAAAATTATGTGGGCATAACTTAGGTAGTTAGAGAGAGCAAATAATTATGTAGAGATTATAATTTTCTTTTCATGTGTTTAAAAGAGATTAATTGAAAATTAATTCTAACATATTTTCTTCATGATTTAAAGTTGTTGATAATAAATCGTTTGAAAGAATATTAATTATTTAAAGCTTAAACAAGTGAAATACAAGGAGTTGACCTAATCGTTATGGAGGTGTGCTCCATGCCTTGATAACTTATTTCTAGTGAATTGACATGTTTAACCAACTAGCTCACTTACAGTGAGCCAAGTTAACAATTTTTTAGTCTATGACAAAAGTTACTCTTGAATTAGCTCATTTTTTTTCAATGTTGTTAGTTCGAATTAGACTCAACAGCTTAACCGATTTGACTATAAATCAATTGAACATCAAATTAATTATGATTCAATTTTATAATTAAATTTATGATCAAATTAATTTAGATCCATCAAAACTAGTGAAAATCACTTTAATTGGTTAGTTAAATTAATTGAATTAACTAATTGAATAACTTGAACAGACCATTTTTATTTAAAAAAAAATATTTTTTCAAAATTTATGAATATTCGTATATTTTATGTTACTATATATAAATTATTTCTATGATATCATCTTATTCAACTAATAAATTTAAATAGTTGAACCAATTGAATTAAATCATATGTCTCACTAATTCACTGTTTGATATTATTTTAATTAACAGCATTACATTTTACTCTCATTAGTCTACGGGTACTTTGACATCTCTCCTTTTAAATAGTACATTTTTTACATTGAAGGGTTGATGTGCACAAAGAGGGAAATTATTATAGAGAATTCAGTGTTGAGGTCTTGACTAGGCAAATTCATAATCCATCGTATCTTTATGGCAAACTTTGGGATCAGGTACCATAAAATAAATCGTATATATCTTATCAAAGTCTAGAATAGCAAATTGAAATTCTAGAATAGAACGGAGATAAAAAAATTAAATATTTGATAAAATATAATTATATAATAATATAAAATTATTGTGTATTAACACTGAATCAAAATTTAACTTTTTTAAATATTAACCAATGACCCACTCATAAGTTATAATCCCTTTCAATGATTAAGCCATGTCAATTATTACAGTTCTTCCTACCCGATACAAATCATAAAATATAGGACAATATTAATGGCATGATATGTGCCACATTTATTTTCTCTACAAGAGTTTCTTCGTAAACAAAAGTTCCTTCAAAAAGTTTTTACCCAAAAAAAAAAGTTTCTTTATAAAGAGATATTTTAGCATTCAATAACTAATTCATTAATTTCATTCTAAAAAAACAAAATCATTGAAGTGATCCTATCATTATGTGTGAGTTCTGCCTACTCCTCTAGAGTTCAAGCATATTACTAATACTCTATTGATAATTTTTAAAAAATATTTTTATTTATTTTTTAAAATTATTTTACCATTAATATAACAACTTAAAAAAAACATAACTTTATTTTATTTCATTCGAAAAAAGTTAATAAAGAATGAAAATTATTTCAATTTAAAGTTGCGGTATATTATGAATCTCAACGGGATTTACTAATAAATGATCTTAGAGAAAATTTATCTTCAAAATTTTTAAATAAACGGAAGTGAATGGTATCAATTTTTGTTTTTTGGTCAATAGTATCAATTGAGTCAATTTCATTGGTTAAAAAGATAAAAAAATATTGTAATGATGTGATAGAGAGAGAGGGAGTGGTGCAAGAAACGTTGGCAGCGTAATTACCGGCAAGCTCGGTATCTCTTTCCGTAGTCCGTTTCAGTACAGTTCCGTCACTTTGATGAATGTCCTTCTCTTCTCCCACTTTTCTTTCCACGTCTGTCCTTTCTTACTCTTCTCTCTTTTCCCACTCTTCCTTCTCGCGTGTACGCTTCACTCTCTCATTAAAAAAAAAATTAAAATCTCTATTTGATTTTTCAAATATTATGTTAATATTAATTTAATCTTTTAAAAAATATTAATATTAATTTAATTTTTAAATTATAAAAATAATATAATTTTAATTTTTTTAAAAAATTAATATCAATTTATTTTTTTAATAATACAAAATTGACATTAATATAATCTCTCAATTATAAAAATTTTATCAGTTTAATTTTTATTCATACACAAAAGAATAATTTTCATATTAATTTTTATTATTCAAAAATTAAATTAATTTTGATATTATTTAAAAAATTAAAATAATATTAACGTAATTTTTAAAAGATTAAATTAATATTTTACTCAAAATTAAATAAGTATTTTTTTTTTATTTCATGAAAATAAATATAAGATTGTTTAACATTTTTATTTTACACTTATACAATATTCAATACATAAAATAAAAAAAGAATACTTATTCTAAAAACATTAAACAATTTACCCCCTCTCATCCCAAAATCAACAAAAGTTGGTGATTCGTCACTATCAAATTGTACATCTGGGATTAAAAAGTAAATTTGGAAGCAACTGTTTTTGGATAATCCTTGTCCTCCCCATTGCACATGTTTGTGCGTTTGTGACTTCATGGTTGGCAAGGATTTTGGACTTCTTTCTGTTAGGGATTTGCTTTGCTTTATTTTATCTATTAATCACTTTTGAGTGTGACTACGACCAAAGTGTAGCAGATATCTATGCTTGACTACTTATCTGCCTTTTATTCTATCAAGGAATATAAATTTTGGAAGCATGATATCATAAATCAAGTTGCAACTTGCAAGTGAAATTTTAAGAACAATATATGAAAAGTTGAAAGCCACGTTACACAAATTTTTTTTTTAAAATAAAAGTCTAGAGCTGCATGAGTAATAGCTCAAATAGTAATTTGATTCTTCATCGAAATTGAGAAATCAGATTCAGGTTCAAATTCCTCTCCCCTAATTAAAAAATGCTAACTTAAATGAGTTAGTGGTAGAGAGTTTCAATAATTTGTAGGAAATCATAATTCAAACCTCTATACAAAAGAGATAAGATTACATTATGTCCTCTTTAATAGAAATTTTAAAATAAGAAATTTCCTTCAATTGCATAACAATATTAATAGATTCCTCTCATAGGAGAAAATTAGAAGTCTTCCAACTATTTCTAGAATAACAATATTAATTTTCTGAATGTAGGCCTTTTGTTTTCCTTCTCGTAAGAAAAACTCTCTTTTCTTCTTTTGGTTTTGGTTTTTAACTCATAACAAAATTAAGGTTACTCAGTTGATATTCAAAGTTCATTTCAAAAACCATTAGTAAGCAAAAAGTCATATCATGAGAGATTTAAATAATATATATATATATAATATATATATATATATATATGTATATATACCACACACCTCCCTGACATCATTGCAAGTGAAATGTTCAATATAATAAAAATATAAATCTGATAAGAAGTGGAGTTCCTTATTTTATTGTACCCATATTATGACTTTCTTATTATTTTTCCTGCAATACATCACTGTCAGTGCAGCAACTGCCAAGAAAGGTAAGCTACAACTGTACAACTTCCATTACAATATTTAAAAAAAAATATTGTGGTGGCTAGTTCTAAAATGATTTGAAAAAGTAGGGGAAAAATTCTAGTAACGCGCTGTGCATTAATATTTAATAGAATTAGTATCTTCTTTTTTTTAAAAATAAAAATATAAAACCCAAATTGATTCGACAACTAATGTGTCTGGTGGCGGTGTGCAAGCGCCGTTGCGTGGCTTTAACAGCTGGGCGCGTTTCTAGGCGGCACCGCGACTCGCCGTGCCGGCCACCAATCATCGCCATTCGTCTTGAAATATTTGCCAAATGATATTATTATTTCGATAAATCCTAAAATATTATTTTAGTTGTAATATTTATTAATGTCGTCAACACTGCTTGATCGATTGAACTCAGTGGAGTAGTTCAAATTGGATAAGATTTTAAAAAAAAAAGTTTATTTTATAATTTTTATTTTAAATTTTTTTTATTTAACTAATTAATAATATAGGCCTTCTTACTTAAATTAGAGTTGGGTAATAGACCAATTCGACCCAGGCTTGTGATGGATTTGCTTTTAAACGGATCAAATCGAGTTAGTTCATTTGTTAAAAAAGTTAATATTTTATATAATCTTAATTTAATTCTCTTAATTCGTGAGTTAATGGGTTGTTTCATTAATTCGTTAGTTTTATTTTTTTATGCTTTTTAAAATATTTATAATAATATATCTTATCTAAAATTATATAATTTAATTTATTTTTTCATCAAATTCTCAAAATAAATATATATGAAAAAAAATTAAACAACATAATTAAAAAAATTTTAAAAAAAATACAGAATAAACAGGCCGTAGGTTGATCCAGTCCAACCTGTTTAACTTGTAAATTAAACAGATCAGATTTTTATGACTCGCATTTAAACGGACTTTTAATATGAGTGGTGCTAATCCTCACAAGTTACAAGTTAAACGAATTGGTTCACGGATCACAATTCGTTAACCTAACTCTAACTTATATGGGAAAAATGAAAATAAGAAAGCCATTTACCAAATAGGAACCATATTGTGTTTGTTTTCTTTTACTTAATTTGAAAAACAGGTTCTTCTAATTATTTAGTTTTTAAATTTTCTCAAATTAGTGGAATTCAACGTAGTTTTAAGTCGTAGCACGCAATCGAAAAACTTGTCCACGAACGATTTCTTTAACCTTTTTTTATTGAATATTTTTCAATAGAACTTTTATTCTACTTTCAGATTGGGAATATGCTACTAAGATTCCAACGTAGCTTATCACCATGTGCCATTTAATGCATGTGAATGCGTTTAAAGAAAGAAAAAAAAAACATTCATTTATTTAATCTATGGTAGCCCCCATAATTGTTTTCGGTGGATTGCATTTGTGATAAGAGGATGTTTCATTTTCTGAATTTTGGAATAAAAATAAGGGATCCTAAGAAAGAAAAGGAATTCATGTTTGACAAATGACAATAGTTATTATATATATTTATGCAAACATAAAATAAAAAAATAAAGTGACAACTACCTTGACGTGCAAGCATTTACAAGTGTGATTGTGTGAAGTAGTTTATTTGAGAATCTTATGTCCTCTTAAATAATTATCATAATGATTCTTTTAGTATTTAATAAAAAATGTAATATTTTAAAAGCTTAAAAATTAAAAAGCATTAAATATTTTCATCATTTAATAATCAGAAAGATTATTGGACTAGTTATTTAAAAAATATAGAATAATTTATTCTATTTAACATTATCAAATGCATAATTTTTAGGATTTTTAAATGTTTAATAATTTTTTATATTAATTACTAATATTATCAATGGCATAATTTTAGAGATTTATCTATTTTTAATTAAGAAAGTAATTTATTCTTACATAACATTTAAATTATTCTAAAAATATCCCTTACAAATGTTATCAGTATGAATATACCATGTAGCATCATGTCCTTTTAATATTTCATAAGTGAATTTTCTATAATAATAATAATAATAATATACATGAGTTGATTGCTTTTAATTTTTTTTTGTATTGAAAACTTCAATAATATTCAATTATTTATATATTAAGTAATAACATATTATCAATTACAGAATTTTTTAGATTTTTTAATTTTTAATTATTTATAATGTAATTGAATAACATTGTCAATTATATTAACAACAAATAAATTACATCAAATTATTTAGAAGATTTATGACTATTTGTATATTAAAAACATTATTAATGCCTAATTTTTGGTATATTATTAACCATCTATTGTACTAACAATGATGTAACTCAGTTGTAAGTAAGTTGGAATCCTTTTATCAATTGCATAATTTTTGAAAATTTTAATTAATTAATAACATTATAAATTATATAATTTTAGGATTTTTTTATCTTTAATTTCGGATAACTTAAATTCAAATAACTTCAAAAATTGTCATAACAAGTTGTCACATGACATCATGTCTTTTTAGCATTTTATAAGTGAATTATCTTTATATATTATTAACATTTTGAGTGATACTGTTATACTTCTCAATCCATACTTTTTTTTATTTTTACTTATATAATTATTTTATTTATTAATTATAATTTTATTTTTATAATTATAAATTTATTAGTTAAATAAAAATAATCTTAAAAAAATATAAAATAATAACTCTTTGTATTTTAAAGTTATTGTAAATATAAAAAGTATTTGTGTTTATAATTTTATTTTTTTATTTGTATTTAATTAGTTATTAATGATTTTTTTAAAAAACTAAAAATTTGATACCAAAAGAAAAAAAAAATTCTTTTATAATAGTATAGATTATACATAGATAATGAAATGTAACAAAAAGGAGACTCTACCTTACACAAGCAGAGTTGTTCCTCTCAGATTGAATAGCTTATATGTAAACATGTTTCTGCATGTTTTGTTGATTTTCATTGACCACCGATTTGTAATGTGGTCCTTCATTTATAGACGCTCGTCATTGTCTGCTGAAAAGGAACTCGCATGGCCACTGCTTTATTGTCCTTCCGTAAAACCAACCACTTTCCAGAGGGCTCTGGCCCAAAGTAATTTTTTCATTAAAAGAAAATAAGAAATAAAGAAATTTATCTTTTTAGTCTTCTTCCTAGAACCATCCACTATGATATATATTAGGCAATTTTGCTACCCTGAGGTCCACATAATTGCCTAGTTAAAGAAAATTATGTGTTTTAGTTTTAGAAATGACTCACTTTTTTATGCCTTTTATTTCTTTTCGTATTCATTTTTTGGGTCAAAAATTTGAAAAGTATGAGTAAATGTAAAATACTCATGAATGGAGATAAGAATAAAAGGGAATTAAGAAAATGATAATATTAAAATGAATCATAAATAATACATCAACATATAGGATAACATATAAATATAATAAGGGAGATATGGTTTGATTAAAGCGAGTGATTCGCTCTCTATAAGGCAATTTGTGCTATCTATAGGAGTTCACTACATTAGGAATCAAATTCAACCATTATTAAAGTGGGTAATGGCTTTTTATTAATTTAGTTTGGTTGCACTTTTTTTTTTCAGAAATAACTTATGCCTCTGAACAGTTAGTTGAGTAACTTACTTTTAAGAAAAATAATTTTTATAAGTAATCATATGAGTAAGTTTATGGCAGCCTATTTGGGATACCAGACATGCATGTATGTGTGCGCCAATGGGTGGGAATGTCTTTACGAGTCTCGATACACTTATTTCATTAAATAAATTTTATAAAAATTTTCATCAATTCAACTTTCATATTAAAAGTTTTTATTAAATAAATTGAGTTCATAAAATATAAAAATTAATTAATTTTACATTCAATGTATAATAAATTAAATGTAATTTTAAAATACAAGTAAATATCAATTAAATCTTTTATATATATATATATATATATAGATATATATATATATATGGTTTATCTTGAATTTGATATACATAATTGTGATAATAAATTAACAAATGAATTGATAAATTTGTATATTATAAAAAAATTAACAATATAAATATAGAATTTCCATCTTATTTCTTCTATCGAAATATTTCTGCTAGGAATGTAATTTTCAATGATAATAGCTAAAAATATTGTATTTTTAGTTTTTTATAATTTAATATATATATATATTTTAAAAATTGAACTATAAAAAAAATCTTCATTAAACAAAGATGCTCGTCGAAGTGTGTCTTATTAAAAAACTAATTCCTAAAAAATATGAATATAAAAAAAACCTACAAGAATTATTTCTCATGAAAAAAGTTATTCTTTTTTTAAAGATAAAGTGAAAATGCACGACGAGGGTGGAAAAAAGAAAGTAGAAAGTGGGCACGCGAGAACGGAAGTGGCGGAAAGAGTGGTGGCGCGTGTCGGGTACGTGAGGCGGGGGCGGTGGGGGCCGAAAATTAGTTGGCGGAGTCGTCGAAGAGAAGTGGTCGTTCCGTAAGACCGTACGGTGCCGTACAAAGGACAGGCCACCGACCCACTTGCTTGCTTTAATGATCCAGAGCAGAGACATTATGAACACTTTCTGACAGGGATTTCCGCGAAGTGCCTCCCTGGGGCCCACTTTTCTAGTCTACAGTCGCTCCCACCCTACTCCCACTTTTTCAACCCTTTTTTTTTTATATAAAAAAACAATTATTATATTTTTTTTCATTTTTCTCATTAACATTTACTCGCTTTTTCAAATAAATATAAATAATGTCTTCAAATAATAATAATAATAATAATAATATTGTGCTGACAAACTGGGTTTTGAACCTCCACAGTCGATTCTCAACCCCCTCAACCATGCTTTGATAAATTTGCCATTTTGTTTGGGTTTTTCAATAGCAGAAAATTGATTATGCATTTGAAAAAATGTTAAATTTTCTTAAAAAAATTGTAATTCTTTTTAATATTTAATAAGGAACGCATTAAATAAAACAATACTTTATATTCTGAGAATTTAGAATATATTTAATATTTTTTATTTTATAATTGAAAAAATTAGTTAAGAGGATATAAAATATTTTTCTTAAAAAATGGAGAAGTGACTTCAATGTTGCTTCCCCCTTCTAAAATTGATTTGGGATTAGTTTTGTTTTAATAATAAGGAAAATATCCTTGTAATTAATGCTATAAATATAAATTTTATAAGTGAGATTTAATAGTTTTCTGAAACTATTATTGCAATAAACACTTTAAAAGTGATTTTATTTTATAATATTTAAATAAATTCAAATAATATATAATCAATTAATTTACTTAGAATAATTTCTTTTTATAATTTAATGCAAACAAATCTTTAATGCACAATTTTTCTACTGCTTTTTAGGAGTATTCTGCAAAATCTTAAGAAGTAAATAATTAAATTAACCTATTAAGTAGTGGCATTACGCTGTTTTCTTTCATCGAAAATAAATGCTGTTTTCCAATTGATAAATTTAGTCTCCATGGATATGTCAATTTAGCTTTTTGGTTTAGCTTCTTATAATTTAAACGTATTATTATTAGACAACAAACATAAAAAGTAGATTATAGGAATCAATTACAATATTTTATAGCAAAATATAAACAACAATAAATAAAAGGGATGCATATGTAGGAATTATCATGCAATAATTAAAATTTAGAAGAAGTAGACAACGAGTTTGTAACTCAACTAATATAGTTTTAAGATTGTAATGTGATGATGTGCAAATTTTATCTTCCATTAAGTCACTATCTTGCTCACCTACCTGTGTAACTAAATAAGAAAATTAAAAGGAAAATAGTGAAGCTTTAGAGAGAATTACTTAGAATTGTGTATACTACAGAAACATTTTTGCCTTTCGGGGCTATTGGTCCTTCACCTTTTACCTATGTCCACCCTTATTTAGAAACGCATGTTTACGTTTTATATGAAAGTATAAATATTGTTATTATATATCAATAAAATTTTTAAAAAGTCTATTTTTTTTATACTAACGAGGATTGTTTGTTATTCTAAATTTTTTATTCAATTGAATTTACTTGAATTTAAAATTTCTAAAGTGAGAAACGTAATTCAGAATGTAAAATATAAATGAATAAATATTGATAAAAAAATTACATGAAAGGATTTTAATAAATTTATAATTTATAATTTATATTCTTATATTTTATCAAATTTTAAAATGTTACTTTTTTAATCAATATTTATAAACATTACAAGTACACTTTTTGTTTTATAGGAGCCAAATTTATTTTACTCCAACGTATTTCTGTCATGAAATAAATCTAATTTAAAATTCATTTAGATTTTGAATAACTTTTTATCCTATTGTTTTCTTAGTCAACAATCAACGATGTCCACTGCTAAATTAACGGAAAAAACCAGATATTAATTTTTCGGTTTTTGATTTTTCAAAATTTGGGCAAAGCTTGGCTACATTCGCATATTGCATAAATTATAAACAAGAGCTGAATATGATAAAAATAAATAAATAAATGAAATTATTATGTTATATTCTAAATTCTGTAGAATGTGTTATCTTCTTTCTTTTTTTGCACATGTATCATTATCTTAAAATTTTAAAACTCTTTTTTTTTTCTCAAAATGTTATTATTATTATTATTTTTAAAAATATATACTCATTATTACCAGTAACCAGGTTGTCAGATTAAGATCTGACTCATCTGAGCAACACATTTCGAAGCCAAGTCTGGCCCACACATGTTGACTGGGCCAGGCATGTCCAAATCGGCCCACCCAATATTACATGAGAATTCTGGTCATGGTTCCAACTGTGTTAATTTTCCAAGTTGCCTCTGCCCCATGTCAATTGCTGAATTGCCCCATGCCACCAGAAAATCCCCAGCCACTGTCAAATATCAATGGCCTCTAATTAAGAGAATGGTCCTGAGTTGGCCCCTCAGTGCCAGGTTTCTTAATTATTATTTTTAATGGCACAAACGGGTTGGTTGCATCTTTGAATTCCATTTAGATGCACACTCATTAGAGTAAAGGGCAAAGACAGGCTTTTAAAAAAAAAAAGAGCAAAGACAGATGAGATTTTACCACTTCAGGTTGGGCAAATTACAATATAGTACTCTTTGATATGAAATAATTCCTAAAATGCTAAGTCAACTTGACTTATTATAAATGGATTGAATTAGTAAATAAAAATTAATCAATCACAATTCGCATTAGGTGAAACAAGTTTGCTTCACTTAAATTTTATTTTTGGTCAGTTATTGATATTACTTTTAAAAAAATGCGACATATAGCAGTCAACAAAAAGTAAATAATTACAAAATGTATTTATGTTAGCATTTGTATTATTTAAATAAGTTTTTAGAGAATTAAATCAGTTTTTACTTATTTTTATTTTATTTATTTTATTATTTATATTATTTTTTAAATATAATTCTGTCTTTAAAAATTTATTTAATTTAACATTATTATTTTTTGCAATTGCGTTGAACATTATTTTTTTATTAAATTAAGTTATTTTATTTAAATTTACTTTTCACTAAAATTAAATCCATTTAAAAATAATTTATAAAATCTAATAATCCAAAGACACATTATTTTCAGGGAACACTAATTATCAGGAAAGCAATTTTCATAGCAGAGAGATACGACTCCTTCATATGAAAACCAAACTTTGCTGTAACCAAGTCTTGCGAGAAAAGCAATTTTCGTAGCAGAAAGCTACCACTCGTTCCATAGAAAAACCAAGCTTCGCTGTAACCAAGTCTTGCAAGAAATAATAAGAAGAAGGAAGACCAAATGGAGTAAAATAAAGCTTGGTCTAAGGATTGACTTGGAATTCCATTCCCTGATTTATGGGGCGTGGAAACTGGTCAGAGTACAAACCGTACAAACATTGACACATCACTTTCTCGTTCAATTCATCTTCGGGTGCGGTTTCCTTTCCGAGAAAATTCCATTCACATACAACGCAAAGACACACTTTCTTCCTTTGTGGCTTGCTTCCTTTGTCCTTTTCATTTGTGAGTGTAATCAATGCTGCTACCATCACCTTCTGCAGAATTTACCAGTCACCCAATTCAAACACTTGAGTTTTGCAATTCAAAGGTGGACTTTAAGCAAGAGTGTTAGAACTTAAAACTGAGTGATTTTCTCTGAAAGTTCCCCATGATGCACTTGCACCAAGCTAACATTTTTTGTTTAAAGACCAAAAGGAATCGCTTGTGTCTTTCTGATTTTATGCTAAGAAAATGACTGAAAGCCACGTTGAATGTCAGATCAAATTGAATTGCAACAATTGGCTTCAACTTTGAACCCTGTGATGTGATCACCATGCTTAGAATTCTACGTTGAGATCAAATTGCAGCAATTGGCTTCAATGTTGAGATTTTCTTTTTTTAAATTCCATTTTTGTCTTTGTATGGTTAGGTGGGACATGGACTTAAAATGCGAGGATCATATGGGTATCATTTCTTTTCTTTTAATTTAAAAAAATAGTTTTTTTGACTGACAGAGTGACAGGGTTGATACCAAGTCAAGCAATGTAAGCTTATTGGGCTTCCAACATTCATCCATCAAGAAATTAGCAGGCTGGGCTAGGCTGGGCACATACCTTTGTTCAAGGGGCTGATCCAAACTGTAATCTTTAAGGGGTCCATCGGCCCAAAGCCCCATGCTTCCTACCAGTGCTATTTGTATTTTAAATACCAGTATAAAAAATAATTAAATAGATACCACTGTCTGTCTTCAGACCAAAAAGAAAAAAGAAATTCTCTCTAATCTCTATCTGTGGATAAAAATAATACGAAAAAAAAGTTGTAAATTGTCATATAAAAAAAGTGTGATGATATCTAATAGAATAGGTACACATCTGAGGCTAAAACTCAACACATTTTTTATGGCCATAAACCTTGCACATCTTGGGTCTGACAGAAGGATCAACTATACAAATATGAAGGTATCTCAGAGTCAAATGTTCAAGGAGTGGACTATTGTTGTAGCTTTTGTAAACTTAGTTAGAAACTCTGACCAAAAAAAAAAAAATGCTAAAATAACAATTTAAATTATAAAACTAAAGAGAAAAAAATAAATATTTAAAGTTAAGTATCTCAGCGAAAATCATGTTTCCCACGCCATTATTTTATAGATTAGAATTAATCTAGACAGCAATTATTATTATCATTATAAAACATTTTAATTAGTTCAAGCAGGGGCGGAGCTAAAATAATTTAATTGGAGGCCAAAAACAAAATTTCTAGCTATTAGGGGGACCAGAAATAAAAAGAACTATATTTATTTAAAAAATTTACATTAAAAATGAAATAATTTCAAACAAATTTGGGGGCAAGGCCTCTCAACCTAAATGACGTGCTGCCCTTGAGTTCAAGTGGCACAAAAAATGTTTTAAGACTATTTCATCTCATGATCGAATCTCATTAGCTCAAACTGTTTTATTTGAATATTTTTTTTCTAATGAAAAGATAGGTTATCCCATTTCAAAATATGAACATGTCACGAATTTCAATAAAAACTTACAATGATGTTTATAGATCCATACCAATAAGAGATTATAGGCAGAAATTTGATTCAAGACTTTTAAGTTAATGCAGTTTAATTCTATTAATCGAATCAACTTGTTTTTTTCCTGCCAAAATCCTCACGTACAATTTCACTTGCATTTAAGGGCGCAACCTCACACTTTTAGTGCATTTAGGATAATTAATTAGTCAAAGTGTTGGCACAATATTTGAACCTGAATAGTTGGGATAGTCAAAATGCAATGTTGCCTGAATTCGGCACTGTTATTTTGATTTGAATCATACAATAAATCTTAATTACGTAAAGTTTAAATTTTCATCAGAATACCTATTAAGTAATACTCATACAAGAATTATTTTTATTTCATATGCAGATAAATCTTTCGTCCGAAATAAAAGGTATTTCTTTTTTGCCCAAGTTCATTAATTCTTGAGTTTTTTAAGGACAAGGTCATGTGAAGAAGCATATGAAGCAAGAAAAAAAATGGAGTGATGCGTTGTCTGGTTTGAACAAATATGGAAGTACGTGTAGAGGCTGCGGGTTAATTTGTTTTGTAGACAACTGTTTTCACAATCATGACAAGCACGATCAATTAGCTAGAAATACAATATCCTATATGGGATTTCGATTCGTAACATAATGTGTAAGTGGAGATCATAGTTGTTAAACTATTTGAGTTAACTTTTAAACTCTTAACGACAATAGTAAGATACAAAAATAACTTTACTCGCATGTAAACTCTTTTATTAGTAAACTTTTACTAGTTTAAGCAATCTTTGATAAAATTGATAAACTCTCGATTTTGCTAGTGAGTTTACGAGTTTAGATTTGCACATAACTTTGGCGTGCAAAACTTTCATTAATTTTGTTAAATACTAGAATTGAGTTTATACTTATATTATATTAAGTCTATGAAGCTAATTTTATATGTTTATTTTTTTTTCTTATTATATTTTGGCAAACTAGAAAATACTATAAATGTTTAGGTTAAGTATAATATAACAATTGGATAGGTATAATATAATAATTGGATTGGATATTGAGTTATATTTTTATTTTATTACTTTTGTTTGTTTTATTATAGAATTGAAATTTTGAATATTGATTATTAATATACTGTGCTTGGGTGTTAGGATATGTGTTTTAAGTATTATTTTGAAGTATGTAAACTCTTACAAATTTATAAGTCGAGTTTAAGAGAAATTATCGAATTTATCTAAAGTCTCGAGTTTGACACCTTGGTGGGGATCATGATTCTATATCATTTTCATAACTTATGACCTCAATCTTGATTGCAACAGATTGAGTGTTATTCACGTAGTTGAGTAAGCTTGTATGTGTGTGTGTGTGTGTGTATATATATATATATTTATATTGATATATATATATATATATATATATATATGTTTATTTATATATTTATATATATGATATACACTACACCACATTTGGCATTTAGAGACTAATTGAGAATTTGGTGCCTTTGGTATGATATTACAAAGCTTCAAATTTATTAATCTTTCATATATACGTGACAACAAATCATGTCTCGAAACAGCCTGTTTCCATTTCTTTAATCTTAAAAACAAACACATCTTGGATGTCTCGAGTTGAATTTGTTATATGGTTGATTTGATAGAAAGCGAAAAAGTTAAATAAAGGAGATATAATGGATTGATGAACTGTGGGATCACATCTGGACTAGCATGAACGACACTAATAAATGGAGAGTCATTTCATTTTCTGCATAAACTAAAATAGAACAGCTGCATAGAATAGTTCTTGGTAGTTAAAACTCGTAGTTACTGAATCTGTACGCCATAGGATTCTGGTTCTTTTTGCATGAGGATTTGTCTGGTGATCGTGCTTTCTCATCTGCAATGGTAAAATAGCCATTGCGCCCCATACTTTGTTTCTTGTAAGTCAGTGCTGCTTCATTATGAAGTATTAACTGTGTGTTATGGAATCCTGCTTATGTTTCATGCAATTTGTGGAATTTAAAGATATGAACTGTGAAAGTAATTTGGCTAACATACAGCGAAAAGTACTTACGAGTTGTTTGCTTAATAGAAGTGAGTTATGTTCCATGCATGAGAATGTAATTCGATTCCTAAAAGTCGCATCTCATAGGGAGGGTCATATTATTATCGTTTCCAACCAAAAAGGTTAGGCTTATGGAATGGTTCAAATAAGCTAAACCTTATGGAGATACTCCTGATTTAAAAAAAAAATGCAGCAAAAAGTGCCTCGTGGAAGCATAACGTGTACAGTATATTCATTGACCCTAAATGTTGGATCTGCAAACTATTTATTGCTGTTGTTGATGTGAAAATCAGAGACTCCTGGGTGCTTGAGCAAATACGCACACCATTTAGTCCAAGATCTTTGCCATAAATAATTTCTGTTTACAAAGAATTTAGCAAATCTTGCTGATTTAAGATCCTGTTAAGTTGTCAAACCTTTCTGCAATTAAACAAAGTGTTTATGTTTTCTTAAATGTTCCTTTGTAAAGAAAAGGGACAAGAAACCAAAAAAAGATCAAAGCATCTTGGTATTGTTGGTCGTCTGCAAATTCTGATGATCTTCAATTGAAGTGCCATATTCCTTTTGCAATATTTGTCCTTTCTAACTTTTGGGCTTCAGTTTCATCTTTGATGATAACCTATGTGCAAAAACTTTCCTTTGTCCAAAGATGAGCATTCATGAAGAGCTCAACTTTCAGTTTTGGCCATTGACTCCCTTAACTTTGAAAAAGCATCTAAATAGTGTTGGAACAAGATAGGATTTTGGTGTAGATTTGAAATCTGTTTATCCAGTGAAAAAATATAAAACATGGCAGGATTCAGATTGATGATCCTTGATCAAAGCTGTAAGAATGCTAATATGATCAAAATATAAGCAATTCAAACCTTACAAGCTTGATTAATTAAGAGCTTAAGCAAAATTCTGAAAAACCTTGGAGTTCGTTTGTGATTTTTCGTGCAGCAACAGCAACAAGAAAGAAAGGAGTTATGTATTTGCTACTTGAATTCATTGATATCATAGCCTTATACAGAAAAAGTTAATTTTACAAGTGTTCCTAATTCTTACCAGCTAGTACTGTAATGTCTTCATTCAATAAATACTTCCTTCAAATATGGATCTTGTCTTGATTGATTTTCAATGTTTGTCTTATCTTTACGTACGAAACTTTCTCCTACGGATCAGGGTCGGTTGGTATTGGAAAATTCAAGTACAAGGGTGGTAGCAATGACAAAATCAACTTTCTCCTAAAGGAACCTGGGTAGATTGGTATTGGAAATTTTAGTACGTGGCTGGTAGCAATGACAAATCAACTTGCAAAAAAATAATAATAATAGAAGCGGATTTTGAATGTTGTTGAAGTTGATGGGATCAACTGCGGAAATTGAAAGTTGAGAGGTCTATTTGCCAAAGCCCGATAATTCAAAGGGGTTCTATGCTTTCCCTCCCTAAATTTAAATCCAAAACATGTAAGTGGCTTTATCATATTTTTGTGAATATATCCAGAGTGCATGTTCTAAGTTAATGTATTATAAGTGTACCATTTTAAGTTTAATCACAGAACAGAAGCTGAAGCATGATTCAGCATGTTTGTTTGTTAATTTTGCGGGTCTTTACTAGGAAAAGTTTCTTTTAAGTCTCCTCGATCTGAGTCTTGGAGTCCAGTGAAATTAGAACAACTGTTATATTCTCATTTTCCATTAATCATTTTGCATTAGTTTCTTAAATTTTGATAATTTTCCAACTTGGGACGTTGGAGTTATCACACATCAGCAAACACCAGCATCATGGATGATGTCAGCTACCACTAATGCATGGCCACAACCATGCTTCATTTATGGTTCCAGGATTGATTTCTTTGTCATTGTTAACGAGTGGTGTATAGTACTAATAGTTATACAGATGACATCTGGTTTTCAGATTGTTTTTTTCTACTCTTCCGTTTTCACCAGTACTGAAGTCTGGCACCTTTTGATGCAGCCTTCATTATTCAAGGTTCTCTGCAAGTAGTTGCAGAACTTTGCTTCTTGTTTCACACTATCTTAAAGATAGCACAGTCTCTTCCGTTTCGGAGTGAGAGATTGAGTTCTTGCGTCAGCTGAATCATTCCAATAAAGTGTAAAATGATATTCTTTCACTTGTTTATTACTCACCACGCATAAAATATTGGAAATTCCCACTCTGAACCGAAAGCTATGTCTTTCTTTGTTACTTACTCAAGTGTTCCGTAAACGTAAACTTAATGTTCATTACAACTAGCCACTTAAACAAAATGCAGAAGGATATGCCAAGGAGGTGACAATGATGTTATCCAATGCACTATTAATCCAGAAAGAGCCCAAATGTAGTAGCAAAAAACTCATTCTACTATACAAGCTCTCTTCATATATTTTCCTATCTACTGGCTCTTCTTCATGTGCATACCAAGATTATGCCATGGAGGAGAGACCAAATTCCTGCCCAACCAATCTAAGCAGCTCCAAATGGTAAAGTGTCCACCGCAAATCATCATATTCAGAATTACAGGCTTACAGCAATGATCCTAAACTTGAATAAAAAATTATGGTCATCAATTGGAGGGTACATGGTAGTATTTCCCTTTACAAATGCATCTGTAAACTATAGGGCAAGACTCTGCAATCGAGCACTTGAAACTCACCATCACCCTCTTGCAGGGAAAACATGGTCCACATGCATGGGAGCAATCTGGTAAGGTCGAGCCGGTTGGGTAGAGTTCCATTCCCATGTCTTCCTTTGCTTCTTCCTACAAATTACGAGTAGGCAAAGAACCAGTAGTTAATCCAAGAGCACTGTGGTTAACCAATTTCTTCGTTCAAAAACATGCAAATGAGTTACCATACAATAATGAATGAAACTATCAAACCTCTTTATCTCCAAGAGCTGATTTCTCTTCTTGCAAGCTGATCAACTTAACTGGAAAACAGGAAAAAAAAAATCACATAAATACTCAGCAATAAAACCCTTTCAACCAGTAACCTTGCCACAACCATCAAAAGAGTATATCTATTTTCAAGGGACACTCTAATCCTTGAATATTGGATGTTCATACTTGAAATTGAAAATTTCAGCCTCAAACCTCATTGGAGTATGTTGAGTGAGATTAATGGAAGGAGGATGCATTGCCGTTATTGTGAAGTTCAACTTTTGATAGACCCAAAAACAAAAAAATTGAAGTAGATATCACTTACCATGATTAGGGATCACCCTAAGACTCCAACCAATGGAAACTACCATGAAGAAAATCACAACTAGGAAAGATTTGTGGGTTCCAAGCGAGAAAGTGCTCATATTTGCAGCAACTATACAAACTCAAGTAACTTCAGATCAGTTTTCATCAGTAGAGGAAATGCAAGCTAGTGAGCAAAAAGCATGAAGATGGGGGTGTACTTTGGAGAGGACACTGTTGATGCCCGACAAGGTACGATAATATATATGAAGATGCAATAGTGTCCCATTAAATGTGCAGTGAGGTACATCTGCTGCATTTCACATGATCCACGGCCTTCTTTTAAAAGGTTTCACAGGTTTTGGTGAGTCCCCAAAAAAATAAAATATTAATATTACCATCATCAGAAACTGTAAATGAACAAGGACATACATTTTTATGAATCTCAATAATAACTACAAGCTTTTTTGATACTTGTACTGAAACACAGTTTTAGGCCAAACAGATTGGGAAGTCAGTTGCCAGTTGCCACGCTCGCACGGTCTCTCACCTATCAGAGGAAAGGGAAGTAAGAGGAGGGGGAGGAGCAGAAAATAGTAATAGTTGTTTGAATGAGGGCATTCATTGAAACATATTTGAAAACTGAAGGGTTTATTACTGATAACTCTGTCTAACATGAAAATTCAGTCCACAGTTTACTAGACAGAAAAATTAGAGGTTCAACCTTCAAGTGATATCCTGCATATGCTGATATCTGAATAGTTAATTTGTCGTTAACCCAATAAATTTAGTGCTAAAAAGTTTTTTTCTTTTCTTCCTCTTTGTACATTAATATGTGCCCGTACCTAGTTGAGTATACTTTTATATATTGTACAATATCTTCACATATTCTTCTGTATTTTGAATTCAACATATAATGCTGTGCCAATATGATGTTAATGTTCAACTGATAAACACAAAAGTCCAAGGGCACTGAATGCCCTATGAATTTGAACAGAGTTCACACTCACAGGGGCATGCAGTAAATTAAGTAGGAACAGATGCAGGCGTGATGAGTGGAAAGGCAATTGATGAGGGTCTTTGACACAAACGTGAAGATCAGGTCTCTGGAATAAATGAACTGTTTTTGGGTTCTTCTATGATTTTAATGGATGAATGAATGAATTTATGTCATTTTTTGAATCTCACAGTTTTTATGTTTCTGGCTGTTCATTCCAAGTGTCACAAGAAAATGGACACAGCTTGTTTGGGATGTTCAAGATGGCATTTTGTTTGGTTGCTCTCTCAGTGAGTGACAGTACAAGTCTCCTCTTCACTCAAGTACCCATTTCTTCTCTTTTTTAAATTCTGAGGGCATGATCTTAAATTCAAAGTGCGTAAATAAATTTAATTGGTAAAACATTTTATCAGTTTGCACAGATTTGAATCATTTTTTTGGTTCTATTTTTAGACAGATGGTATTGTTTTTTCTTTAATGAAGTATTACAACTTGATTTAAAAATAATTATTTAAATTTTCATTCATACAATTATATATTCAAATGGCACCCAAATATAATCGGTAATCAACAGAATGTAATAAAAATATATAAATTTTATTTTAACAAGCAAAGATACAATATTTTTAAATTTTAAAATGTAAGTACAATTAATAATAATTATAAACAAGAAGTTTATTAAAAATAGAAAGAGAGTGAGAAATTAAAGAACAGGTGAGTAACATTGAGGTTAGTTTTTTAAAAATCAAATTGATACTAAAATCAGAAAAGAAAGAGGTTCAAGGTTTTAAATTTGAATAAAAATTTTATACATTACAAAGAAAGGCACACACAATTTAAGAGGTATTGATGTAGTCGAAGTGAGTTATACTCCAGGCAAAGACTGCAGTTCAATTTTTAAAAGTCGCATTTTATGAAGAGAGTGATATTCCTGATCCGAGAAGATTAGGAATTGACCGAATCTGATAAAGATACTTTTAATTTATATATATATATAAAAAGATGGACACACACATATATATATAAAAGTCAAATAAAAAAGAAAAACAAAATATATCTTTAATATTTTCAAATTAATTCATGACACATACAAAAAGTTAACACAAGATAAACACACACTATAATTATAAAATGATAAAATATCAGACAATATTAAAAATTCTAGAGTCAAAAATCAAGTATTGAAAATTTGAGATTGCAGCCTCTTGCTAAATACATATAAATAAATATAGGACATTATATAAATATATCTTACAAAGTATGAATATATCTAAATATATATTTCATTATATAAATATATTTTACACAAAAATAATACAATATAATGAATAATTGAAGCCCACCATTCAAGTGGCACTAGTGGTGCAGTGGTACAGTCCTTTCCTTAAGGAAAGGGAAAGGACAGGAAAGGACTTGAGTTTAATTACACGGAGCTCTTTTAGAACATTCAACCGGTTCATTCACCAGAACAAAAAAAAAACTTGAACCGGTTCAAAGTTAAACGGATTCAACCATCCAATTTTTATAACAGTGATAAAACCTTTTATTTTTTTTCAAATTTATTTTTCGTTCATCCAAAATAAATTTTTACATGCTGGGTCAATATCTAAAACAATTTTTTTTTGGTCAACAAATCTAAAATAAAGTTTTTTTTTTTTGGCTCTCAACAAATCTAAAATGTAGTTCAAAGTTGATATTTTGTCTTTGGACCATGCCTGATGACAGTGGACTAAAGACCAATAACAAAGCTTGATGACCTCACATCACTCTGGGTCTGGAGGCCCAGTATCTTTTGGGGCCCTGTGATCCAAACTTGAAACTCGATACCTTGGCCTGGAGGCCCAGTATCAGTTGAGGCCTTGTGATCCAACCTTGAAACTTGACGCCCATCGGGCAGTTCTGCAGTTCGCAGTTCGCATTGCAGCATTGTACACTGCGCAGCTGGCTCCTTCTACTCCTCTTCCTCCCTCTCCCTCTGAAGCCAGGGTCAGTGTCCCCAAGTGCCTCTACCAAGCAACATAGCAGCTTTTCGTGTTAAATCTCAGGTAAACCTTCTTCTTTTCCACCCTTTTATTTTTGTTTACAAAGAACACCCAGAACAACTAACCTACACCCAATCCCGTCATTCTCAATTCTATTGCTTTCATATCATATATTCCCACTTTCAATACCCTTCTAGCAATGCTCAGAAGAAGAAAAATCATAACTTTCTTCTCAAGTTCCAGCATTTCCCAACTGGTTTATCCTGAAGCCAGTGCTATTTCAGAACCAATGCAATCTCCTCCATACCCTTCTTCTGGGATTCTCAAAACCTTGAACCCTTTCGGGGTTTCCCTCTTCTATGCATCGTATTCAACACAAGCGTCCAAATTTCCCGAATATGAGATGCCTTCGGTCACCTGGGGCGTGATTCAGGGCCGGAAAGAGAAGCTCGTCTCTCGGGTAATCATCTTTGACTATTTAAAGGGTTTAGGAATCGTTCCTGATGAGTTGCACGACTTGGAGCTTCCTTCCACCGTTGAGGTCATGAGGGAGCGTGTTGAGTTTCTTCAGAAGTTGGGGTTGACCGTTGATGACATTAATGAGTACCCTTCGATGCTAGGATGCAGTGTGCGAAAGAATATGATACCTGTGTTGGGTTACTTGGAAAAAATTGGGATTTCAAGGCCAAAGATTGGCGAATTCATTAAAAATTATCCACAAGTTTTGCACGCTAGTGTGATTGTTGAGCTTGCTCCAGTTGTTAAGTTTCTTAGAGGGCTTGATGTTGAGAAACAGGATATTGGGTATGTGCTGCAAAAGTATCCTGAGCTTTTGGGGTTCAAGCTCGAGGGAACAATGAGTACTTCAGTAGCTTATCTTGTCAGTATTGGTGTCAATCCTAGAGATATTGGCCCTATGGTAACACAGTATCCTTTTTTTTTGGGAATGAGAGTTGGGACTGTGATTAAACCTTTAATTGACTACTTGGTTTCTTTGGGGCTGCCAAAGAAAATTTTAGCTAGGATGTTGGAGAAGCGAGCCTATATACTTGGCTATGATCTTGAAGAGACTGTCAAACCAAACGTGGATGTTTTGATTAGTTTTGGAATTAGGAGGGAAGCGCTGCCTTCAGTTATTGCTCAATATCCACAGATTCTTGGGCTGCCTCTTAAGGCTAAATTGTCTTCTCAGCAGTACTTTTTTAGTTTGAAGATTAAGATTGATCCTGAAGGATTTGCACGAGTGGTAGAGAAGATGCCACAGGTGCTTAGTCTTCACCAACATGTGATAATGAAACCAATTGAGTTCCTCCTAGCAAGGGCAATATCGTCGCATGATGTGGCTGATATGGTGATCAAATGTCCTCAGTTAGTAGCACTGAGAGTTGAGCTTATGAAGAACAGTTATTACTTCTTCAAGAGTGAGATGGGTAGACCCATAAAAGAGCTTGTGGAGTTCCCAGAGTACTTTACTTACAGCTTGGAATCCCGGATCAAACCCAGATACCAGAGGTTAAAAAGCAAGGGGATAAGATATTCGTTGAATTGGATGCTTAATTGTAGTGACCAGAGATTTGAGGAGAGATTGCAGGGTAATTACATTGAAACTGAAAGTATAGGTCCATCATTCTGTATGGGTGGGAAGTTAGAGCTACCAGGAAATGAGACACTGTCAGATGAGGAAGAGGATAGTGATGATGAAGTACTATACAGACGAACTGTTTCTCTCTAGCAACACTTATCTTGGTTAAATCAATTGAACAACTGCAGAATTATAATTGTCATTCAATGGAGAATAAATTTATGTATGTTTGTTCATTTTACATTGTTGCATCTATATATTACCAACGGTTGACGTGTCAAGTCTTTCTGTCCATTCGTCATGTGCAATTATCCTTGGAGGTGGAGTAAAGCCTGAAAGCATGATGATATGCTATTCTTAACTATCCTGTTCTGAACTTTACTGTCATTCCAGTTATGCAAATTTGTCTGTGTTTTGAGTTCTGAGTGTAAGTTTTCTTCGGTATTCTACAAAAGAGCAATTTCATGATCCAAAGAACCAGTGCGATAGAGATAGAACTTTGAAATTTCCTTTCCACTGATGCTCTGCTCATGCTAGTGGACCAACATGAATATCCTATGTCGTAGAGTTGAAGAACTTGAAGAGAAAAACATACCAATACATTCAATTCAGGGTCAGGCCTAGAAGGAAAGGTACAAATTATTTCTTATGTTGGAGATATTACAAGCCGCATTGGAATAAACAAGGCGACTTCTTGTATAGAGCCCATCATATATGCTATTGTCTACAAGATCAAGAGCCTTATTACTGTTTAATATTTTAGGTTTCTTATTGTAGGGGAGTTTTGGGCCTGTGTAAACCAAGATGGTATAGCTAGGCTCCATGGTTACTTATAGTACCCGTGAATGAAGTAATAGGATCTGTTACATAGCTTTTCGCTTTCTCCCCCTTTGTTTAACTCAGTATGTAATTATAACCAACTTCTGTCTTCTTTTTTTTCCTTTAATATTTAGCATAATAACCAATTTTTTTCTGACAATCTTCACTTTAGGGTATATAGAGAAGAATAGGGAACACAAAAATTGGTGTCTACATCATCGCAGCACTGTTATTGAATTGTAATCTTGACACCATGTGATTTGGTTTATAATGTTGCAATTAAATGAGACTACCTTGTAGAAAAAATAAATAAATGATACAAGAAAAACAAATGTCTACATATATGGTTTAGGACCTTTTTAGATGAATTTTTTTAACAATTATTATTTCTTTTAGTATATCGTTATTTAGTAAAGCCACTTTTAGTAACAAAATGCAGTCATCAAGAAAATGCATAACATCATCAGCAAAAAGGTGAGACCATAAAGTAAAATGGATGCTCTCTGTAGCACTATAAAAAACAACGCCAACCGACCCAAACAGAAAAACAAAGAGCAATATAAAAACGGGAATACAAAGGAAGAGAACAATAAAGGAAGAATTTGCAGAACATTTGGTATTTAACTCATAACATCCATCTACAAGTTTATTGATAACCTTATAATGAATCATATTACAGAAAAATACAAAAACCAGAGAATAAACACAGGTTCATGCCCCACTTGAATGGCTAGATTTTGCTTTTATGTGAGGAAATGAATAACACAATGGATGCTCGCAGCTGCTAACTTAAAAAAACCAAAATCATATTGCAACAGTTCTCCCACTAAACAAGCAATAATTAAGCATCAGGAAATTGCCATACTAATTACAACACTGGGAAACGTAGCACCAAGAAAATAATCACCTCGTCCCTGGTGCAATGGTCACGCCGTATGGGTCTCAACTGCTGAAACACTCCCTATACTTTTGATCCAATATGGAAGCACGAACCCTTTAACTTCGTATCAGAAAAGATGGAAACAGACACGGACATCAGGAAGTTAGCTTCAGAGGGACATCAGGAAGTAAACCTCAGAGTTCAGAGAGCTCATATGACCATTGAAAACCAAATGAACTGGTATAAGCTAGCACTTCCCAAGGATTCAAAGATCTTCAATACAGACCACATGAGCTATTCCAACCAGCCCATTCTTGCCCAATAGAAGTCGCTTATGTGTGCACTATTGGCTCAGAACAGCCATTTATAGGTACTGCATATTAGAATCTTCTCACTTCACAGGACGTACACCAATAGTTCTTACACGAAAGCGGTACTGGGGCAAAGATTCTTCATCTTCACTCTCGTCGTCATCTTCACTAGAATCATCTTCAACACTGTCCCACCGTGTATAGTCTAGAGCTGAATGTCCTTTTGGTTTGGGAATTGATTGCCATCCTTTGGAATGTTGCTCGGTTGATTCGCTCTTTGGTGCTTTAGATGCTGTAGCCTCTGCTGTGGACTTTTTAGACTCACAGTTTAGGTCTCTTCCTTGTTTGGATGAAACCTTGGAGTCTGTTTCCGGGGCAGCACATGCAGCACTAATAGTAGCTTTGCCCAGTACATCCTTCTGATCACCCCTAATATTAGAAGTTACCGCATATTTCTCTCCCATTTCTTCCATGTTATTATTTCTTTTTAGTATCACCTCAGTTTTCTCATCTCCCTGTTCTTCAAACTCCTCTTCTGACTCTGGTATTGGAGCAAGTGACTTTCCTTGAGCAAGAAAAAAAAAACATTTCTTACTACAAGCTGACAAAGTACTTCATTTACTTCATTCTAGGCCAAATTTACTGGGTCAGTGGAAAAACTTGGAAGAGTTAGCTCTGTGATTTGCAGGAAAGCAGGGGAAGATGAGTTCTCCCTCTCATTTTGCACTTCATACAGCAATTATCAACCTAAAAGTGCGAAGCTACCAAACAATACTTAGGTTTTAATAAAATTAGAATACAAATTATAGCCACATATAGCCAATTTGCTGAGACAAAATTAAGTTGTTCACAGTACACCCATATCAGAAAAGGCTTCTAACATA
Organism: Castanospermum australe; assembly: GCA_019955255.1. Taxonomy (NCBI): domain Eukaryota; kingdom Viridiplantae; phylum Streptophyta; class Magnoliopsida; order Fabales; family Fabaceae; genus Castanospermum; species Castanospermum australe. Next base: position 120,151 of record NSJW01000120.1, read on the forward strand.
TGAAATGCAGGTGCGAAGAATAGGAGAACAAATAATACAATTGATCACCATCATATCTACTATCCAATGCTTCTGGAAAGTACACTTAATGAGTGTACCCACTACTGGTAGGATGAGAATGAAAAGGCAGGGAAAAAATAAAAATAAATCCAAACCAAAGAAGTGAAAGAACTATAAATAATATCGAAATTCTAAGGACTGCAATTATTATTATTATTTTTATTATTATTATTATTATTCAGTGAGAAGAGATAACACCATACCAATTGTGTCCTCAAGCGTGTTTGAAGATTTTGATAGACCTCTGAAGATGGATTCAACTCTAATAGTCTGTTGACATCAAAAAGTGCTGAATGGTACTCCTTGAGGGTGACTAGTGTCTGAGCCCGCAGCATCAATGCTCCACTGTGATTGTAATCGAGCTCAAGCACTGAGGTACACTCTTCTGCTGCCTGAAATGGTAGTGACACCAATTGATTGTATCCAAGAAAAAGTTCAGAAAGTTAAAATCCAAACCAATGTGTTAAAAAAATCTATAACACAAGGGCAACTAAGTCTGAGATTCAAGAATCATAAGACTGATAATTCAACATAAAAAGAAAAGCAGCCAGTATTTCTTAGCATTTGCTACAATTGTAAGCTGCAAATATAGGTCCTTCGACTGAAGTTTAAGAGAATGAAGTGAACACATTCAACTAATCATTTTTACATTCACAGTGCATAATTTGCATATGGATGTAGTCGTGTAAATATTGATTTTAGCCCTCCAAAAAATTGCAAGAAAGTTTACCAGCCAATCCAAATCAAATTTCAAGTTCAGGTGTAATATTGTTACCATGTTCCTATATGTGCTTCAAAAGGCCTAATAAATGGAAAGTTATACTTCCTGCGGTGAGTGGGGAGCGGAAGAAAAAGCATTCATTCTCAAATCTAGTAGTATAGAGTAAGAAGTGACTCAGTGAAAGCAGCTATCCAACAAGAAAATTGTTTCAGATAGTGTAAATAATTCTTATTTCTTAAGATGGTTCTCTCCATAGTCAACCATTAATTGATCTCTGCACAACTCAAGTTTCAGAATGCAATAGTGCTAAAAGATTTAAGCAACAATTTTATGAAGGAATCAGCACATAAATGGAAATATACTGTATCACTATGAAGATTCAAATTGCATCCAGAACAGAATGAAACTTAACTGAATAACAATAACAAAATCTTTATTAAAAAAAAAACCCCATTGAAAGCAAATCAGCAATTTCACAACCAGATAATGAAATTATGAGTAGAATCCACCCCCCCCCCAAAGAAAAAAAAAACCAACAGAGAAAAGAAGAGCGAACCTTCTTGAAATCTTGAAGCTTCAGATAACAAGCAGCTCGATTACTATGCAAAGCGATCTTCTGGGGCTTGGTCCTGGCCATCCCGATTGCTTCGGTGTAGAACCCTAGAGCCTCCCCGTACCGTCCGTCGCGGTACATCTGGTGGGCGCGTTCGATCTTGTTGGCCGGTGAAGCCGCCATGACAACCAAATTCGATGAGAAACTTCCAAAGAGTTTCAAGCCATGATTGAATCGCAGTGGCAAACAAACAAACAAAATTTGAACTTTGGATAATTTATTACTCAGCTCGCATCTATATATACACAGAGAGAGAGAGAGAGAGAGAGGGAGAGAGAGAGAAAGAGAGGTGATGGAGACAGCGAGGAGAAGACGACGCTGGAGCTTGAAGCGTTTCGAGCAATGACAGCGCCGATGATTGAAACGCGCAATGCTTCGTGTTCAATATTGATTTTTGAATCTTTGATACGGATTGAGAAGGTCAACTTGGGAATTTTATGCTTTATTGGGTGAGCAAAGTGTTAACCATCACTATTACCAAAAAAAAAAGTGTTAACTATCACGTGTAAAAAAAAAGTTGAGAAATATCAATAAAATCTTAATTATATTTGTTATTAATTTATATTTATATTTTTCTTTAATTACAGTATTACTAAAGTTTAAAATAAATTGTTCAAAAAGAGTCTTAAATCAAATCAAGTAGCATCCAGTCCAAAAAAAAATCAAGTAAAATCAAATTCAAGTCAAGTAGCTTTAATGTGTGTTTTGTTTAATTTTTAAAAATTTTCAAATCATAAATGAGCAAATGCTTGTCTCTTAACTTGTGTCAAAATTATGATTTTGGAATTCTAAATTGGTTATAATAATTAGTACATTGTAATTTTAATAATATGAATAAAATTTAAATTTTAAAATCGTCACTTAAAATTAAAAAAATATTTTAATTTTTATATTTTTGACCTAAAAGAGTAAAAATTTCTTTTTACTCTTTTTGTATTTAAAAAAAAAACACACTTCAAGTCATAAATCTTTCCTTTAACAATAAAAATTAAAATAAATTTTCATTTCTTAATTTTTTTAATAATTTAAGGTGTTTAATAAAATAATTCTCTTAATTAAAATTTTTTCTTAAATTATGTTTTTCTCTTAACTAAAATATTGTTGGAGATTGAAATATATTTTTTATTTTTTATTACTAGTAGAAAGGAATATTCCGACCTTTGTATATGATATGCAAAACTTTATTCCAATCCCTTCAATCAAATCTAATTTTTAGTACAATGTGTATAATTTAACCGATTAAAAGCAAATTCTTTTAAATTAATGCATGAAAAGTGCTTTTTGTTTTTTTATGAAAGATGAAAAATTAATGTACCAAACTACCAATAACCTTCGGCCACAAGATCGGAGTTACAAGCTAAGCATTTGACATTGGGCCAGTCTTAATTAGTGAAATTGGCCCAATATATATTTTGTCTTCTTATGACAAAAAAAAGACACACACACACACACGCACAAAAAGAAGACGATTGTATTCGTCTCCGTCTCCGTCTCCGTCTCCGTCTTCGTCTTCGTCGTCACACACCCAAGGTCACTTCTTCTACTAGCAGGAAATTGCATTAGATTTTGTAGGTTTCTGGCTTTGCTGGTATTGTGGATTACAATTGAGTGATGGAAGGATCATGCTTCTGTTTATTAAAAAATAAATAAATTTGTTGACTAAAAATTTAGAATAAAGACAAAGAATTCTAATCTAAAATTAGAATAATGGACCACAAGTAATTAAAATAGAAATCAAATTTGTGATTGACAAATTACAAACTTACCACTTCACCTATCTTTTAGTGGTTGCATACTTTTTCTAACTACAAATAAGTACAATTACGTATTGTAAATTTTGTTAAAGATATAAAATTATTCAAATTACTTTTACCTAACAATTTAAAGCTTAAGCCACAATTTGAGTAATAGCTTTCTTTAAACGTTGAGTGATAATCTCCCTTAATAGACTTTATAGTTCTACTTTTCTGTGGTTAATTTAAAAAGACAATTTTTTATTTTTTATTTCATAGTAAAAATAAAATATTGATATTGTTAAACAAATAAAATAAATACTTAGTGTGAGAATCTCTTCACACACACACATATATGTATGTATGTATTAGATATGAAAAATACTACTTGCACATCAAAATATTTGGCCTCTTTAAGCTTGCTTGTAACTTTTTATTTCTACTTTGAAAACAATTTTTAAAATAGTGATGATAAAATATTTATCAATTCAGAGAACAAGCTAACTATAAGTTACACAAGTTACATAAAAAGGGATGATAAAAAAAAAAAATAAATGTGAGTGCAAATGACAACAACACTCGATAGAAATCATATTTAGTATAAATATTTAAATCTTACATATGTTGTACATATTAAAGTTGTTTTACGACTCAGTTAAAATAATTAATTTCAAAAATTTCCAAATATTATAATTCATTTGAAATTCAATTTTTCTAATTCTTATCAAACAAATTTGTTACGTACCGAATACAATTCGGGGCGTGCACGTTTGATTTGGTAGTTTGAGGGCTATTTCACTAACAAATCAATCAATCATAATTTGATTTCACCTTGTGCAATATGTTTTGGTTTCTTCTACTACCGCAAAAAGCTCAAAAGTTTCTGCACTAACAAAAGTGTCCTCGGCAGTAATTTGCACAATTTTGCCTCTCAGTCTTTCATACTTTTAATTGTGTGTATTTGAATTAATTTATTTTATAATTAAAATAATTTATAATTAAAATTTTATTAAAAAAATTATAAAATTATTCTATTATTGAACATACATTAAGTAACACAATAAATAGGGTCTATTGATAAAACCAAGCAATTGCTACCATGCCAATTTCGTGGAAGAATTATGTCTAAAGACAAGGGCTATAGTATACCGACCGATAACATACATCAAAATTGCACCCACATTGGGTTCATGCCACCACCTTTTATTGCCGAGAAATGAGATTGGTATTACTCACAGTAATGATCAATTTATAAAAAGAACGGAGAAGGGTGACATATAGCAGGATTTAATCAACGTACAATAATATGATATTAATGATATAATTATTTGTTGATACTGTAATTTCCTCAATGTTTTAAGCTTCATATCCGAGGGTTTTGCAAGCTCAAGAAGGTACAATTCTTGACGATAAAAAGCATCTGGCTTTATTTTCATTTTCTTTCCTCCTAATCACGTAGTTTCTTTTTTTTCCCCTTGCAAATTAGAATTATTTAATATACAAACTCAAAAAAGTTTTGGTCCTATTCCTGGTCATCAACTGATGAATCAACAGCTTATAAAGAATTAGTTTCAAGTTTTTTTATCTAATTATGCCAAGACCAATAAGAGTTGAGCGTGACAATAAATAAGTCACATTCTTAAAAAAATAATCAAAATTTGTTAATTAAAGATTGATTGTGATCATGTTAAGAGATTAGTCTCCCAAAAATACTTGTAGCAATATTATAGTCAAAGACTTCTAAACAAAAAATCTAGTTCCCATCAAGGCTTTGTGCCCTAAATTTCAAAAGAGGCCAGCTGCAAGTTCTTTCTCCACTTTCTATTCAACAGTTTGAAGCTCAAAAAGATCATGACAGTATTTTCAAGAGTACTTGATTTCATAGTCTAGTGAAGGTTTCGAGAAGTCACTTTCAAGATCAATACTAGTCAACCATAAGGTTGAAAAATATGCTCGATCTATTAAAAAATGTGGCCCTAGCTAGTTTGTAGTTGAAGAGAAGAAGATCGAATTAATAATTTTGTGAAGTTGGTATTGGAAGCATGAAGGTCGTTTTTTCTTTTCTTTGGATCGTTTAATATTATGTGTACGTGAATTTGTGTGTTTAAGTTACCAGGTTGCTTGTAGGCATTTTTATATTTTTTGGTTTTTTTTTCTCTACCTGTACTTTTGTTACACTCATAATAATAATAAAAAAAATTGGAACACTTCGGGATCCCAAAAAATAGGCTATCAATTTACATTATTGTTATAATTCATGCAAGTCCACGAGATTTTGATTTTCAAAATGCCATGAAATTTTGTTTGTGTAAATGAAATGTTAAACTTTTAGTATTATTTTTTCAATGATGAATAACAAAACTCTTTTGGGGATAACATCTGAAAAAAAAAACATAACAAATATATATTACATTAGGTTTTGTATGCATAAAAGAATATTATTACAAATATTTGTACTTACTTTGTTGTATTCTATGAGTATAAAATATACCAAGATCCACGGTATTTAAAAAAATAAAAACACCGAGACTGTAATTTAAGCAAATTTTAATGAAGAACGATGTAATTTACTTAATAACTAAGAGTCTTTCAGTATGATTATATTTTCAATTAATGTTGTTCATATCTTATAATTTAGGACAAATTTGGACGTTGATAATCAAATCAAATAAACATATCAATATAAGTTAGCTCAATTAGTGGTGAGGATTTTAATAATTCTTTTATACTCTATATTTGATTTGCGAGGGTTCAAATTTACCTCTTAAACTTATAATATCATTTAGTGTTATCTTTCGTTCTCAAAAAAATCTCTTATCATCCATGAGAAGGAAAACAAATATTTAAAAATAATCATTTGAATGAGCTTCTACTTATCCTTTTATGATTTTATGCATGTCATTGGCGTTTTAACTAGTATTATTAAATTAAAGCATCCTTAATATAATTTTATACACAAACAAAAAATTGAAGAGAAAACTAAAAATAAAAAAGATTAAATTTAATTTTATCTATAATATTTTAATAAAAAATGGTCAGTTCAATTTAGATTTTTGATTTTAATCTTATAAAATAGTTGAAGTTTGTATTATATAAAGATGAATTTTTTTTTGTATTATATAAAGATGAAAATTTTAACTCATTAAATTTGTTTTTTATAAAATGATAAAATTACACAATTTTATTAAGAATTTATATAATATTTTCTTAAAATATTAATAAAATATTAATATTTTACAAAATTAAAATATTAAAATCAACTCGCCAAATTAAAAATATGACAAAAGGGTCAAGATATATACATAGTGGACCTCCTTTCAGCACCCTCCCACACCATGTTAACGAAGCATTGGTCTTTTTGCTACTCAATCCGATTTCAGTTTAATATGGTATTATTGATATTTTATGAAATGATTATACAATTTTTTTATTAAAAATATATAATTTTTTTATTATTTTATAAAAAATAAATTTAATAAGTAAAGTCAATTTTTTTAATTACCAATGATGTATAAGACTTAATTAATGTGAGATTAAGATCAAATTATCTATCTTCATTAAAAACAATTTTACTATTCTCTCTACTCATTTAAATTTGATATTCACTTAAATTATATTTTCTTACAGTTTAATTTTGATCAATTATTAGTGTAAAATTTTTTACATTATTATTTAATAATATGTTGTCAAATCATTAAAAAAATTTAATTAAGATAACAATTTGATAAAAAGTCAAATACTTAATAATATCTGATTAAATGATAATATAAAAACTTTTTATATTAACAAGAAATTAAAATTAAATTCATTTTCTTATTATATTTTTTCATTAAATTTGATGATCTTGAACTATTAGATTAAAATAAAATAAATGATTAGATATTAATGTAAGAGTTTGGTAATCTTGAACCATTTTGGAAGGGATTACACCAGTACGTAAGTAAAACTCTTGTACTAATCTCTGATACTTGATTTTATTTTAATCTAATGGTGAAAGATTACATGATTTAATGAAAAAAGATAATAATGGAATTAATCTGAATTAAATGAAGAAAGTGAACAATGAAATTTGTATTTAATGAAGATAAATAATTTGATTTTACTCATAAAATTTTTTTCAACAAAATAATAAAAAAATATATTTTTATTAAAAAAATCATATACTTTTTCATAAATATTAAACTAAAGTGTGTGACTTAGTAGTGAGTAAGTTAGAATTTAAATAAGATGAACTTTACTTATAATATTAAGAATTTAAATTTTATTAAAAAATATTTTATGAAGAGATGACAGTTTCATTATGGCGAGTAAAAATTAATTTCATTGAAAGGATAGATACCTCATAAGAAAAAAAAAATACTAATATTAATAATAATATTATCAATAATATTATAGTCTAGTGATAGGTATTCAATTTTAAGCCTATGATATATGCATATAACCTGTGGGATAAGTTCAATTAAAAGAAGCAATTCTTTTCCCTTTTTAGAGTTCAAATTTGAACGTAAATACATAAAAAATAATTCTTTTAATATTGAAAAGCAAATATTATGACTTAAATTGAAAAACTTCAATAAATCAATAAGCAAATAGATTATTTTTCTATTATATTTTTAGAGCCAGGGTTAGACTATTAGCATGTTTGGTATAAATTATTTGTAAGGAAATAATCATTTTTTTTAAGTTTTATAAGAAATTTTTTTATTATAAATTATTTTAAATACAAAATAAGTTAATAATATATATTTTAAGCTTTTCCTTTGAGTTTCAGCATTAATTTTTTGTTTGGTAAACGTTTCAGCATTAAATTTTTAAAATATAATTGTAGTCCAAGAAAAATTTTGTTTTTGTGGCCCCAATTACTTCATTTTGGTTTTGCTCGTCCGAAGTCTAAAAATTGTTAATAATCTATGTTCATAATTTTTTATATTATGTTTAGAGAGAGAAGTTTTAGCATTAGTTTTTGAGTAAAATACAAAAAATCCTCTTCAACTATTTTATATGTGATTTATTACATGAGTTAAAAAAAATAAAAAACCTCTTAAATTTTATTAAATATACAAAAATAATTTCTTGAACTTTATTAAATGCTAAAAAATCTCTTTTTGTCAAAGATATTTTAATTCACCAATAAAAAAAAACGTATTCATCATGTACAAACTTAAAATGATAAGTTAAGATATAAAATTCTCCAAAAAATTTAATTTATATGCCATTTATCTCCTAAGTTTTGAAAATTGTCAAAACACAAATAATAAATTTTTACTTGTTTTGATCATTATTTAAAACTCAAAGCACAAGTTACACATAAATTAAAGTTTGAGGAGATTTTTGTATTTTATCTTATTTTTAAATGAATAGTTATAGGTATTAACGAAGTATTGGTGTAATGAAAGTAAATTACATTTATAGATATGATGATTTGATTACTAAAAGTCACATCTTATGAACAGAACTATATCATTATTACTACCCACTTGGGGGTATTGGATTTATGAAACTGTTCAAATGGATTAAATCTTTTGAGAATATTCTTGATTTACAAAAATAAAAAAATATTGATAGGTACATGACATTTTTTGTTAAAATAAAATTTAAGTTGAAAGGAAGTCTTTCTAATCTAAGGTCAAGGCATGTGAACCCTTACAAGAATATATGACCTACCAATAAAAAACTCTAAAAATCAAAATCAAATTATGCTAAAATACAAGCGAAAGGCCAATAAGATGAACTAAGTATATTTGTCCTTTTACATATTTAATAAAGTTGAAGGATTTTTTTTTATCTTTTTTATATCAAGAAATAAATAATACATAAAGCAAAATTGAAGGTTTTTTTTTTATTTTACCCTTAATTTTTTTGTTAATGTTATTGCCTTAGTTTAAGAAAATCCACAAACGAGTTTTATCATCTTTCTTAATTATTTTTCAATTTTTAAATTTAGTCAATAGATATTGTTATTTTAATGTAGTAAAGTATTTAATATTCTATATAAAAAAGATTATATAAAATTTTGTTAAAAAATATTTTTTATAAAATATAATTTTAATCTTGTAAGTCTAATAAAATAAAAATCAAATTTTCTTTTTCTTTCTATCAACAAATGTGGCTATAAAAAAGCCTAAAAAGGAAAAACTGAGAAAAAAGTATCAGCGTTGGGGTTGGTACATGCTATCGAGTCGCTGATACGGTGTAGTCTTTGTTTTCTGTGTCCTTTTTCATTGTAAACCCTAAATTGAAAATCCGAACAATCCTTCTCTTCCCTCATCTTCGTTTCTTTGCTCATAGTCATACACAGTAACACAACCTATCTCTCTCTTTCTCTCAACCACACTCTTACCCTACGCACTGGCGCAGAAGGTTCCCTGATTTTGGTTTCAAGTTCACTGCTTGCAGAGAAACTCTGTGTCGCTCTCGTCGAATTCTTCTCATACACTGAAATTGAACTTCGGTTTTGCTCTTTTATTACAGGTATTGTTTGGAAAAGTATTGACATCGGGGAAACTGGGTTTTTTTTATAGACGGTTAAATTTGTAACCTTTTGGGGTGCTCATGAGCTAAACTATAGTATAATGGAAATGGGGTTCGAGGAATAGCTTAGACGGCGTTGATTCCTGGAATTCTCAGCTTAAAAAATTGTTTTTTTATAATTTAATTACCGATAATAAAATAGTGTACCTTGTTGGGTTGTATTCATGTTCTGTTTCTCTATCTGAAGATTCTGAACCAATGGGTATTCAATAAAAACCCTTGCTTTGTCTGTTTAAATGATCAGTTGTTTACTTGCGATCTTAAAGTGCCTTAATTTTTTTATTTTATTTTATGTAACTATTAATTGTGTATTATGGACGGAGATGAAACGAACTTTGGAAAAATATGTTCAAGCGTAGGAGTTAAATTTAATATTTAACTTTGATGTCTAATGTGATTGAGAAAGTTTCTTAGGAAAGGAATTTGATATGTCATTTGCGTTAAGGATGAGATAGTGACTTTGAAGAAGCTTTTAAATAAAACAAAATCTTTATTTGATAGTATGTGATTACAAAGAGTTTAGTTTGTATATTAATCATGTTTCACGATCCCCCCACCCCTAAAAATCAAAAGGGAAAAGAGTGAGAGAAAAGTCAACACTCAACAGAATAAGGGTAAGTAAATAATTAAGTTATCTTATATTCTTGTTCTCTGCTTGTTGAATATGTGCTCATGTTTATTATTAGCTGTTATATCCTGGAAAAATATGGAAGTGTTGTCAGCTTTCTTAAATAACTATTACCTTATTGATTCTTGCATACCATATAAGACAGTATTATACTTTTGTATTGTGAAACTTTCTTGTTTTGAGATGTTCTGTTGCAACCAAATTATTCTCTTTAAAACTGAGTTCAGGATATGCTAGTTTGAGCAAACTGCATTGTAGTTTTTAATCTCGTTATAGAACAAATCGATCGTCCTCTTTCTACCCTTCCTGCATTTATACAGCCAAAAATATTAGAAATAGTTTTTGGTCTTCATTTCCCATCGTTTCTCCTCTCAACTTGATTTAATTGTGCAACTGTGTTTCTGAAGCAAGTTATATAATCTACATAAGACTTTTGCTACATTAATTGAACAATCGAATCATTCTTTTTGGGAATTGAAAAGTTACAATCATATAAAACTATGTGTGTCAGATCACATGATTTACATAATGTATTCACTTTTTTGTCACAAATGTCTGTATCTATATTGCGGTTTAGAGTTCAATAACTTTGGGTAACTTTTCACATTATTTCTCTTTCTCTTTTGAGGAGGTTTAGTGGTTTGGAGGCTTGTCTTCCTGAACTAGAGAAACTTCTGATAGCCATAAGCTTGCCTTCTATTGTTTGATAGAACTAAAGCCATGTTGTTCACGGATACTGTTACTCACTTTCCATGGTTCATGAACAAATTACTTAGTTTTTGATGGATGCAAGAGCTAAGCAATGAATCCCATGATTGTCGTTGTGAACCTGTTTCCGTGCATATATATGGTACTATTGCATGGAAGAATTAAAATATGAAGAGGTGTGAGTTGGCAATGTGAATTTGTAAAAAAAAATTCATGGGTCTTATATTGAAGGTTGCTCAAGCTGGCTGGGAAATTTATGACATTTGTTTTGTACCTTCTTCTTAAACCTTAAAGAGTTGATAGTACATTTTGATGAGCCCCTTTTATGGGCTAGCAGGCATGATCTTTTTCCTTGCATAGATCAAGGAAAGATTGGTATGAAATATGTTTGTTCCTTTGAAACAGTGGAATTTTCTGATTCAAAATAAACTCTTTTCATGGCCTCTTTCTTTTAGAATGGTGACGAAAATTTACTTATTTTTTGTTTTTGGCATTTGTCTTGTATGCTATTGCTAATGTTGTGGCATGGCTTCATGAAGTTCAATGACCAATAGGAATGAGGAAATTTATGCAGAACACACATTGCTATCGTGCAATTTTGTGAAGGAATAAAATTTGTTTCCAAATTGTTATATGAATTTATTGTTTACTTCTATGGCATCCTTTAAGCTGTAAAATCATACATTTCACTATGGGATAATTTGCTAGCATGTTGTTGTGTTGATGTCGTTAGGGTTATATTTTATTTATTTTACACATTAGTATGTTACTTCTTGGTTTCTCATTATTGTATTTAATGGACAGGGAACAATTGGATATTGGTGACATTGTGACATTTATATACATATACATCAATCTGAACTAAGTTTAATCAGCTGTCAACTACATGGCTGGAATGTTGCTTGGAGATATTTCTCATCATGGTACATATCAAGGTAGTTCTCAAAGATATTCTCAAGAGAAGCCAGAGGATGGTTCTCGATGGTACTTTTCTAGGAAGGAGATTGAAGAAAATTCACCATCCAAACAAGATGGCATAGATTTGAAGAAGGAAACTTACCTCCGCAAATCATACTGTACATTTCTGCAAGATTTAGGCATGAGACTTAAAGTGTGAGTTTTCATTGGTAGCAACAGTGCACTATCTTAACTGCAACGGTCCTTGCTTTTGTGATTTGTTAGTTTAAGACGTATAATGTTTTGCAAGTTTCCTTGTTTTCTCTTTGTTCAACTGATATAAATGTGTGTCTGGTGGCAAACTATATTTATAAGGTAAGGTTGTGTGTTAGCAGTGATTGGTTTCTCTGTAGAAGTACAATGGGGTATCTTAACTTGTTTATATATTTATATTGCTGGCAATTTAGGGAAATTTTTTTTGTTTATTTCTAATCATATTAAAATTACTAATAAATGCAAATGAAGACATGTGGCTTAATTTGTCATGATGTTGATACTTATTCAATTGTGATGCAGACCTCAGGTAACTATTGCCACCGCAATAATTTTTTGTCATCGATTCTTTCTTCGGCAATCCCATGCAAAGAATGACAGGAGGGTGAGTCTGCATTTTGTTATGGTAACTTGCATATTGTCATTGTTGAGTAATTTTTCTCTGTTTTAAGTGTGAATAAATTTATGCTTTTTATGTATTTCAATAGGCAGTGGTAGCAAATCCATTTTTCGACTGGTTACTATCATGCATTCACCCATCGGCAGAAACGTGGACATTGTATATAGATCCTTTTGTTTTGAGGACACTCGTTCATTATAATTGATTTATGCTCAGTGGTGTGCTTGATAAATAAAATATTCTGGGGGTCCATTCTTTTTAGGTGAAATTGGAATTCTTTAAATGTTTGAAAGCAAACCAAAGTTGGCCATATATGAGAAGAATATGCTAGACATAAATGAACAAGACTTACTGAAATTACATATATACTATTGCAATATCCTCCCTTTTCTCCATATCCTATCTTGTCAACTTATTTTTTTTAATAAATACATCATTTATTTCTCTTTTAATGCATCTATTGGTTTTATTCATTTTTGGGTGAGTAATTTTTAATACACTCAGTATATTCAGGTAGCACTCTCTTGGTCTTTATTCAAATATCTTTATTTGTGCAGAATATAAACGCACAATTAATACAAATTCCATGGCATGGAAGGCATATAAGTATTAAGCAGGCAGTATTTGTCCTATGGAAGACTAGGGATTGAAGTAAGCATAGAGACTACAGGGAGAGGGTGGTGGAGCACGTATTTCTAGATAAGATTGAATGATTCATTGGAAGTTAATTTTGATTAAGGATTTACAATGCAAATTAACTGTAGGGTAGCAGAATAGAAAAAATGATTCGGTTATTTATATATATCTAAGTTGTTAAAATAAATTGGCTTATTGCTGAAAATTCATTTACTTTGTGTGCTTATACTTCTTAAAATATGATACCGAGAGACTAGTGCACTATTTTGATACAGTTGGTAGATGCTGTCCTGTAAATATATGTTATAACTGCACACTTGAGAAAGCCATTGTAGATGATGGGACCATGATAGAAGAGCAAGCAACTTTGTATTGATTCAGTAATTGTGAGTGCCAGATAAGAGAAGTTTGCTTGGGGTAGTTTATCATGTTCAATGTTGTGAAAGAAAGATGATTAGAGTCTGATGGGTGAAAAGGTTCGAAGGACTCATGAATGTATAAGATAATTTAAAAACTATATCTTTGTGCAGAGCTGAATTGCTGAGGGAATACATGAGGTTGATCATAACTAGTTTTTTTAAATGGAATTTCATGCAAGGCTTAAGTAGCTGGGATTAAACCTTGGTTCATTATATCTACCTTGTCCGCCAGGTAGAGGAAAGTAGAAATTATCGTGCCATGCATTTTTGTCCATGTGAGTTGTGAGGTAGAAGAATGTGAAATTGAGGGATGTGTGTTATACAATGGTTGGCATAATATTGGTAAAGGAGTTCAGCCAATCTGTTGGTAGTTGTGTCACCAGCAATTGGAAATGGAGGTTTCGTCAATCAGCCAGTTTGTTGGTTGGTGTTCAGCTTGTTTTGAAGTCAGTGTGGGACTTAAATTTGATCTTTCTTGTATTCTAAATGCAGGAAGTTATCACAGGGAACATACATTAGATTGTCGAGACAATATTGAGCGAATATCATATATTTCTTCCATCATCCAACTTACTGGGTGGTCTTGAGTCTTGACCCTGGCCTGGTGGCATAATGGCTGTCCACCTTATGGGTTTGAACCCAAAGTTTGTCAACATGTCCCTTTTCCTTTGAAGATGCAGGAAAAAGATATCAGGTGATCTTTAGTCATGTAAATAAGAAAAATGGAAAAAGGTTTTCTCCATAGTGAAATGTGATGGTTAGCATCAGCACTGATTAAATAGCAACTTCATATTCTGTTTTATTTCTGTTTACATATTCCATCATCCTTACATAATCTGTAGCTACTTGTAATTTGAGTGTGATGTATGTTTGGTATTTTTAGGTATCAAAACTATAGTCATACTATGGTAGTATAAATGGTTCTGTGACCTGATATTTATAATATGTAAAGATATTTCTATTTATGCCTGACTGATATTTTTAGTAGCTTCGTGGGTTATGCGGATTATAAATTATTATCCTGTCAAACCAGTAGATCGATACTTATTTGTTCTATTAACTTGTACCCGAATAGTATATCAGGTGAGAATTAACTAAGTAGGACTTCAGTTCAATGACTTTCCATATGAATATATGATTTTTGTTCTCCTGACATAAATTGCATTTGTTGAATTGTTCTATGCTGGTCATCAATTGGCTGCTTATTTTGTCAGTTGTTTGAGCTTTGGCTATGCTATTTAGGATATTAATTTTATGCTTTAGTTAGCACCCTATTGAGTTTTGAACAATAAATCCTGTGGCTGATCCCTAGTTTTCAGTAAGCCTTCTTGTTGTTTGTAGTGTTTTCTTTTTCTTCTTTTTGAAAAATTTTTGGACTTAATGTCATCTCTCTCTCTCTCTCTCTCTCTCTGTCTCTCTCTCTGTGTCTGTTTGTTTCTCTCCTTCTCGACACTTGTTTGAGTTCTTGGCTTCTTGCACATCTCCATCCCTGTGTGATATGTCTTTATGTGCATAGTCATAAGTGATTTTTATGTTTTCACAACTATGGTTTAATGCATGGGATAATACATAGGATAAAATATTAAATTAAACTCATGGTGTTAATTAATAACTTAACATGTTTTGCAGACCATTGCAACAGTGTGCATGTTTCTTGCTGGGAAGGTTGAAGAAACACCTCGCCCTCTAAAAGATGTAATTCTTGTTTCATATGAAATTATACATAAGAAGGATCCTGCTGCAGTTCAGAGAATAAAACAAAAGGTATATCATATATCCCTTACCCCCTTGTTCTTTTATATCAAGCAATCTCTGCTCCCATCACTGATTGCAGTATTTTGATTTAGGTCTGTGTTCAATGTCATTCTTTGTTCTTATCTTTCCCCTAACTTATATTCTAGTGGAAATATTTACATTTCTGTCATGGAACATACCTTACTACAAGTAGGCTAATGCATGCATCAATTTTGACTTGCAAATTATACCTGAAATTAGATATCTGGACTGAATTTTATCATTGTTTTCTAAATTTTTTTTCAGTGGTTAACCTTCTGGGGATTTATTTCTATTAGAGATATAAAACTATGAATGGACTTAGCTTAAGCTTTTGGGATAGTTGGTTCATGATATGGTATCAGATCCTCTATGACCAAGTGGTCAAGAGTTCGATCCTTGTCACCTCCTATTCTTCGTAATTAAGTTGAATTTCAGCACAAAGTAAGGTGGGCCTGTGCATTGTCTACGCATCAAGCCCAAAGGGCTCTTGCGTGAGGGGACGTGTTAGAGATATAAACCATTTATGTGCTTTTACTTAATAACTTAAGCTTTTGGAATAATTGGTTTATGACAATGTCAAAATAAAATTTCTTTTGAAATTTTCATTTACTCCTAGCTTTCTCTTGCAATATGATTTTTTCTCATGCAATTATTTTTTACTTGCTACAATGGCACAGGAAGTGTATGAACAGCAGAAAGAATTAATTTTACTCGGAGAGAGGGTTGTTCTTGCTACTCTTGGTTTTGATCTTAATGTCCACCATCCTTATAAACCTCTTGTTGAGGCAATAAAGAAATTCAAAGTTGCTCAAAATGCCCTTGCTCAAGTTGCGTGGAATTTTGTAAATGATGGGTATGAAGATTACACCATTTTCGTTATGGCCAGTGGCCTTTCATTTTCCTTTCCTGAAATTAGGATGTGGTATGCAGACTTCGGACATCTCTTTGCTTGCAATTTAAGCCCCATCACATTGCAGCTGGAGCCATATTCCTTGCTGCCAAGTTCCTCAAAGTGAAGCTCCCATCTGATGGGGAGAAAGTCTGGTGGCAAGAGTTTGATGTCACCCCACGCCAATTGGAGGGTTGGTCTTTTTTTTTTTTTTTTCAGTGCTAGTGGTAGAAAGAATGAGAAACAAAAATACTATCTCATTGTCATTTCTCTTTCCTCTCCTGCTACTTATTGTGGTGGTATCCTAGTAAGAATTTATTGTTGAGGTATTTGAGTATATTGGTGCAATCAAGCTAATAGTGAATTTCTTATAATTTTTTTTACTTTTTTATTATCATGGAAGACCCAATGTTGTACCTTTACTTTCTGCAGAAGTTAGTAATCAAATGTTGGAGCTGTATGAACAAAACCGAATGCCACAGTCCAATGATGTTGAAAGAACTACAGGAGTTGGGGCTACCAATCGGGCCAGTGTAAAAGCTCCAACTAGCAATGATGAAACTGCTACCACAAACAGTAATTCCCAGACTGGGGCCACAAGTTCAAGACTTGAAACGTCAAAGCCTGCATCTGCTGCTAATCTTGTTGGGCGCCCTGTATCAAATCATGGTAGAAGTATTGATTATGGGAGCACAGAAATGAAACACAGGGTGGAAGATGATGCCAAAGGCAATCAACAACCTGAGAGGGAACCTCTTCCATATAAGGAAAACTTGCAGGAAGCTCAAGACGTGGTGAGATCTCGATCTGGTTATGGTGAAGAGCAAGAAGGCAATGTTGGGAGAAGTGAAAAGAAGGAAACTGCCGAATTGAAAGATAAACATGGTAGCAGAAACCTAGATCACAGAGATGATACATTTGGCCGGCCACCTCAGGAAGCCATTAAAAAAATTGATAGAGACAAGGTAAAGGCTGCATTAGAGAAACGAAGGAAAGCAACCGGTCATGTAACTAAAAAGATCGAGTTCATGGATGATGATGATCTCATTGAGAGGGAACTGGAAGATGGAATTGAACTGGCACCTCAGAGTGAGAAAAACAAACAAGATAGGAGGCAAGGCTGGTCTAAGGCCTCAGACAGATCGGATTGTGAGAATATGCTGCATGGAAGACATAAAGATCATGCAGATGAGCATCTTCATGGGATAAAGGGTTTACCATCATACGAACCAGATCTAAGTGCTGTGGAAGAAGGGGAGGTATCAGCCCTTGATGACGTTGGCCCTGGGCTTCAGTCACCCAAGTCAAGCAACCGCAAATGAGAAAGCAGGGAGCTCGCTGATAGCGTAGTGGAGGGGAGGTGCATAATTATGGTCCTGGACCTCACCACCATAATCGTCTTGATTATATGGAAGACCGAAACAAGGTCAGTCGACTAGGCTATACTGAGAGGGACAGCAAAAAGGCATGTACAGGAAAACCATGTTGACAGTGTTTAACCATGGCTGAGTATGACTCAGTTATTGTTCTGAAATCTTGTTTGGGCATACACCTGCTTCTTTGCAAATGTTGCAGCCGCATTAGCCGACATTACATTAAATCACCAAGGTTGAGGGATTTTACTAGATTGAAGGTAACTTGAACAAATTCAATTTGATTGGAATTCGTTTTCTTCAATTTATGGGCATATGGGAAAAAATGTATAATAGAAAGTGAAGTTTTATATAGATTAAAGACGAACTTGTAATGGAAGGTCCATTTTCCCGTAAGATCATCCATGTTTCTTGATGACTATCCCTGTGAAATAATAGTGGTTATGATGATGATGAGATGATAAAACTGTGAGTGATGAGAAGAGGAAGGAATTTAGCAGTGTCCTATCCTATTGTTAGGAGGAGGGATTATCTAGTATGTTTCTTAATCCATTGGGAAGTGAAAATTCGATCTAATAACTTGGAAGAAGAAAGTGAAATTATTGATTTACATCCTTGCAAATTGTTGTGACCTACTTTTTTGTGATTAATTGCTAGTCACTTAATTCCAACTATTTCTGGATGTTATGGGCTTGATTATCTTATGATTATTACTAGTCACTTCATTCCAACTATAATAGATGATGTTTTCTCAAGAGTACAAAGCCTTTCAACTTGGGAAAATGCTAGATGGCACGAGCCAGTGCCTGAAATTCAGATACCAAAGTTGGTGCTGTGCTGGTGTATAACTGGACGAATAAAAAATGCCTGTTTCATGCTAAATGGCACTGCTGTTTGATTTGTTAGGTGCAACTCTTATTTCTTTCACGAAGAGCTCTTTACCATGAACAAATTAGATATTTAAAAAATATCAATGCAGGCTGAGTTCTGTCAACAAAATTTGTGTTAATATGAAAAACGTTGAATTCAGTATAAGGCAACATCATAGGCAGAATAGTAAGAACAATTATATATATTGACAAAAAACGTAAGAAATTAAACATCAGACTATTTCATGACCACTATGTTGCAGGGTAGTTATTTTTCCAGGATCATAATCATAAGAAGTTTGAAATTAAAAAAAAAAAACTGATGCGCAAATTAAGGCGGCAAGCTGTTGAAAATCCCTTTCATCACTAAATACTCAGGTGACTCTACTATCTCCTTAAATTACTAAAGATCATGATCAGCACCCGAACCAAATGCTAAGATTTACCATTGCATAATGTGTTCATTGGCAATCAGTACGAGAACTCTTGCAGTGAAGAATCCTTATCACCCTTGTAGTCAACTCTAGTCATTAGGCCTTGGCAGGGGGATGTAGGCAAAGAGGTCAATATTTTTTTGATATACAAAATTGTGCAAGCAATTATTCACACAATTTCGAGCTAAAAGTAGAATGGTAAAGTTCTCTCCAAAGTAATGACTCTAGAATTCGAATTCCTGCCTATGCAAGTAAAGTTCGCCTAGGGCGCAGCCTATTCTTATTGTGCTAATTATATTTTGTTAGTATCAAATATTGATATAGGCACGAGAACAATAAACTATGGGTATGAATAATTAATATTATTCTAAAGTATATCTCATTAAAGTATTGTTTTGGATTGGGGCACCGAATTCATTTAATTCATGACTCATTCCAATCTATTTAATTCTAAATTCAATGGCAATTAATCTATATTATTTAATAAGATTTGATAGATTAGATTAGTTTTAGTTAATGAATAGTTAATATACAATTAAAATATTTATTAAGATCTAATTGAATATTCATATGGTTTGGAATAATAAATTATTTAGATATAAACAAAGAGCTAGATGTATCTAGTTGAGAATGATGGGTTGGATAACTATATTAAATTATAATAGATAAATTATATATCTATTCTATTAAAATAAGTTATGAATGGATTGGATAGTTTTAATAATTTTTTAATAGATGGATTGGACTTGACTAATTTTTTTTGTGTAACTCCTTGGCAGTATTAGGTGTTTTTGTTTTTCTCTTCTTTTCGTTTTTGCCATTTTACACTTTTTCCTTCCCTAGATCCACACATATTGTTTTTGTGAATTAGGGAATATTAAATTATGTAGATTTTAAGTAATTTTTTAATTTGGATTGGTACTTAAAAACTTGGACTATTCTAAGACAGGAGATTGAATTTGATATGATACTATTTAATTTGATTTGAAATTGAAAACTTGGATTGCTAGCTTAAAATATTTGGTATGATGTATTGATTGGCTATTTTTTCTTTTTTTATAATTATGATTATTTTTATTTTACAATTATGATAATAAAAAAATAAAACATTGGTAAACCCGATGGACTCAAACAAATCCAACCCACCTTTGTTTGTTTGGGTTGGTTCGGCATTGCTTTAAAAAAAAAATTACAAAACTAACCCAATCTAATCTAAATTAAGGTTAGTCAGTTTGGACTTTTTTCTTTGAAATCTAACCAAACCCAACCTGTAAATACCCCCTAGTACAAACTATGCTGGACACATATTTCAATATAATCTTATAGAAGATAATATTCTTTTATTTGACATTAGGAAGAATTTAAAACAAATACACCATAAAAGGTCTTTATCATTTATAAATAATTAAATAGATTTTTACATAATACAAAAATAATTTTTATAAATTTCACTTTAATAGAGACCACCATATCAATTATAATCATTTTGTATTGTTTTAAAATATAAAAATAATTTTAAAAATTTTTGAACTATGTATTAATTAATAATTTGAAGTAAAATTATATAAACTAAATGAAAGATTCAACAAAACATTTTTTAGAAATTGTTTGAAACTGTAACAATTAGAAATTAAATTTAAACTAAAATTTAATTCTCATGTTGAAACTTAATTATAAAAATTATAACTGAATTAAATTTAAAAAACTTAATTTGTATTGTATTATAATAAATTAAACATAATGAAAATAATTTTGATTTAATAAATTTACTTTTTTATTTTTACTTATAAAATATAATATCTCTTTGTTAAGGGTAACATATAAATTTAAATAAAAATCTACTAAATTTATCTAAATCTTTTATTTTTTAAACAGATTTGTAAACCAACTTTCTTAAATCTATTAGAATTTTAATAAAATTTTTCATATCATGTTAATTTTTCATTTTATTTCTAAACAAAATTTACAACACCAAAATCAAATTTTCAAAATTTTTTTCATTCCAAAACATTATAATGGTTTCAAGATTTGCTATGGTAAAAACATTTTAGGAGATGACGGTAATCAATGTTAAATCACCTAAAAAATGAAGTTGCCTTTGTGTGTAAGGGGAAGAGTACCATTCCTTCCAATGTCCACCCCCCATCCCCTTTCTCCATCCCTCGAGCGCCTCCTATGCGCATCCCTAGCGGTCCACTACAATTGTGAAGCCTGCAAAAAAAAAAAAATGCAATGTTCCATGCCATACCCTGCTCTTTCCTTCTCTTCTGTATATGTCAACTCATTAAATGTTATCTTTTTGTTTGGATGATAGAAAGAAAATAAGAAAAGGAAAAAAATTTAAAATTTGAATTATAGAAAAAAAATTTGGAGAGAAAAAATTTGAATTTTTAGTTTCTTGAGCTTTCTTTCTTTTCTATTTTTCTTTTAATTTTCTTCTTCAACCAAACAGAGAAAATTTTAAAATTTTTGAAAATTTTATTTGTCTCCTATTTTTTTTTTCTTTCATTCAAATTATAAGGTTAAAAGATGAAGGTTTCATTGTCTTCCTATAAAGCCTGCATGCATTAGAAAAAGAAGCACCTGCAGGTTCTTCAAATATTGTTGTCCCCCGGCACGTATTTAAAAATATCGAAATGCAACTTAAATTTCCCATATAGAAAAGCTTAATATTAATTAGAAGCAGTAAGCATTGTAATATATATTATAAAGATTCTCTTTTTTATTATTAAATTTTAATTTGAAAAAAATCATTAACAATAACTAAACATAAATAGAACAGAAATAAAATTATAAATATAAAATATTTTTTGATGATTATCTTTTTATAGTATGATTGTTTTAAAAATATAAAAGTTTATCTTTTTACTTTTTCTAAACATTAAATTTTTATTTAACACAATAATTTATAATTTAATAAAGTTTATAATTATTATATTATAAAATAATTATATAAATAAAAAAAAAGAAAATATTGAATTGAAATATACGATAATGTCACTAAAGACACTAATAGGATTATAGTTTTATTATTGATAAGCAAAAATCAAGGAAATTGCAGCATGATGCAAAATTATCTAAAGGGAAACGGGGAAAACTTAACATTAGAATTGTAATTTTGATTCTTGATGGTTACTTGGATAAACTGTAATATTCGAAAAAGAAATTAGAGTTTGCTGTAACTATTATTAGCAAGGTTCTGAAACTGAACCGGTCGAGGTACTGATTCAAGGTTCAATGGTCGAACTGTGGTCGAACCGAGTAAATTAAATATATATTTATATATATATAAAATATAAATATATTTATATATATATATATAATATTTATATAGTACTAAAATAAAATAAAAATTATAAAAATATAATATAAATCAATAATAAAATTATTTGAAACATAAAAAAAAAATGTCATAGATCAAAAAAATATTACATTCATATAAGTAACACAAACAAAAAATATCATAAAGTAAAAAAATATACATTCATATTAACAACATTAAGTTCAACAATGTTCCATCAAAATAATCATAAAAAAAATTCACAAATTATACAGGTCATCATAATCAGTATTAAGTTATTGAATATTTTCATTAAAAAGATCTTCTTGTTCATCTCCACCATCATGATCATCATCAAATGAAGGCTGCATTGTTGCTTGACTTGCTTCAGCCATACCAAACAATATTAATATCTCCGCCTTCTAAGAAAATAAAAACTTAGTAGTTAAAGTAATATTATAAATACATAATATCAATACTTTTATATAGAACTATAAGAATAAGACTTACCAACATGATAAGAAGGAATAACACTTATCTTGATAAATTAAAATTTTCAATCTCTTCATTACCAAATTTCTGGTTCAGGATCTTCTTCCATCACCCAAAAGTCAACACTGTCAATACTTTCATAATCAATTGGATCATAATCCTTTCTTTCGATGCAACCTAGAACAAATAAACAAAGTATTATAATTATTTTTCAGCTAACTAACCTAAAAGTTTTAAACATAATAAATGACGCCATTAATATAGAAGTGTTAAATACTTAAATTATTAATATACCTGGATTTAAGACGCAAGTTGTAGTTACATACATAAGATCATTAAGTCTTTGATGCTCTAGCCTATTCCTTCTTTAGTATGAATTTGCTCAAAAAGACCCAATTTGTTCGCATCCTGAGGAAGAAGCTGTTTGACTAAGGATATGCTATCTTTTCAAATATGGAGTACTAGTGCCAAAAAATGTCCACCATTCATCTACATAGAAATAAATATAATTCTCAACATCAACCATCGATTATATATTATAAGTTTCAAAATATTAAAACAAATCAATATATAAAATAAATTGCTTACTCGGTTGAAACTCCTTAGCTGCTGTCAAAGCAGTAGGCCTATCAAAACTTTCCTTGCGCTGCCGATACACCTGTATCTCCTTTATTGCTTTAAGTGGATCATTGCAAAAGCTTTTTATATCAAACAAGTTAAATAAACCTTGCATAACCTGTGCTTCTCAATGAATTTCTCATCATAAAGAAAGCAGGATTTAAAAGTAAGATACTGCATGGAGATTCTGATGCAAGTGCTTATCCCATCGAGCCTTAATGATTTCTGTATAAGGCTTGTACAAGTTTTTCCTATTCTTAAACATATGCTTGATAACATTTTTGCCCTTTGCATGCCTTCATATACATATCCCAATGAAGGTTTTTTATCAGCATCCACTATTCTCAACAATCTAATTAAAGGGCCTACAATCTTCACCGCAGTAAAGCAATCATGCCAAAACTTATTATTCAAGATAATATCACTAACAGCTTTCCCATTAACACTTCTTCCCAACTGTGTTCAGTAAAGTGCTTGTCTACAACTAAAACTTGCAAGTCTTCCTTGTGTTCATAAAATACTTTTTAAAGTAATAAAAACAGTAGCAAAACGAGTAGCTCTTGGACGAACAACTTCCTTCCAACTTGGTCTTTTTCTAAGCCAAGACAAAAACACCATATGATTGTAAACAAATATAGTTATCTTTGAAGCACGGGATGCAAGGTTAGCTACATGGGGCATGTTGCTAATATCTTTCAAAATGAGATAATGCAATGGCAGCACAAGGAGACCAAAAAATATGTTCATACTTATCATGAATAAGTCTCCAACTGCCACATAATTAGCTGCATTGTCAGTCACCACATGCACAACATTACTGGGCCCAACCCATTCAAAACATCAACAAACAAGTTAAATAATGTTTGACATTTTTTCACCATGTCTGAAGCATCAACAATTCAGAAATGATACACCAGCAGGACAATACACCAAAAAATTAATTAGAGTTCGTTGTCTTTGATCAGTCCAACCATCAGCCATAAGTGTACAACCGTTTCTTTCCATGAACTCCGATAACTATCAACAAGTAGCTGACACTCATTCTTAAGATCCCCAATAAGTGAACCCTCATTTCATCATAAGATGGACCTTTAAAACCAGGTCAATAGCAGCAATACGATCCAATGCAGCTTGAAAATAAGGTGATTAAATTGCATTAAATGGAATGCCTGCATCAACCATCTATCTGGCTATTCCAATTTAGCTTTATGTATGACCTCTTTGCTAGCAAAAACACTTTTTAAACTTGGTTGGGCTCCTGGAGTTGTTCTTGATGCAAAATAGTTACCAATTGGTTGGGAAGCACTTGCTTTTCGCTTGTCTTTGTCTCCAATATGCTGCATCTTAGTTGGTGGAAGTGAAAGAGTAATCATCTCTTGTTCTTCTTGTTCCTCTGCTTATCATAATCATCACCAAAGCTCACTTTATCATCTTTATTTTTTTTTACTTATTCCAAATGTGCTAACATTTGACACTTAACATCATGAGGAACTTTTTTGCACAAAGCTATTTGTCCTTGTTTTCCTGCAAGATGCTGCTTCATCCTATTAATCCCTCCTCCTTTATACCGTTGTCAAACAAACATACAAGTGTACACTGGCTTTCCATTTTCATGAGTAAAACTAACATGTTTCTATGCTGGATCACTTTTCCACGACTAGAACCTGAGGAGGATTGCTGGTCAAACAGTATTACTTTCTCTTGTCTCATTATTAGAATTATCCATATCTGAATAAAGAGGGGATAAATAGCTTAGACTTCATGCCTAAAAAAATATCTAAATTGACTTAGACTTAAAATAATTGAATTTAAGGGGCAAAGGCATTCTGGCATATATGAGAGTAAACTGGCCTAGTACTTTTGCTTTTTTATATTAAAAAAAAACTCATGATTTGAGTACTATATTTTAGTTTTATATAATTTTACTCAACATGAGATATACAATCAACAAAGAGAAGTATAGACAAAGAGAGAATATAATTCACCAATTTCTAACTGCAAACAATTATTGACATTTGATAGAGTATGAAGTTTGCAGTATTCTATATTCTGCAAGCAAATAATCCCCTCATTATTGAACCGTATTTTAGTCAGTTTTTATGGCTCAAGCTTTAAGGAGGCAACAATCTGACTTCAGAACCTGATTGCCTCATTGTACGGTAGTGGCAAGATACACAAGGCCATAGGTGACTATCATAAACAGAACTTTTCAAGTACAATCAAAAATTGTTAATACCAAAAAAAAATGTAAAATTCAAGCACACTAGCCCTCTAAATCATAACACCCTTGCGTAACCATGCCTGATACTTTGGAATTCGTATTTCAAGCTACAACATTTCCCCCTCCGCCTTATTCCCCTAAAAAAAAGACTGTACACATTGCTGTTCCTACTCCTAATGCATGTTAAGCAGTAACAGCAGTAACAGGCAATAGCAGGCAGAGCAAATGAAATTATAACAGTAACAGCACACAGAGCAGATGCAGACAAGCAGATGCAGTTACAGTGAACAACTCTTTGAAGCATTTTATCAAACACTATATGCACAACTAACAACAACCACAGAAACAAAATGCTACAACCCACATAGTGTACACGGCACAAATAAAAATCAAAACCATCTACAAGATCAAATCAAGCACACAATCTTTCCCATTCTTGGCATCCAGATACAAAAACGGAAAAACCTCAAAAAATAAAAATAAAAATATGCAGAGGTGTATCCGTGTATACTTTGAGGATCTCCGATGGCGATAAGTCACCAAAGTCCAAATTCACACTTTCTCTGCCGTGGGTCACCGTGTGTTAGACGTCGGGATCTGCCCTTCTCTCCTTCGAGTTTCCGCTTCGCTGTGCAGCGTTCGTTTTCTGATGGTGAGAGACGAGGATGCAGACGTAGCGAGGGTTTCGGTTTTCATTCAAACCGAAACGACGTCGTCAGCTTTTTTTTTTTTGGAAAATATATATTAAAACGACGTCGTTTTGACATAAATGTCCAAAAAAAAAGGAACAGAACCGGCAACCGTACGACTGGTGCCGATTTGAGACCGGTTCACTAATTTTGATCAGTTTTTGACCCCACCGGTTCTGGGAGATAACCCAAACCGGTGAGGGAACCGGTTCTCGGTTCGGTTCAGTTTTCAGAACATTGGTTATTAGTATTTTGATAAAGCTCAAGACTAGAAAGAACAATCTTTAATCTTTTATCCATAAAGTTCATACATGTTTATTAATAAAGAGAAAAAGAAAAAAGATACTAAATGACAAAGGGCTAAAGAATTGAAAAAGTGCACTAAGCCATTTGGAGGAAAATAATGCAAAATTTAAATCTTGACAAGGACAAAAGCACTCACATTGTTTCGAGCTTGTAATAAAAACGGGAAAAAAACTAAATTTATATTAAAAAAAATTTAAAAAAAGCCAACAAAGTTTAGACACTGAAAGAAAAAGTGATGCATTTTTTTTCCTCTTTATTATTTTATTATTATAAAAAATAAATAAATAAATAATTAATTATGGAAATTAAGGCCATTCTTTCTCTTTCTCATTCCCATTGTCCTGTACAGCTGCAACGCTGCAACATCCTCTCTCTTTTCTTCATCCCCATTTTTCTCTCTCCAAAAAGCTCACATCTTTCTCTTTGGGTGGAGAAGGGAAGAGGGGAGCAATCAGCTATGTCGCAGGGCAGTGGCCACGGCAATGCTGCCGCCGGTCCCGATTTCCATCTCCCCGACGAGATTCTCGCCGTCATACCCACCGACCCCTACGACCAGCTCGATCTGGCTCGCAAGATTACGTCCATGGCGATTGCCTCGCGGGTATCCACGCTTGAGACCGATGTGGGTCGGTTGAGGCACAAGCTGTATGAGAAGGACTGCGTCATATACGACCTCCAAGAGAGGGTTTCTGGCCTTAATCATAAATGCCAGGAAGCCGAGTCCAGATTGAAGACCGCTCTCGATGATAATGTAAGTGGGTTTTTTTTACCAGGAAGATGTCTTGGAGAAAGTTTCAATTTTTCTGCCTTTTATTTTATTTTATTTTTTTTTGGGTGTTGTTCTTGTTTTGGGCATTTTCTTTATGGTTCAATTGTTATGCCCAATTGAGCTGATTACTGTTACTGGGAATTGGGTTTGAATAATTTCTCTTACAGAACTCTGTTCTTACTTCTTAGTTGTGTGGGTTCAGAGAGCTGCTGATCATAATTCGTTGCTTGTAGGGGTTATTCTAGGGAAAAAGGAAAAAGGTCTTTTCTACTCTGGCATTCTAGTGTCAAATCTTGAATGGCACAATATGAGAATTAAGGAACTTTTGTAAGGCACTAGACAGGGTGGAAGGAGAGTCAATGAACAGAGACAATGAAGTATATGTGTAAAACAACAATTGATCATGACTGGTTATTAATCATGGAAGAAGAAAAAATCTGTTCTATTATAGCATTCTTGTACCGAGTCATTGAAGGCGCACCATAATAATTAAGAGACATTCATAAGGAACCAAAGAAGGTGAAAGAAGTGAGGATGAATGAGCAGCTCGCCATGTGTCATTATCTCTGTGTGTCTGTGTGTGCTTGACTGGTAAACTTTAAATTAAATAACTTCTACAATAGGATAAGATGATGTTATTTATTAGTGTTTAGAATTGATGTTAGATGCTTGCTATTTGACATTTTGGTTGTAGATAAAGCTTTCAAAGGAGAGGGACCAGTTAGCAGCCACAGCAAAAAAGCTAAGTCGAGACTTGGCAAAGGTGAATATTTTATTTCATTTGTGCATCCCATCTTGCTTTTTGTCTATTTGCCATTGTGTGTCTGTCTTTACTCCTTTAGAACTTGTCAACTGCTGTGTATTTTTGTTCTAGAGCTCAGTCCAGTTTTCTTTCCCTTCCTACTGTTTTAAATTTTGCATGACAGCGAAATCCATTTGACATATATTACAAGTTATCAATCAGAAGGTGAGTCACTATAGCGAAATGCGATGTTGGGTGGTCAAATTGATAGGGTAAGATGAATGATGGCAGAGAAAATAAGGATGACTTTTATTCTTTGAATTAAGATGGCAGTTGAGAAGTTGAAATTAAAACATTCTAGTCCTGGAGCATCAACAGTGAAGATGATCGCTGCCCCTGTATTTTATATTTACCTTGGGGTGAATGCAGCTTTTGAAGCTGTGATAGATACTAATTGCAAGCATATCCTTTTATCTGCTTAAGTCATTGGTAAGCAACGGATGGAAGCTGCAATTTCTCTTGAGCACTGGGGTATGGACATAGAGGCAAGTGGCCTGGTGGACAGAAAGTTGAGTACAAACACTATTAGTGACTCCGTTATTGTTATCTCACATGAGCTTTATGCTGGATGGTTAGCATCCACTAAGCTTTATATTGGATGGTTAGCATCCACTAACTTCCTGGTGCAGATATGTTGTGGCTTAACCAATTTTAGGAAGTGCCTTTGGGTTGTGGTAGGCTTAAAGATCGGCCCCTGTCACTTAAGCAATAGTGTTGTCTTGGCCTGCTATGTCTAAACACAAGTAGGGTTTTGTGGGGGCCTCTCCTACTTTTGTCTGGAAAAAAAAGGAAAAATAATAATAAAATGTTCTGTCTATGTCGATACTCAATACTGTTGAATATAAGTTCCAGTTGGATGTAAGTAGTAACTTGTAACAAATAATATAGAAAAGAGTGGAAAAAAGGCTGTTTGTACAGTTTGGCTGAAGGAACATAAAGCAAATGGATATTATTCCTTTCCTTTTGGCTGGGACTGTTTTGGTTACCAATTTGTGTGCCCTTTTGTGCGCTTATGTAATATAGACAATGCTATCACTTAGTCTGTGTGTAATACTGCTTATGGAATAAAAATGTCTGCAGCATGTATAATCTTCTTTGTGTATTAAAAAAATTAGAAACTGAGTTCTTTTGGTTCGCAAGACATACATTTCATAGTGCTGCATATGGCAGATATATTTTTTAACTAGGATTAATCTGTTGTGATGGAAACTCTGAGGTTGTTTCTTACATAAACTCATGACAAATTGGTTCTAGGTACTCTTTATAATTCTTTGCTTGGTTATAGTTCAAGCCCTTGTCTTTTTCCTTGTGTTGATTATTAGTTCCCATGACATCTCTGATCTAATATGATATGGAAAATATACTTGTACGACAGATGTTGGTGTATATCATTCAGTATTCCTGTTCACTAATTTATATACATGAATGAACAATGGGGACAAATAAAGGTGTAAATGAGAAATTAATCTCAAATCTGGTTCAGTTTCATTCCTTTTTAAGATATGACTTGGGTTTGTGTACAGGAATAAAGAATGGGAGCTGCTTGGTTTTGTTAACATAGAATCCTCCCATTGTGTGTCTATTTTCTCAGCTGTAGAAGATTTCTGTCCGTTGTTATGATGGAAAACATTTTTCTTAACTCAATTTGATGTATGGGAGATCTTTCAAACTTATATGTTCAATTTTGTCTACCCACAAACCTGTGTCTTTACATCCAGCATGCATATTTATTTTTAATTTTTTATTGGCTAGTGGGTTTTAACTTTTATCTATCTTTTCCTTTACTGCTATGATTTTAAAGCTCCAGCAACAATTGGTTTTCTAATATTCCTTCATACTTACTTTTATTTGTATACATGCACAAATAACTCTGGTTAGATTGTGAAATGCTGTTCCTCAAATTTTTCCCATTTTTCTCTAGACCTGATAGTTTGTTTTCTTTTCTCTATTTGATAGTTGGAGACATTTAAGAAACAACTAATGCAGTCGCTGAATGATGATAATTCATCTGTAAGACATCCATATATTAACTTCATCATACTTAGTAATTGTTACTTTTGATTTTACTCCTGGAAAAGTCCAATATTATTTTCCTAAACAAGTTCTTTCTTCTTTTCCTCTTCATCTCGCTTGACAGCAAGCTGAAACTATAGATATTGGAACCTGTGACCAATCAGTTCCAAAGGCATATCCTGATAAGGGTACTTCCCACCTCATTAATTATCCTAGTCATATAACATTTCTAGTGAATTAGAATTGCACAACAGTACTTATCTTGTTAAAGGGTTTACATTTGCCTTTCATGTTTATATGCATTTCTCTTTGTATTGCTTGCAGATGACGATGGAAGTAGCTATAAGTCATATAATTCATACGTTGGCCCTACTGATGTGGTTAAAACAATTGATGAAGGTATATGAATTTTCCAATTTTATTATCATTGATTGTAGTTCATGCTGTTACTGTTGTCCATTTTATAGTCAACTATATTTCTGGATATAAGTCTTATCCTGCATAAAAGATTAATTATGTAAGAAATTAAGAAGGAAAACTATAATTGGCTTTTTGGAAATTCTGTTCCTTCTCATGTTGGGCCTTATCTGTCGTCCTTTGGTTATACTTCATTGGCATGCTTTATCTTAAAGTTATGATAGAGTGAAAAATGAAATTTATTATTCTCAAGGAAGCCAAAAGAGGGAAATAGGGTATTGTACTGAAATTTGAAAAGAGCATGGATGTTTCTATCTAGAAATAATTGAATTTGACTGGAAAAATGTTTCAAATGTGTAATTTTGAATCCAATAAACATATAGGAGGGACTGGTCTGATATGCATATTCATTCCCCTGTTTATTTTATTTTATTTTATTTGTTTTCTTCCTTGGGTTCTATAGATTCAAGGTATGCCGGGCAAAGGTTTTCTTTGACCCCATATATCACACCACGTCTTACTCCGACTGGAACTCCAAAGGTGATTTCAACGACTGGGTCTCCTAGAGGATATTCTGCAGCTGGATCTCCCAAGAAAACTTCTGGTGCCACCTCTCCCACAAATCTTTCATATGATGGACGGTCATCACTCACTTCATGGAATTCATTTTCATCAAGTCAGCAGTCATCAGCAGCAAATTCTCCACCTCGAGGACGATCACTTCCAGGTTTGGAAGATACATTGTTATTTTACTATATGATCTTTTTTTCTCTATTGATTTCAATAAGATTGGTCCTTGAAGTTTGTCAAGCTTCTTATTCCTTGTGCTGCAATGGAAATAGGAACACCCAGAAAACCTTTGCAATTTTTCTTTTTTTTTGTATGTACTATGTACAGAGCACTAAATTTGGTGCCTTTCAATTTTATTACTCTAATGGAAGGAAATATAAATAATGCTTATTTAGTAATCGTGTTTGATAACAATTTTTATTATATATAAACTGGCAGGTATAATATCTAATAATGAAAACTAATAAGAAACTTAATGTACTAATGTGTGTATATATGTTGGTTACACTCTCTTGGCCTATTCAAATCCTAAAATATCACCTGTCTAAGCAATGAATAAGTGAATAAGTAACAGGTGTATTGCTTAGATTATATTGTAGCAACCCAAGGTTTAAAATGACATACAAAGATAAAAAGGTTGGAGTAATGCCCAAAATGACATACAAGAGAAAACTGAGGGAAGGGAGGGGGGGAACCTCTTATGTTTCATTATCACATTATATAGAGTGCTTCAATTGTCCATCTCTAATAACTGTAAAATTTGTCTAGGTCGTACTCCAAGGATCGATGGCAAAGAGTTTTTTCGTCAAGCCAGGTGACATCCTTTCTCCCTGCTGTTATAAAGTGACCTTTTACTTCAACATCTCTGAGAAGCTGACTGAATAGATTAACTTATCCCTTCTTCAGGAGTCGCCTTTCATATGAGCAGTTCAGTGCATTTCTGGCTAACATCAAGGAATTAAATGCTCAGAAGCAAACACGAGAGGTAAATAAATATTGAATCCTTGAAGTATTGGATTTGGAACTGAAATTGTTTCCAAGTTGTTAATCAGTGTTCAACTTGTTCTATACCCTTTTAGGAAACTTTAAGAAAAGCAGATGAGATATTCGGGTCAGATAACAAAGATCTATACCTATCTTTTCAAGGATTGCTTAACCGAAATGTACACAAGTACTGAAAGCAGCATTGCCTGGAATTGTTTATACCAGTGAGTATGCCATTTCTCTTTTTCTTGGTGTGTCTCTGTGTGTGTGCAATTTTTTTATTTTTTAATTTTGCGTGTGGATGAAGTTGCACCTGTTGGCATACTATTGATAAGCTAACATTTAGTGCCTGCCAAAGTCTCTGGCAATGTGTTATTATTCTGCTATTTGCAGCCCTTCTTCACGAGGGTTTCTTGCAACATTCCTGATTTATATTCCACATAATCACCTGCCTCACATTTTCATTTTGAGGCTTCATAAATAGCACTTGGGTGCAGTACAGGTACTTAAAAATTCTCTGTATTGGGGAAGTGTGCTCCATTGGCCCATGCTACATAGTGATATGAATCCTATTTCAACTAATAAATCTGCATCTCTAATGATGAAGTATTTTAATATGGGCACTGAGAAACCATAGCTGGGAGTTTTGTTTCTGTTCTTTGAACAGTTGTCTGAGCATTTGTATGATAAATTGCTTGCAATTCAATATAGCGTACAGAAGACTTCATATTAAGTTTTTTTTTTTAATTTTTTATTTTATCTTGCATTGATTGTAAATAACAAGAGATGCATTGGGCTATTATAGGTTTTTTAATCTGGCTTGGGACCGAGTGTCCGGAGCCCATTTTCAAAAGTGAAGGGAAAGAAATCACAGAAAAAGATGGGAAAAAGGAAAACTTTTCCACTGATTTAATTTTGCACGTTACATATTATTCATTTTCCCAGTCTCATTTAGTTAATGGTCAATGCTAAGCCCTTTATGTAATAACTCCGCCATCAACTTTAATCCTTAATCTGTTAAGATTGTTCAATCACAGATTAATTTTGTTTAATGGACACTTTATTTTGCAGGCTTTGGATCAAACTCAACTTCTTTGCATGGATGTTTTATGACTCATCTTGGATCCAATGAATCAAAATTCAATTAAGCATTAATATGAGTCATTGAATTCGAGATGAATATAGGCTTTTTTGTTCCCTGTTGCATGCTGTGTAAATAGGTACTCTTGATTACTTGCCCAAAAGAAAAGGGTACTCTTGATTTTCTGTATGGCATGCTCTGCTAGCTAAAGTGCTGATTGACTATTTCAAAATTTTAGTTTCTTGAACTTGCTTGTGATGGAAAATTCTTTTAGATGAATCTGGCAACTCTCCCAGTCTATATGATGTGCAAATTCAGAGAATGTTGTCTTCATGTCATGTCTGAGTCTGAATGTGCGTTAATATCACATAAAGCCAACGCAGGCTCATGTCTTAAATATTGATGATCTTGGGCTTTGTAATATCGACTTTGTTGAGAAGTTTTCTGGTCTGCATATTTTTCACCCTTCTAGTACACGGTACATGCTGTCCTGCATTCCAGGGACATCTATGCTATAATAGAAAGGTAATATGAAAAGTCAACAGGTTGAGGTTTCACTCAGATCTCAAGTGTTGGTTCAACAAGTCTGCCTTCACTTTAGAGGTTAGGGGTTTAAAAAGGAGATAATTATCAGTGATTGTTATAGTCTTTGCTGCGCAAAAATAATAACAAAACATGACATTATAATATAAAAGGTGAGATGAAGTGGTGAAATGGTTTTTTATTTTGTTCTATGGTTGCAAGGCATATATATAAGTTGTCATCAATTACCTGAGCAACATATAGCCAATACAAAGTCTTGCGAATATGAAGAGATAGATTTAAATTCTTGAAGTAAATTCATGCTAGTTATCAGCAGAATTGAATGGCAGAGTAGGCCTTGTGATGCTCAGATACCATAATCTCATGGATTGTTCTTGTTTGTTAAAATTTGCCTCATTAAGATTTTAGAATGAAAAAAGAAAGTTATCTTCTTTGGGTGACGGGTTTCTGATTAGAGTTTGCATAATACCAAACACAGGAGAGACTCCCAACCTAGGCACCTGCACAGTGCTGATTGTGATTCTTTATAAAACTTTTCTTCTCATCTGAGTATCTTCAAAAGAGTTGGAACAATAAAAGTAGTCTGATAGCGTTTAGACAAAGTGTGCATGCCTGACCTGAATTTGCTTGTGGAAAAACTGATCCTGTAGATAAAAAGCATGGCAAATCTTTGCGCAAAGGATCTCTGGATGCAAAGAGAGACAAAGTAAGTGTACCATGGAACAGAATAATTTTGCATTGGTAAATGATGGAAAACAGGAAAAGGTGCCGTAGTGATCTTATGCCCCAAAATCAGCTCTATATTCACTTCCATGCAACACCCACCATCGCACCAACATGACCCTGTTGGGTCCTCAACCACTTGAGGAGATAAAAGGAGATGTGAAAGACAGACATGTGTCACTTGAATTTTGGTGCATTCCTTAAACATTTTTTATTGGTTTAATTTGGCTCTTAACTATGATGTTAGTCTGCAGGTTATTACCGTTAATCATTAGATTCTTTCAATGATCAAAAGGTAATAGCAATACTACAAAATAGAGGCTAGCTTTCCTCTTTTTAAGTAGCAGTTTTTCAACTATTTGCTAAAAAAATCCTGTTACTCAGAACAAAAAGTTGCTTGGTTTCTAAGCAAGTACAGGATTGTTGTCTGAAGGTATTCTCAATTAGTCCTCAAAACTGGCCCTGAAGCTCTACATTCATCCATTAAGGGGAATGACTCGAACCTAATGAAAGATAAGGCATCCAAGCAGAATGCGTCAGTTTAGATGATTCGGTCAAAAAAGATCAAAGAAAGACCTGTTATCTTGCACTTTTGTTACATCATAAGCTAACCGAAAGATTTTCCCATTATCAAACGGATTAAGGGTGTGTTTGTTTCAGCTATTGAAGACTTAAAAATCATGTTTGCAAAGCAAATGAGTGTTGAATATGGTACTAATATGTTCGGCACTGTTTGAAACAGAATAAAACCTTAATTATAGAAGTAAGATTTTGTTGTTTTTGTGGTTAAGAAAATCCGTTTATGTTTATTAACATAAACATTCACATGTTTGATATTATATAATTATTCTAACTATAAAGTAGATTCCAAATAATTTTGAAAAATATTATTATAATTATACTCTAAAAGTGAGTATATCTTACAATACCCACACAAACTTAAAATTATAGTATGAGCTATGTTATTTGTCACGAAAAGATATGATACGAATTCACGAATTCTGTTTGCTGGATTTTGTTTACTCAGTCAATCATAACAAATTAAGAAGAAAAAAAAAGTAAACAAATAAAACATTAGACAAAACGCAAGGAAATAGCATAGCTCTTTTCCATTCGTGCGTCGTTCTACGAAAGTGTTTTCGTAAGGTTTAGTATTTCCCTTATAGTATTCTTCGTAAATTTATTTACAATAAATTTTTTGAACACCAATTTATGTATGATCTAAAGTAAAAGATGAATCATATCCTTTTAGTGATTGCATATCTAAAAGTAATTTTCATTAATTAACACTATTTAAATAATCTTAATTTTGTCAAAATCACTTTTTAAATAAAATTTTATTAATATAAATTACTCTAATACAAACAAACTACTCAACAAAATTAAAATTTGTAAAATCTAATGGAAACACACAGTAAGCAAAGCCAACCTGCAAACTAATTGTCGTTTTGCTACCTAGTTTTGTCAAGATCTTTGAGCATAAATCTACATTGGGAAAGAAATATTGTTACCTAAGGTGGAACATTTACGAGTGGTTTGACCCATGCAAGTGGGTAATGGAGCGTCAGGGCTAGCTGGCTAAGTTGTGTGATGGGGATGGAAAGAGCAAACAAGCAGAGGCACCTGATACTACGTACTGTCACCAAGATACATTTATATCTTCAATTCTATCTGTTTACTTTTCTTTTTGTGGCAAATAGAGCGGAGAAAGATGAATTTTCATGGAGAAGCTAAGCACCCCACCAGTGTTTTTGCTCTGCTCTTGGCCTCTTAGGGTATTGCTCTAAAATGTTGATTACGAAGTTGGCCCTCTTTTCCGTTTATGACGGCTGATACTAGGTAATGTAGGAGGCCAGGAATCTTTGCAGATAACAAGAGATCGTGCAAATGTATATATACCCTTTTCAAAAATGGTTTTGAACCAGATACCCCTTTATCGTCGAATGTGGCAGAAAGTGTCAAGGAAAAATCAAATGAAAATAAAATAAAGTTCTTTGTGACTTAAAATATCTGTTATTTTATATGCTTTAGAGAACACGACGAACCTAGGCTCACATCTGCTGGTGAATATATAAACTATTTTTAAACAGATGAATGATGTAGTGTGCTCTCAGACATCAAGACAAAGCTCTTTTTAAACAGCCTACTGATTTATATAATTATATCTCTTATATATGACTTTTGTTGTGATAATGGGGACCTTGAATCATATACCAGCTTTGTTAGGGACATTTTAAATTATACAAAAGTAAACCTCAAATGCCACTTGTTATGGCTCTGTGGCTGGTGGGGATGAGATTTTTAAATACAACTTTTCTAAGATAGAAAAATAGTCCGAATTGTAAAAGGGCTCACTTGTGGGTAAATGGTTATTAGTTTGAGTGAAAGGGATTCGAATTCTTTTAAAAATTAATTGGAGTTTTCATGTTTAATAGTATTTCAGGAGATTAGTTTCTTACTCAGTGAATAAGAGGATACTTTGAAAAAAAATAATAGTTTATTTGTGAAATATATATATATATATATATAGTTTCACAAAAAAAATTATATGTAGCTTTAAACACTTTAAAATTATATAATATTCTTACTGATTGTAAAGAGGTTAGAGTTTGAGTGTGTGAAAATGTTTGAACTTACAATTTATTTTATTTTTTTATATTTTAGTGCATATAGACATTGTTACTAACGTGTTAGCATGATTTGAAGCTATGATCTCTATCTAGATTCTCTTCCACCTCAATTGCTTGAGTTACGTCTAAGTAGTTAGTTTATTTTGTTTCTAAGTACGTAGTTTTTTTTACTTGGTCAGTTAACTTCTGGGTACTTCACTTTTCTTTTAGGGTGCTAGAGCTTGTGAAAATAATAAAGTAGAAAAAGAGCAAATGAAAATAAGATATGTATTTAGATCTTTATGTTAGGTCAATTAGATCTAAATATTGGCAAGGAACCAATAACCCTCCTAAATCTTTTACCATTGCAAGAAAGTCTAAGAATGCTATATCTCTAACAACAAACATCTTTTCAGTTTATAGTTATACTCCTCCATTTTTTATTTTCTCATTTCTAACTCCTATCAAGAATACCATTTATATTATTGTTTTTTGTTGACACTAGTTTCATTAGAACCAGGAGGGTTTCGGAAAGAGAGAAAGTTAACCAAAAAAGAATCTTCATAACCACGTTATAAAACTAACAACCTGCTGCGAATCTCAGAGCTGCTATGTTGCATGCTGCACTTTGCTGCGATATGTTGTTATTATATATGTTATATGGTAGGTTCCTCCACTGATCAGACCAAATTTAATTCACACAACTACAAGGCTTGTGATTTGCCTTATTCATTCCTCACTTTCAATTCATTGACCAAGCAGTTCTCATTTGACTGAAAATATGACTTTGAGGGAAGATGTTTCTGCTACATGTCTCTTGAAAAATAAGATTCAGCAACAAGGGTGACCCTGCTCTGGACTGTGCTCCTGGCATGCATATGCAGTTGCCTAGCTGGATGCATGCCCTTGAATCCTTGTAATAGTGTAACGCATGTATCTGAAGTGATATCTCACTATTACATATATTAGAGAATTGAAGAGGGGTGGTAGTAAAGTAAGATAAGCTTTCTAGTGGCTTCCATGGATTAGTGATTATTCGAATCACCACAAGATTAATTTCTGATAAAGTCTGCAAACATAACTTCCAAAATTCTTCCTGAATCAATTCTTGCCAAATGTCTTTTCTTCAAAATCAATTTTAAGTATGCACCCAGTTTTTCTTTTTCCTTCATAATTACGATAAATTCTTCAGTTGCCAAGTTACAAATAACCACATTCTAGTTGTAGTTAACTGATTATAAATTGTGTTGCTCGACTGCATACTTTGTACCTAATATGTATGGGTATTAGAATAATAATACATTATTATCTGTATTAAAATAATTCTAAATGTAATCTTATATATATATAAGTATCGGTATTGGAAAATTCGTATCTATGTCAATTCAACATCGGTTAGAAATATAATTATTTGAGCATATATATATATATATATATATATATATATATATATATATATATTATAGTTATAGTTATAGTTATAGTTATAGTTATTCAAATAAATATATTTATAGAGGAAAAATAGGTTTTCTGATCTTTTGAAAGAATAAAACTTTACGTCCGCTTTCCAAAATGAGGACAAAAAAGTCAGTTATGGGATGCTTTCACATTTCTTAAGCTTGGTATTTATTAAAGAACCTATTTCAAACGGCCGTTTTAACTCAAGAATTCTTTACTATTTTCACCAAAAGCAATATTCCTTTACTAAACAAAATAAAATTGAATTCATTGATAATATAAAAATAATGTATACTATTATTGAATCATATTATATTACTTGTTTTAAAAAATTATTGGAAGTAATAAATCTTAATTATTATAATGATAGAGCATCTAGTTTTTTTTTTCTTGTTATAGAAATTTTTTTTATACACACGTTAATATGGGTCCACCTCGATCTACTTAGAATGAAATGAACGCATATTTTATGAGTTTGAGCACAAGGTAAACAAGATAAGCTTCATA
The DNA here is from genome assembly GCA_019955255.1 of Castanospermum australe. Lineage (NCBI taxonomy): Eukaryota > Viridiplantae > Streptophyta > Magnoliopsida > Fabales > Fabaceae > Castanospermum > Castanospermum australe. The sequence goes on from NSJW01000120.1 coordinate 159,193, forward strand.
GATATATAATCAAACGAATATGTCTCATTGTCGTACAAAATTAAGAGCCCATCCAATCATGGAGGGCACTTTGGCCTACATATAAGTGACCAAGAATTCTTATGCTAGCCAAGGGTAGATTTGTTTATAAACCTCGAGTCAATGTACTTATGTTTGGATATAAATGATGGGTATTAGGGCAAGTGAAGGATTTGAGGAAAACTTTGGTGGAGAGAGAAATATCTTGTACTTGATTTGTTTACTAAAAATCTAACAGCCCATGTGTTAGATTCTTGGTCTATAACTAGGATAAATCTTTAGTAGGACTTATGGGTGCATAATAAGTTTAAAACAGTATAGAACAATAGCATGCACATGAAGCCCTCTACGATTTGCTTTTTCAGGTCTCTTCAGCTTTTCCTTCTAAGTTGCTTAAATTCCTCCTCTTGTTGGCTCTAAGTTGCCCAAAAATTAAATTCCTACTTTATTCTATGTGCATAAATATGTAAACTGCTTTTAAAGGTTTAACCTTTTATAATATCAATATATATACAATGACTCGAAATAAGATTTAGCTTACCTAATTGATCTTTTATTAATAATAATTGCATGACTTAAGTTTAAATCTTAAATTTTTTGTTAATAACTGATTTATAATCGTACTGTAAGACTGGTAATTTGTTCTAACTTTAGAATGGAGAGAGTTTCCCCTCACCTAAATTTTTACCCTTCATTTTATATATATATATATATATATATATATATAATCAATGACACTCTTAAGTTTCTCACTCAAAATTAACTCAATCCAGAATGTCCATTTTGATTAGATATTGATTAATTCTTAGTACTGATAGAAACTCATTTCATCAAGAAGGACGTATGAAAGTAAAAATAGATTGTTCTAATTGGATGCAAATTAACGAAAACGGTTTTCCTTTAATTTGTTCAAGAAAGTGGTTAATTTGTTGTAAAGTATAATCTTTCAACTACATGAAAGCGTATATAGTTATTTCGTTATGAATTTTACTTATGAAAAAACTGATATTGAAACGTTGTTGTCTAATTAGAAATATTACCAAAAAAAAAATTGCATGTGTCGAATATATATATGCACATATTATATACCTTTAAGTGAGGGTAATTTTTTTTCTTTTATGTATCACGATAAAATTGTTTAGAATTTTTAATGCATATACAAAATCAATGAATAATAACAGTCATATAGGGAAACAAGAATAATACATTGACAATAACCTATTTTTGAACATATCAATTGGGTTGGTGTGTATAAGATAATTAACTATCCTACATGCTACTGAAGTTCGAACTCAATTAGTCAAAGTATGAAACAAACATATTTAAATACTATTTTTGGGTTACCAATGAACCGTTTATTAAAAGTGAGAAATTTATTTTTATCCTATACTTTTTTGACTGTAAAGTCAATAATTTGTTATCGTTATCTGTTGCTAGACTTGTACGTGTTTCCGCATATGCAAATCTTAGAAAGTGGAACGATGGGCTAGCAGAAATTATAATATTTACTTTTACATTTAAGTAATATATTCATGTGGATGTAATATGTAATATGTAATATGTAATATGTAATATGTAATATGTAAAGACTTATTTTTATAAAAAGAAATTCTTAAAGTAGGAAGTAGGTGTATTTGGTGATTAATATGAAATTAAAAATATTTCATCTCTTCTTAATTTTTTTTGGGTATACAGATCTTAATTATAATAAAAACAAAATATTAATATTTTTTAAAAATTAAAAATTACAAATTAAATACCAAGTAGAGAAATTTCCAATCTACAATCTATAGATTCAACTCCTGTGAAAATGTAGTATTACTTCAAAAAGTAAATATTTTCGAATAGCTGTCAATCAATAATATATAATTCATTTTTTAATAAATTAAAAATCTATAGGTAATCATTAATATTTAAATTGATTAATATTTTGGGATTAATTCATTATTTTTTTATTAAAAACTATTTAAAGGGTTAAATATGTACATAACGTTGTACCCAAAAAAAAAAATGTACATAAAGTTATTAAATGAAAAACTGTACATAATATTCAATATGCAACATGATTGGAAAATCCATGCCATCAATCAGTCCTCCATCACTTGACTTATGCAGCCAAAGGAGCACATTATTACCTTATTTAAATCATTAATATTAATTGTTTAAGACTTGTAAGTCAAATGATGTACTAAATTTTTTTTTTTTGAAAATTATTGTAAAATCGAAATCACCCACGCTGCTTTTTGCTCATATCAAATCTTAAACTTCTTTTTTAACCAAAAAAAAAGAAATTATCATTTTTCAAATTAAATTAATTACTTACAGAGTTGAGAGAGAAAAAAAAAGACAAGTAATGATATATCTTCTCAAATTTTTTTAAATAATTTTTTAATATTTAATAAGACAAGTATTAAATAAAAAAATAAAATATTTAATATATTAACAATATAAAAAATATTTAATATTTACTTATTTAATAATTAAAAAATTATTAAAAATAAATTAAGAAAATATATAATTATTCAAAAGAAGGAAAGCAAGGGATTTTGGAACACCAAGGTAAAAAAAAAAGGTCATGAGCATCGATCGAAACCACTTTTGTTACCTTGTTTACGCGTTTACAGCTCCACACAAAGATAAAAGTTGCCAGTTTTAGTTTTGTTTTTGTATCCAAATTCCAAGCTGCCTAATTACCTATTTTTGCCTCGGCCACTTGCTTTGACAACTTGCACCCCAACCCACTCTGCACTATCTATCGCAAATGTTCTATATATTCGACCCTCAATACCAAAAAAAAGGCCATGCCAACCAACACACACACAGAGCACATCCAATTCCCATATATCGGCAGCCATTTTTTTTGTCCATGCCCCTCTCTCCTTCTTCCATGGCTTCTGTTCCTCAGTTCTATTCAAACTACATATTCACTGCCTCTGATCTCACAGAGTTCCCCACTCCTGGCTTGGCTGCAGTCAATGGCAATGACACCTCAGTTATGGAGAACGCCGTGTGGGGTGGTCAAGACAATTCCGTTCCCGTGCTTGATAATGGCGCACTCGATCATATTGTGTCACCGGATTGCGATTCCGTGTCCTGGGCGTGGATGCCGGCGTTTTCCGAGCACCTTGGGAGCATTTCGGACTTGGCCATGCCTGCCATTTCAGACTGCAAGATGGGCTTCAATGGCGGCATTGCAGGGTTGCAGAATCTCAGCGGCAGATACCTGCAGCCACATATTGGTGAGTTTGGGGAAGAATGTTGTGGGTTTGTGGAGGATATTAAGCCACCTGCTTATCCTAATACTGCCAGAGAAAACTGGGTATGCTTATTAATTGAACTCCTTCTTTGTGTTTCCATTGAAGGTATAGTGCATGGCATGTATGGTGTCATGCACTGTGTTAAATTTTAATTTTCCAATGCATTAATAGGCATAGTTTCTTTCCCTTTTTTTTTTTTTCTCCATGTATTCTCTTCCGGAAGGGAAGAGTAAAATGAGGAGACATTTGTGAAAGAAAGTGCCTTCATATCTTCTGAAAAGCATATATTGTTCTATATATAGCATTATGTTTCTCTGAAATAGATATATAACCATTAACAACAATCAAAATTTTCATGCCATGGAGTCTTCATCCCCTTCCTCTTGAAAAACTTTCCCGGCATGTGAAGAAGAATATTTGAAAAGTTCTTGCATCATATTTATGGCAATATAATTTTTTTAGTCACGAAAATTATCTATGGAGATATGTAGTTTTGTTGAATGTTGTCTTTGAAATTTGGGACAGGGAATTCAAGGTAATCAAATGCCAGCGGTTGAAGAGCCCAACATAAAGGTAGGAAGGTACTCAGAAGAAGAAAGGAAGGAAAGAATTCTCCGATATTTGAAGAAAAGAAATCAAAGAAACTTCAACAAAACGATTAAGGTCTCTCTCTCACGCACACACACTTATGGAAGACACCTTTATCCATTTTCTTTTATATATCCTTTTGTAAAAATGGAAATTCACTTTCGCATTGACCTAATTCTACAGTATGCCTGTCGGAAAACCTTGGCTGATCGGCGAGTCAGAGTTAGGGGAAGATTTGCAAGAAACAATGAGCTATGTGAGGAGGACATGGCAACGAAAAAGCACGAGAATCATCACAAAGAAGACTTTTATGGTGGCGATTCAATCGGGTTCCAGGTAATTTTCATTATACTGTTAATATGGATATGAAGGAAAGGAGAATCTATCGATGACAAGGAAATGTCATGCTACATCAAATATATAATCAACAATGCTCTCAAAATATTTTTAACCATAAATTAAGCAACTAATTTTTTGAATTTTGGAATATCTCTGCCGAAATTTTCTGTTCTAATTCTATCTTTCATGCCTTAATGGAAAAAATAATTGTGACACATATATCCTAATTAAATTCTGAATTGATAATTAATCCTTTGCAGTTAAAGAATGATGAAGAGGACTGGCTGCAAGAGGCCATGGCAAGTTTGGTCTATCTATCTCATTCTTCGCCAGATGATATGTAGCCTAGCATCAACGATTCAGCATGACTAGCTCTTGTTAAATTAAAGCGGATGCATGTGGGCTCTTCCTCAGAATGGGTTTAAATTAGGGCAGGGTTATTAGGAAGAGAGAGACAGAGAGAGAGACAGAGAGAGTTCACTTATATTTAATATATATTGTATTCTAATTTGTTTCCTTTGATAATTAAGCACGTAGATGTAAACTCTAATTGCATGGCGGTGTAACCAGCTGCTGCTGTAGATTGTTTGATATTAATTCATAGGCATATTTTGTTGAGGAATTCGAAATGCCTAGTTTGACTGGATATTTGGGTTGAGTGAGAGATATAATATTCCATGGAAGGGACTTTATGTTTGAATAGACAGAAATATTCCAAGATAAACGTAGCTACTAGCTTATTATAAGTCACTATCTCTCGAACTGTTTGGAGTCAATTCCTTCTATTGATGTAATTCAGTCTTTGTGATGATTACTGAAAGGCACTAATCAGAAACTCCAGTTTCTCATATATTCTAGCAGCATTATATATTGGGATCGATGGATATGGGTTCCTATGGGGACATGTTACGTTTACTTAGAATGACTGAGTTTTCAACAGATCCTCGGATGAGTCACCGTTTGAGTAAATCTGGGTTTTCAAGCCTTAAAGAATAACCTCTTTCCCATTAAAAAGTAAAAGCGAAAAGAAAGTAAAATACAATCCACAAGCTTCCCTTTCGTTAAGCAAATCAGATATAATGTCGCTTTCAAATTTCGAGAAAGTACTGCCAATACAATTGAATACTATTACATTTTAAAGAAAATATATTACAAGGAAAATACTGCATAAGTTTTCTTCATTAATTTGTATTGAGATGCTCATGTAGAGATGACAGTTGTACTCATACTCACTAGATATATCTATACATATTTGAAAATTTTATCCTCTTGATGTCAGATACGAAGCTTGAAAGTGACAGCAAAATTAGGTTTAGGTATACAATTTATTTTTTTTTTTGGAGATTTTTGTGAAAATGGGGATGGGGATGGGGAGTACACTACCCTGCTCGTCCATTTTTAAAAATACTTTCTATTTGTATTTGATACATACATGTATAATTTGTTAAAATAATTTAAACATATATAAAATTGATACTATGAGTTTATAAAATTAATTATAATGTTTGTTTTACATTTTATTTGTTGTAGAACCATTGATTCCCAACGGTAAGTTAAGAAAGCCACCCCAATTAAACACAAAAAATAAGGAAACCTCTTGTATTGAGTCTATGCTATACTATAGTGATCATATGAATTATTAATTTTTAGGGTGGGAATTAATCCAATTATTTCATATGTAAGTCTTGTTACACTTACTTTGTTGAATAACATTTTATAATTGATAAATTTTATTAATCTAACTATTAGAATGAAATTTTCATGAAATAGATTAACCACGTGAAATTTCATAAAATTTTTAAAAGAATTAGTATTTCATCTAATTATTTAATTTTAACGTATATTATATTTTTTAAAATATAAGTAAATATTAATTATTAAATTATATATTTATGAATGTATATCCGATTTATATTAAATTTGACATGCATAATTATTATGGTAATATCATATTATGATTTAATGCTTGAATTGATAAGATTTACACTCTACAAAAGATTATTAGCAATGTAAATTTGCGAGACTTCGTATGCTTACTTCATTCAATAATTTTTTATATTAAGTTATGGCTATATCCTTTCTATTTATTATTATATTAAAAAAATTATATTTAAAACTTTCAAATTAACTTTATCGCTTTTGAAAGGAACCTAAAAATGTTCTCAGCATTTTATGATTACAGCCCATAAAGGAAAAAGTGCATAACAACTAACGTTTTCCCTTATATATTTATTAATTTAGTCTTCCTTCCCTGCCGATCCAAACCAAAAAGCTCTGGTACTTTTGCAATTGAAAATAACCAAACAAGGAATTTAGCTATTTGTCCTTTCTAATTTTTGTCGGATTTTTCCTCATTATTAATATATTGGGAGAAGAAATAGTGAATTTGATATGAACTCGTAGTGATCTTCAAATTTGCCTCAACTTTACAGTCATAAGAAATTCTGTTTTAACACGAACAGTAACGTGAATACGTTGATATAGCCCGTAGCTTATGGTGTGCTGGGCTTCTTTTTCACAATTAATGTGGTTGACGATAGGTTCAAGAAAAATGGGATGGGTTGAGGATAGGTTGGCTTCAACAAGGGAGGCGCAAAAAGAGAAATGGGTTTTCTCCCAAAGCTTTAATGATTATGGAATTCAATTCTAATTCCTTGCAAGGTACGATGCCATGCCAAGGACATCCTTATCTGAACTAGCAGGAGGCATCTTAAACAAAGGTTCTTATCTTTGTTAAATTCAAAAATATGGATAAGTTTGATATTTTTACTATTTCTAGAGTCTTTCATTGTACTCCACACCAAAGATTCATTAGCAGTTAATTAGGCATATAATTGTAACTAATTTAGAAAAAAATAATTAAGCTTGTCATTTTCATGATAAGACTGTTACCAACAACTAATTACTCTAGCTTTAATTACGTCTGCATCTATTGCACAAAATCATAATTCTGCTTCTTATGTGACTTAATAGGTCATATAGCTTTTGAGTGTTCCAAAATTGGAGCCTGGCCCCTACTTGGTTGAAATGTCATGCTCTTTAAATCCCCTCTATAGATGGGCTCTTTTCTTGGTACAACATTGCTTTTCTTCAAACTATCAACTTCATATACTTGTTAGTGGTGTCATTTTCATATGTATGTTCCTCACTCACTGTCATCATGTTCAATCAAGACTTTTTAAGACATATAAATCATAGTCACACACCTTATAGTTGAATGTTGAGCATAACTTTTTTGTATTCACTGTAATCTACCAGCTAGAGCTAACTGTGAAGTGCATGTGGTCTAATGGCTGTATTTTAAGTCTCAATTTCTTCGTAGACTCACAGTAACAATCACTAATATGTCATCAACAATAGCCTAAAGCAACAGATGAAAGGTGAGATGCATGTAAAGAATTGCAGATAATGGTATAATACGATAGAAATGTCTTGCAACTCTGATGTTTTGAAGACCATGGTTAGATTTAATTAACCTGAAATGGGCTTTTATATATATATATATATATATATATATATATATATATATACCCTCTCATAGTGTTTCCTGTCAGCTTCTCTGATTTTAACTTGGTGGGGCCAATACAAATAAAATCGAAACCAACTTGTTTTTGAGCATGCCCTCTACTGCATCGAAAAACTTCCAACTCAGAATAGAGCGATAAGCTATGGAATATCTTTGATATTCTTGTTGCGTATAGGAACACACGCCGTGAAACGCAGGAGTTGATAAACCCAAACTTTTTTTGTCAGTATTCCTGCTATTCTGATTTCTGACAGTAGTATATTGTATAGTCTTCTTCAGATTCTACATATAAGTATCCTTGTTCCTTCTACATCTTCACGGTCATCTTCCCCATCATCTAGTTTGCTCTAGGCATGCTTGCACCGTTATTTGGGCTATCTTTTGTACTTGGTCATATTACGTAAGATATTTGGTCTTGAATTCCCTTACATGGATTTATCCTACCGCCTGTGTGTAGGCATGTGGAGATGCATGCTTTTTCAAAAATAATGAAGTAAAATTAAACCATTATGTGAAGTGTAAACGAGCTCTGCCTCTAAGTTTTTACAGATGCTTAATACATAAATGGCATCGCAAGTCAAACTAGGAAGGGAACGCAAGTGCATAAATGGTCAATATTCGGTGCTTATAGTTATAGGCATATGCCAGCTTATACAAGTCAACCTGAACATCACTTAAAGGAATGTGAAAAGTAATTAGTGTTCCCAACTGCTTGACATCTTAAATTTTTACTACTCAAAGGTCTGAATAAAGGGGGAACAAATACAGAAGAAAGGGAAAAGAAATGCAAATGGGTGTCACAAGCAAGCATTCTTACAATCGTAAGAAAGCACTACTACCCCATATAGTGAATGAAACATTTTCATTCCCCTCTAAGTTGACCCCCTTCGCATTATGATTTATAATGGCTTTCCATCATAGTGACACATGGAAGATTTTGGCTTTGTATTCATATTGGGGTTGGAGTCATAAAAAGCAGTTAGAATGTGACAAAATAATAAAAAAATGGAAAAAGTTGTGGTGAGTATGTTAAACGAAGAACATGGATAGCATTTACAACTCAGAACAATAATATACAAGAAGAAATAAACTACTTCAGAAAATTTTGTAAAAATTTTTGTTATTAGGAAATTAACTATCAACTTTTTTCAGCTGTAGTATTCAGCTTATTGAAATGAATAGTTATTTTAATTTCCTGAGTTTGTTGCAGGTATATCTGTCTCGATCAATAAACTGTTTAGGTTGGCCTTGTATAAATTCATAAATTTTAGTTAGCTAGCAGCATGAAGTCCTTGAAAAGAAACAGTATGCACCACCTGCCCGTGAGGATACTCATTAAGTTCAGTGTCCCTTCAAGCCAAGGCAGAGCCAGAGAGTGAAGTGGGATCCAGTGCAGAACAGTAAATGAATTTGAGAACATTTTTCAACTGTTGCCGCTTGTGTATCTTTGAGACTAAACCCAGACACAGATTGAAATTAAAATTATCAAGATAGATTTGTCGGTGACAAGTGTCTTATCATGCCTCCGATTATGACCCACGGAACTGCAAGAAGAAAAGAGTGCCACACACTACTCAAGCCCCATTGGATTTGCCTGAAAAAAACTCTGTATTTATAATTGGTTGACTAATTTCTCTCATTTTTTACTCAAACTCAAAATATGAGGGCCATATTCTTGCAAGCAATTTGGAATTAAAGTTCTTTCGGTGACCCTGGATGCGTTTACCTCGAGCACTGTACTTTATGCTTCGCTACTCATGGGTTATAGGATATGATAGCATATCAATGTTGCAATCATAGCAAATTTATATTGGACCAAAAGTCTAGCACTAGCAAATCAAGTGAAAGAAGATAAAGCAACTGCAATGCAAAGATTCTTATAGTTTTTCCTGATCTGAAAATATTACCAAGTTAGTCTAAGTTTCTCTCTTCAATTTAATTTCTTTCACTGTAGAATATAAGAGTTTCTTATATTATATCTTAGGATATATTATCAAGTTTATACAGTCTTTGGAATCTCAATTGATAATGGGTTTGTTCGTTGTTTTGGAATTTTACTATAAAACACAGCAGAATTGGTTCATGTATGAGGAAAACAATCGTCTTGGATCATGACAGTGATTGATTATTTGCTGAGAAAAGTTTCACTTGAACGGATATGCAGTAAAAGGATGGGGTCGTAATTGGAAGAATGGAAAAGTTTTTAAGGTTGAAATATCAGAAATTTAGAATTTTGCTAATTTGCGGAACCAAGTACAAGATTTATGAGATTGAGATACACTGTAGAGTGAGCTCCCAAAGGTTCAGCCAAAATCTAGATGCAGACCAAATTAATGAGTTCTAGGGAGTCACTCTGACCAAAATATTTTGTTCTCTTTGTTTTTCAAATTGCGGATGCTATCTTAATATTAGTATCTTGGACATGATATTAGCCTTGTTTTCTTTGCTTGTTAAACATTATTTATCAATGCTTCCGTTAATTTTTGTGTAAATTAATTTTATTTCAGATAAAAACAAAGGAAGTTGGATATCCAATGCCCGATATCAAACATTCATCTATTTTGAATATTTCACCTCTTCGTAAGGCTATCAAAACAGGATGAATTAGTCAAGTTGGTCCGTTCAACTGCATAAATTAAGTGGGTATTTTTTGATTGGTTTATTTAGCAAGGTTTTAAAAATTGAATCGGTCGAAGTACTGATTCGAGGTTCAATAATCAAATCGTGGTTAGATCAGAATATATATTATATATATATTTATATATATTATATATAAATATATATATATATAATATATATATATATATATATATATAAAATTATTTATATATGCTCATCACCCATTTCCCGCATTATGACAACGATTTCCCTTTTCAATCCTTCCTCACTCTTCCTCACAAGTCCAACACCATCTCTTTCTTATGCTTTCATATTTCATAGTTCTATCATAATTATTAATTTTTTTCTATGGAGAGAGAGAGAGTGAAGCAACTTGTGCTGCAAAAATGACAGTTAAAGATGTAGTCTTTTTATCTGGAGAGGATGGCGATGGTTTATCTATTTTTTTTATTTTTTCTTTGATTTCAAAATTCAAAATTTGAAAGGGAAACAAAACTGCGTACACTCACCAACCAAAACAAAACTATCGCCAACCAGACTGCTACAATGTTTCTCTCTGCATCGCGTTTCCTCTCACCAACCAAAACTATCGCCACCCAGAAAATTCCAACACCCTTTTTTTGAGTTTTCTCACTTTCCCTCACTTCTTTGGCCTTTTTCGGCTGTTATTCCTCGACCCATTCACTCTCTCAAGCTCCTAGCAATGGCTAAGAGACCTACCCACTCAATATCTCATTCCCTTAAGCAAAGGTGTGAGCAAGCAAAGCTTGATTCCAACCGTACCTCCTCCTCTGTCATTGAAATTCGCCATTAACTCTGTTCCTCTTTCTTCATTTTGGGGTATGCGACACGGGAGTCGGAATGAAGGCTGTGGTGCGAGGCCGATCGAGCGCTGCTGCTGAGGCAACCGGTAACCGTATGGACCGGTGGCGGGTTGACCGGTTCAGCCGGTTTGAAACCGATTCATCGATTTTTGACCGATTTTTGACCCTATCAGTTTTGGGAGATCGCCCGAACCAGTGAGGGGATCGGTTCCCAATCCGACCGGTTCAACCGCCCGGTCCGGTCTAGTTTTTTGAATTATGCTATTTAGTCCATAGGTTAAATGAACTAAATTCGGTTAGACAAAATGCATCATTTGGATAATTGAGTAATTTTTATATTTTATATAAGTTTTAAGTATGAATAATTAATATTTTTTTTTGGTATACTAAAATTTAGATTGAAAAAAAAGCTAATCCCAGTCAAGAGTCAGGGAATGACAAAGTATGAGTAAAAAAATGATCAAGTGAGCTAAAATTAGCATTTGGAATATATAAATTTGGATTTAGACTATATAATGTAATGATTAATTTTAATGTTTAAGTTAAATAGAAGAAATAAGTAATTTTATTTACTTTTAAAGAATATGTCATTTAAATGGACTAGCCGTTTAGACTTATTAAACTTATAGTTAATATATATAGTTAGTCATTATCTATTATTCGGGTTAGATATAGATTGACACTAATATTATCTTGAAAGGTACCGCACCTAATATCGATTCTTGATGAGAGATAAATTCTACTTCCCCCTCCCCCAAGAAATTCCTGCCCTGACCGAAAAAAATATCATTATCTGACCATTAATTAATTCATTTTAGAATTGAAAATTTATCTTCTTTTCTTTTCTTTTTTTTTTTGGGCCATCTTTCCATCTTACTTGTGCAATGGATCTTATTTGTGCAATGGAAAAAGCCTTTTTGCTGACCAAGCCTTTAGTCCTCTTTCTATCCCTTTTTTTTTGGTCAATAGTCCTCTTTCTATTCCTGATTGACCTCTATGGCTGTTTAGTTTTGGGCTCTTTGGCTGGCGAAACAACTCCATGGATAACGTGATGTATCCGGCTTTGGATTTAGGTTGGGCCTCGTTAGCCAAGACAGTAATGCCCAATGTAAATTTTTCAGCAGAAAATATGATCTTTTTTTCAACCTAGCTTATTACATTATCTTAACATGAGCTGTACCCTTTGAGCTTTCACCTAATGAATTCCGAGCACATTATATTCAATATATTATTGTCTACATTAATTTTGATTATCTCTCAACCAAAAACAAAATGGTTCTCTGGGATTTGCCACATTTTAAAATTGATCTGAAAGTGATCACCAACTAGCTGAGACATACCTTTTTATAATTTGTCTTGGCTCTGAGCTCTTGGTGCTTTTGAATATATGGTTGCAATGTTCTTTTCATGCTTTGATATAAAAATATCGGAAGTGGGACATATTTGATTTGGGTGGTTTAACTACCATGAGTTTTGAAATTGCAACTTTGAAAAATATAGATATTTCTGTTATACACACTCTGACTATGAGCATTGGATATTAATAAAGTTCTATTTGCTGTAAGAGTAAAATTTGATGTTAATTAATGGAGTTTCTCTCATGTCATACGGATATGGCTTATTATATTACCTCAAATTATGGAAATACTATCTTTTTGAGCAAAAGTTTAGGCAGAATTTCTGTATATAAGCTGGGTTCCTGAACTTGCCTCTAGTTTTGTAAATCAGTCAAGTCAATCTCTAAGCTTCCAATTTTTTTTTTATTCAATTTCGTGCTCAAGATATTATTGCTTAGAGAAAATGTCGGAATTCTATTAAAAATTCATTTATGCAGTGACTTGACGGAAGCTTATTAACTAAAATCAAGACTTTGAGATTTTAGAATGATCATAATTTGGGTATAGCACATACACAAAATAAAGAAAAATAATAGAATAGATCGTGTCTAAGTAAATTCAGCTTTAAAAAAATTATTTTTCCATTTAAACTAAGAAAGTAAGCAATACGAACAAAATTAATAGTAAAATTTTCGAGGATAAAATCTTAATTTCAAGGGAAAGGCACACAAAACTAAAAAGATAAACAATTAATAACCTCTTTAATTTTGGAAATCTTTCTTCTTCGAATTCATGATTTGGGAAAACTTCCTTCGAAAGTTTTTTGTGCATTTTAGGATTTCTCATTCACATTATGGAATGTTTCAAGTGGGTAAATTAAAGAGTGGTTAGTTTGGCTTTCTTTTTGTCTTTCACCAGTGCTGCAACTTGTGTCAATTGTAGGTCTGCAATTTGATTCTCCTTCTGAATGTGCGGGGTGAGCAATGAACAATGGCTGTGAAAGTACTGCTCCGAATCATTCTGAGACTTCTTAATAATCAATCATAAGCCATAATGAAGTATTTACTCATTCTTAGTAATTAAGGAAAACTTAATCATGATTGTGTAGTGGCGTGGCCTATCATATTGCCCTACTTATTTGTAATATCATGGTAATGATGGAAACATATATCCCCAATTTCACAAATTTTATTCTGTGTAATGATGGATCTGGTAAATGGATCAATTGGGAAAACCAACTGTGATCTAAGAATTTTCAGCAATATCAAAATTTTAAAAGTACTCTTTATTATTACTCTAAAGTCACTACATGGATTTTATGAGGTATGACTAGATTACTCAAATTCAAATCTTGAACTAACATATAAGAAATTTAATTCTCTAATTATATGTATTAGACCAATATAAAGGTTTGTTTTTAAAATTATTTAAGGAGGGATTTAGTCTTCATTGATGCGAAATCTAATATGAAAATATCCTACAACAAAAAATAATCCACTCAAGATATAATCAATTAATTAATGTGACTGAAGAATATATCAATTCTTCATATTAAAAAAATTGTTTCATGTTTTAATTGTAGCAACATGCAAGATTTATATTACATTTATCAAAGTAAATAACCTAATAACTTTCTAGCTTTCTCAGAATATGCTTGTAATGTTACTCAGACTTAACACGCATGATTAAAATAGATCATACACACACAAACACATATAATGAATATGTTGCTATATACTAATTTTCATTACTTTTCTTTATTAATTCATTTATTTATATCAAAGAGCACTCTTATACTACGTTCTTCATTAAACATATTCATCCACGTAAAATAAATTTTATTTGAGAGAAGGGACGGTTAAACTTTATTTGTACGTATACCTTTCTTGACTAGATATTTCTGCTCATTGTTGAATAAAACAAATACTGGATGATGACATTGGAACAGGTGCAAATAACTAAGAGATAGAGCTGATACTCCAAATCAGCAGCTGCATGCCAACGCTAAGAGAAGTGTTCAACTGGAACTTGTGCAGCAACCTCCTTTTGTCGTTATTTAATTTAGCTTTAGTTGCAGTGCTGACAAAGTAGAGTTTAACTTTACCGTGTCCAGAATCTATTGTGTGTGTATTCTTCTATGTTTTAATGCACTTCACTTCACCAAAAATAAACAAGTAAAAAAAGTTTATACCATTCCGTACAACATCTGCAGACTTTCTCAAAGATCTAGCTAGTGGGAGTAACTGTAGTAGATTCACCTATTTTCCTCCACTTATATAGTAAATTCTATGTAAAAGAAATTTGTCAACTAAGTAATTACTTATTGGCAGAAACCCTTTTTTTGTTATTTTGTCACTAAAAAGAATAAAATAGAGAGAAAAGAAGATGAGAAAGAAAAAGTAGTTTTAGCAAATTTCCAATGCTAATCCATGACCACTTGGCGACATCAATTATTTTCACGGCGGTCAAGCTTTATCAAGTCTTTATTTCTCTCTCTCTCTCTCTCTCTCTCTCTCTGTGTAACAGATATATATATCAATGTGATTTTGATTCCCACATATGGATCAGATAGAAAGTGAAGAGGAGGTGAAAACTGCTAAAGTGTAGTCAACTTAGTACTAATGATATGATTGCTCATAATTACAAGTTTAGCCATTTACATTATGGTTAACTAATCATCATCATCATCCCTTGGTCATAAGAAGAGGCGGGAGAAAAAAAAAAGTTGAGGGATACAAAGCAGAAAACGGTACTAATAAGGCAGACAAGAAAGCAAGCCCGTGATAGTAATAATCATAAGAAAGTGAATAAAGTGAAGGCATGCATGCCCAATATATGCACTCCATAGGCTAAGCTAGCTAGCGTGACCACAAGGACTCCCCCATGTTGGCCTGATCAACGACCAAGTCCATGGCGAAAAGGGACTTGGTCTGGGAAGACTGGAGCCTGCTTGGTGTGAACAAGTTCTCTGATGATGAATTGGAGGGTACTGCAGGCACTGGTGGGTGCTGCTGCTGCTGATCTGATGTTGATGATGATGTTGAGAATTGGCGCATTTTCATGTGCACCACCTCTGCCTGTGCAAGTGCCAATTGGGCTTGGAGCACGTCCACCTGTTGCTGCAGAGAGGATATGGCTCCCACACATCCATACACAGGGTCCCTCACCCTTGCGTTGGCTTCATATACCATCGAACTAACCGCATCACTTCGTTGGTGCTCTGGTAATTCCTGCCAATTTTGACCAAAAGCATAACCCCATAAGAACGATCTAATCAAAGGCCAAATACATGCACTACGTGACATCTGGTAGTTGGTGTTGTATATAAGTGACTTTAGGATAATGATTGTTTGCACATAGTGTGAGGTTAGACCATTCAAAAGAAGTTTCATATTTTATTATGTAGCATGCAGAAATGTGTCCGAGAGTATAAATATGTATATGAGCAAGAAACTTCAGCCAAACAGATTGTCTTAACTTCAACGGGAGAAACTAAAACCGATCTTCAAGACTAGCTTTTTGAATTTGTAGTGAGTGCTGTGATATAAATCAAAGGGGTCGTTAGTTGTTTGGATATAAACAGATTCTATGCTTGGTCAAAAAGGAGCTCTATGCACGATAAGGTGCATGTCGTAGTTGGTTGCTCTGGAGGAGAAAAGAAAATAATATAATAGTTGACTAGAAAGAATATATAATAGTATCAAAATCATAATACTTAGGATAATATTTCACACAAATCATAATGTCTGAAAGTTGAACAAGCCATTGAAATCTTGATTCCATTTTATGGTGACGGAAAAGGTAACCCTACAATTATTTTTCTGGACTGCATGCTGAAATTTTTTTTAAGTTATAAAGGATGTTTACGACCTGATATAAGTAGGGGGATGATAAGCTAAAGTGGAGATGAAGACCTCAGTCAGATTTAGAGTAATGAATAATACTATAGAGAATAGAGGTTATGACCTTAAAATTAATGACTTGAATTTGTAAAACAAGTGGCTATTCGAGCCAAGGTTAATTAACGATACATTCTTCTTGACATGCTAAACAAATTCTAGTGTTGTGCATCGTTTACAATTACAATATAAATACCTCCAAGAACACATAGTTGTAAATTATCAACCTTCAGGTATTAATCGCTAATATATGTTTTTGCCAGAGAAGAAAATGATTATGGTAATTAATATGTCATCAAGGTGTCATGCTTGCAAAACAACATATATTTTTTAATTATCATTAATTTATTTACAAGATGAGATATCTTTATCTGGAGAATCAACGTCACTTTTGGACATTACTAGCCGTCTCTATCAATGCAACCCTGATTTTAAAGACAAAAAGAAAAGATGAGCATACTAATACTTTCTTTTTTTCTGAAATAGCATTGCATGGGAGACCAAGACTAAAAGCGAAGTGGTGGTCATAAAGAGAGATGTTGAACAAATTGGAATACGTATAGCCAATAATAATGATGTAGCTAGCAGCATCTTTTTTACTTTATCCCTCTTCACACTGAGCGTGGCTTCAAGAAGTAGTAAAGCTAATTTATATATACCTTATCCTTTTGTCCTCTTTGTATGTGCTAAGGAATCATCTGGTGTATTACTAGTACCTTACTTTAATAAAGAAGAATGAGAATTATGCTGTTAATTAATCAAGGGTGGGGACCGTGGGGCATTCAACTGTAACTAACCACTATAACGGAAGTAATGGTTGGAAAAACAAAAGAAAGATACCCTTTTTACTTTTCTTGAACGACTACTGTCAATTTAAAAATATAATAATAGCTAATGAAAGATTAATATATATGCCAAGTAAAGGAACTAATTAACATACTCAGGATCAGCAAAACAACCAGACGTTTGTAACAACCTCTACAATATTAAGGATTTTAATTAGAAGCTTGTAGAGGGGTAACTAATTTTCTTAATTATACGTGAGAAGTGGAATTAGTATACTATTTCATGTCTTAATTACAGGAGCAGTTAAATAAGATTGCTCTGGCCCTAGAGCAAGTTCTAAGTTCTCTGAGATAAATTAAGATGCAGGAAATGAAAGCATCTTGGTTAATTTCCTCATCAAGTGGGACATTTTAATTGTATGTAAACAAATATTCTAGCTACATGTATTTCATGTGAGAGTGCATATGCATCATCAGTGCTAGCTCAGCATAAGTATGCTCAATTTTATATATATTAACCACATTGAGATCCTTCCAACATATTTATATAGGCTACTTCTAAAGCTGCTAAGACCTTGCAAGTGGCCTCTCTGTTATTGGTGTTAGAAGGGCAACATCGTTAGTAGATGAGAAGGTACAGAAAAACTCCATATATGTCCCGCAGAACAAGACAGTGATATATTTCACAGCATGCTATAGATGATGGACAAAATTATTATTAATAATATTATATAGAGATAGGGGGTGTCTTCCGTAAGTTCCTTGCTTAATAATTAAACAATAAAACCCATTTTTGATAGATGGTAATTCCGAGTTAATCAAACATCTTAATTACTTCATAAATGGATTATAGTATTCTACCTAACACAGATAAATGTTTTCCTCTTGAGGTCTGTTTCAAAAATGCAATGATTTAACAAATTAAATCCAGATTCGATATACAGTTTGAGAAGAAATTAGTAGCAGCCTTTTTCTTATCTTTACCTTTTATGTACGTACTTAAAACATCATAATTCTACCATAAATATACACAATTATGGTCTTTTGCGATTATGTCAAATATACTGCTTAGATTAGTCTGCTTTAAACAGTATAACCTTCTTTCTGCCTAACAAAAATTGAGAATTTGTAAGGAGGTCAAAAATACAAGAAAGCAAACTTGTTATCAACCGTATCAAAAACTTAAGTTATTAAGTGAAAACATATGAATGATTCTCTAATTAACATATTGTACTACTTTATTTTCATGAAAATGACAGAAATATCATCATGCGTGGACATGATAGGGGTTCCAGGGTGCATGAGAATTGAACCTGTAACATTTTGTTGACGTTGCTAGCCCCGAAAACTTTGTGCACACTGCCAAACTTCTGGGGTTCATCTGCAGGGAAATAAGGAGCAAACACGCAATCCTGCGCGCATCTCCTTCGAAGAAGCTTGCATGCCGCGCATGGCGACATTGCACCTTGTTTTCTACCACCCTCGTTCATTCTTCCAACCGGAAGAACAGGTCAATGTGCTTAAGCCCTTTGTGCTGGTAGATTTCCTTAAACCCGGAAAAAAAGAAGAAAAATCAGGAGGGTCTTCCAATGAGAAATAGGGCAGGGTGCATGGAAATCAAGAAAGAGAGAAAAAAAAAAAAAAGAAGAGAAGTTGAGGAGGGGAAGGTGGACTTAAGGGGGAGTGGAGATGATGTTATATAGAGACGTACGTGACAGCAAATCTTTTGAGGGTCCCACAAAAGAAGAGCCACTAGATTTTGCTGGACAAAGTCATCGATGTTGATAAGATCTTTTGCCCCACCAGCATATCATTTTTTGTCACACTATTTATTTTATTCTTATTAGGGCGCTTTCATAAACTTTGATAACTTCATCTATTGAAAGTTCTTCTATGAAATCAGAGGGTTCGGTTCAGAATCCGCACCATCAACTTCCGTCTGTTTAAGGACAATTTATTATGTGGCAATGTTAGCTGCCGTACCGTTTCTCTTCACAATGATCAAGAAGTACAATGGTCAGTGTTTCTCATTGGCCTTGCCTTGTGCTTTTTCTTTTGATCCAAAAAGTGATCAACATATATTTGCCCTTTCTTCGTTTTCAGGATCTTTACAAGGTGACCATATAGAGCAGGTCAGTTTCTGGTAGCTACAAGCTAGGATACTAAAGAATCTGGTAGAAACGAAAAGAGAAAAATGTCTATGCATGCGCCCCTTAGATGGAGAAGAAAACAAATAAATATGATCTACCATAATGTTAAGCCTGACAATATGAATCTTGTATGCAATTGTTGTCAATAACAAATACATCAAAATTGTGATTTATATATATATATACCATAATATATATAATGAGAGGTGATGAAAACAATTCACATTAGCTTGTGCAGTTGAGGTTCTTTTAATTACAATGATCCTCAACTTAAGAATATCTTCTCTTTTATAGTAATTTTCTTACCCATTATACATTTATATAGTCTATTCAATGTAATTTACTAATTCTTTTTCCCTCTCGATCGACATAGTATCTGCACCTAAACTCATCGAGAAATTTCATCGAGAAATTAAATCTCTCTTGTATTCAGCTCTAACATTTTGAATGAAAAGAATGCTAGGTGCCATAACTTATGATGCCCATATAAGGAGTTTGCAAGTTGCAACAGCAAACATATAGGCATATATTTGTACAAGTGCGTACGGAAGTTTCAATATATTAAGGAATTATTACCACAACTTGAACTAATATTTTATCTAATCTCTCACTCACACACTCCAACCACTTTGTTATGCTCATCAATTGGCCGGCTATCATAAATCTAATCTACGTACAAGTGCTCAATAAGTGTGCAATTAATTCGTAGCAAATCTAGCTTAATCGATGAGTTTCCTTTTTCAGGGCAGAGTATAACCCTAAATTTTTGGGACCAGTTACATGAATAGTCAACTATACGAGAACTTTAACGAGTAAAACTGCATCTATTTTGGCTGTCTTAAGTCTTAACCTATCTAATGCCGTACACCTTTTTCGGCACAGCTCATCTTTGTTCCATATATACGACCTCATCTTAGTTTTACTATGACTTAGACCGCATCAAAACAAATTAACTAAGAAAAGAAGTAGAATTCCAGGATTTTTTTCTATTACTTTAATCTCTAAATTACTGGAAATGAGCTAGTAGTAAGGGATTTTGGTATTTTGCAGAGGATGCGTCATTAATTCGAATGCACGTGCCACAATTGTAACAAAAAAAAAAGAATCTGTAAGGAAGATACAGTCACAATATCTACACTAATAATTGCTACTTCGCTCCTTATTTTATGTTGTTAATCTTCCTATTTCAGCTACTTTAATTTGCACTATAGTTAAATAAGCAAGAAACGGCACAACATCTTAAATTTGTATTATTATTAATTAATTGTTTGATTTAATTTGATTGATGAATCTGGCAGCATTATTTGATAGCCGATAAAAGCTGATGCCGTTTAATTTGTAGAAATGCCACTGAAGTGCTACGTATACTTGGACATAACTAAAATGATAAGCCTAAAGTTCGATCCCCATGTTATTGAAGTGGACAAGTCATTATGGCAGACAAACCTGTGCTAGAAAACATTACATAGATACGGTGGAGATTCAAGGGGGACTTGGGGGAAAGGAGAAAACAAGGGAGAATAAGCGAAGTACATGCACCGAGTCAAGAGTCAGTACCAACATAGATATTACTTGCACATGCCATAAGATATATTGGGTGGTTGACATGTAGGGTGCTGATGATACGTAATTACCCAAAGACAAAGACTGATTAGAACGTTAACTAAGTTTATATAGAAGAAAACAAACGTTGATGACGATCTCAACCACATGAATATGTGAATTAATTGTGAGGTGGGATATGATCATGTCTTTCTTTTTATCATAGTTATGTTTAATATATATCTTATGCCATTTCTTTTATAATAAGGGATTAAGATGGGTGAGCAATGTCTACAGCCTGCAGGGTGACTTTTATTTTTTTATTTTTAATAATTTTTGTCTGTCTGTCTTTTATGTTGCTTAACTTGATCATTAAGCTACATTGTTGGGTCTAATATCCACCTATAAATGTCATTATTTTATGTGCTTTAGATTTTTTTAGTGTCCCATTGTGAGATCTTTGACACAAGCTTTTACATGCAGAGAGACAGGCCGGGATTTTCATGTCACACGAAAGAAAGGAAACTAGGTTCAGATACTAAATTCCAAATAATATGAAACAATTGACAAGAAAAGAATCAATTTTTTGCAAATGTAAGACATGCACTAATCTCTGATTAGAGGAAGATTTTGCCAGAGATATGTATGCCTGGTAACATCATTGATATGAACTGACTTTTGGAGGCAAGTAACATCATTCAGAGTATATGTGTATGCACCCTTTGACACTAATCGTGTAATTGACATTAAGTTCAATTCCAACGCCATCTTCCACTAACAAATCAAAGGAGCTCTCAGATTTATTTCTATTAGCCAATGAATTGAAAGTTATACACATGAACATTACCGTGAGGAATCCTTAAAGGACTGAGTACGAAGATTATGCCGATGAATGTGTACAAAGAGTAGTTAAAAAAAAAAAAGAGAGAGAGAGAAACATGATTTGTCTCTATATTTAATAAAAAGTGTGCAGAAAATCTTAACGCGGATTGATAAGAAAACTTCTTACCAATGAGGTGCAGCCCACCATTAGATGAGCTCGATTATTGACTTTATATGCCAAAGCTTCAAGCTTTCAAGGCAGCTTCGCAATTTAATGTCAATACCCAGTCAAATCATCAACTCCATTGTGATCTGCACGTGCAATTAGACACATACAACCCGTGGGGTGCTGAGGATGATGCTATGATGACGATCAATAAGATAGCGTGGAAGGAAAGAAACAAATGGTTACATGTGTGTGTGTATATATATATATATTATATATATATATATTATATATATATATCTACTAGTTACATTCAGTTTTTATATCTACAATTTTTGTGGAATTAGAATTCTTCAGTTAGTATAGACTATATGTGCTTGATTATGAAGCATTACAAACAATTAGAATGAAGATGCTATTTTCGGCTTGAGTGCTATTAATTTATTATTTAAAATGATGCTCTATGCTCAAGGGCTTATATGTGGATGCAAATCGAAATATTTATTTTTATTTAAGGTCATTAATTGACAGGGACAATTGATATATACAAATACAAATTATCAGTTTAATTATTATATTAATGATAGACTTAATTATCAGTGTTTCAACCACTCTTTCTTGATCTTTTGGTGGTTACATGGGATCAATCGCTGGTAAGTTAACGTTGATGGATTTGATTTTTTGATATGTATATTTTTGTCTGCGTTCACTTTCTTTCCTGCAAATTATTAGAAAATTTCTTCATCCCAGCTGGTTGGATAATATCTTGAATACTTTTAATTAATTGTTGATTTTTGTTAACTACTTTCGCTGCTTCAATAAGATTTAAACGAAGGCTATAGTTATAAGAGCATCTGACTTAGGAAGTACTAATGGGTATTGTTCTTCATGTTATATTATACATACCAAATTGACTCTTCTTTAACGTATTTAATTGTTTTCATGTTTTACAAAATTTAATTAGCTGGCAACGGCCTCAGTTTATTGATAGATAGATTTAATTAAGGCCAAATATCATAATGATATATGAAATGGAAATTTTGATAAAACTTCTAATTAAGTTTAACTTGGTTAGGACTCCTTAGATACACATTATGTTAGCGATATTAATAAATAAGAATCGAATAACAACAGTGATAAATAAGCCCCAATGCAATAAGCTAGCTAGAACTTTGATGTTTTCAATCTGCTCTGACATTTTGTTATTTATGATTCAGTTACTATATGTTCGTATATAATTAATCTTCACGGTTTAATGAAAAATATGCTCATGTTTATGGTAAATTAATGTTGGTAAAATTTGTCTTTTCTTTTTTTTTTTTTTGGGACTGTTTTCCTACTATTCAGTCATAGAAATAGCAAATAGTCAAGTTCAAATCATTGCTCACAAGGGACAGCTATTGGTTGCCTTTAAACTCGTTTTCCATAAACTATGGGGAAATTAAAGAAACGCTTATTATGATACAAATTCAAGACTCTTACCAAAATTGTCATTCACCAGAGTCTGCACTAATCACCAAAACTAAGCCTGAAGTGATAAAAAGTTAAATTTTTCTAATTAGTCTTTTCTTTCTCTTGAAAATGGGTACTCGATCATCATGTGGATGGATTAATTTTTGTCCAATAATCAGTGTAATATGCTTATGAATAAATTTTAGCGCGTATGAATTACGTTATCATGGAAACAGCTTGTTAATGAAGGGAAGGTCCATATGCAGTAACATGAAAGATCATGGCATCATGCTGCACGCTTCTCCACCGACTATGATGACACTACATCGTAGATGGGGACTTCACTTGCACTTTCTTGCTAGTTACATAAAACTTTACTTCGTTTATTTTATATATATATATATATATATTTATATATATATATTATATATATATATATATATATAATATGTTATAAATTTAGAATTTCATATAGTAGAATAAATTCTATATTTTGTTGATACAAAAATAAAAATCCCATACATAACGTAGAATATATTTTTTATAATATAAGTAAATATTCGTTATTTGATTATATATTTATGAATGTTTAATTTATTTAAAATTTATAATATATGATTATTAAAATAATATAATAAAATTTAACAGTTTAATTGGTTAAATTTGTATTTATATAAAAAATTATTAAATAGTATAATTCTCTAAGATTTACACTTAATATAAGTAAATCACACCTTTTTATAATATATATATATATATATATATATATATATATATATATATATATTGTTACTAAGTGCTTGATCAAGTGGTGGAATTTTCGGCACACAATCAAATGCATAAGCGCATGTTTGGTAATTTTTTAAAAAAGTTGTTTATTTTTAAAAATTCTCATAATAAGATTTTAATTATAAATTATTTTAAGTATAAAATGAACTGATCCAAACATATATTAAATATCTATACATTACATTCATGAAATAATTATCCACCTAGTGTATAGATACATATCATTTGCTGAAATAATTATCCATCCAGGTATATAGTATCGATCACAGTCGACTATAACTTATAAGCAACATTAATTGAATCATGATTAATGTTCCCTTTCTTTTTCCATTTATTTATTTTTTCCTTTCCCTTCCCCACATTCAAATATGCCTTATATATAGGTGCAATATTATTTCTCTCCTTTTAATCATAATGGGATATATTATTATAAAGCATAAAACTTTTTCTTAGTATGAAGTAAAATTAATAAAGCAGGCAGTAACATCTTTGAATATAATTAACTCTGCAGCCTAGGACGCAGGATCAGAGTCCAATTGTAGAATGAGAGATGAATCAAAGGGTGTCTATATATACAATGCGAGAAATTAAGCATAATCACATCCCATGTCAAGCTTGTCTGTACGATTGACGACGGTGAGTTCCGCTGTCCTTGTCCACCGAAAGCTTTTAAACAAAACACATAAAGATCAAGCTCATTGAAAACTCTGCTGGCTGCTTTCCAAAAACTGGCGTTTCTGATGTGAGAAAAATATGCACCCGAGCCTGCCCCATTTTTATGAGATTGAACAACGACGACTGAGACAAATGGGATTAACTTAGTCGTTTCATTTTGCTGCTAGCTAATAAGTTAGCTATCTCTTTCTCTCACAGACACACACGCTTTTGATAAAACACACACACACAGAGACACACACACACACACACAGAGACACACACACACGCACACAAATAATGGTAGCTATCAAGGTTAATCTTTTGTGGGCGAGAGTTAATGATGATGATGCAATTGAAATTTCCAACGAGAGGGAAAAGTCATTATTCTTCATGTCCTTTTCGCCAAGTGTAGTACATAACATGAGCTTTTGTTCACACCTAGCATTAGGTAACTTCCATTCTCAATGCGAAGCTTCGTGGAGATTAAGACAATACATATGCACATTGAGTGTGCGTAAGTGTTTAAGCAACATACATGCCACAATTTCAAAGCTTAAACACTACTCGTTTGGAATTTGCCTATGTGTAGTTACTATAATAAATATACCTGAAAAATGATCATATATTTTAATAGGTACAAAGGAATTTTTATACATTTAAAGAAGTTAATTTTTGGTATCTTATTAAATATTATGAAGAATTATTAGTTTTTAAATAAACAAGTAATTAGTTTAATTATGAGTTTGGAAACGAACTTTATTTTGTCACCATTTTTTAAAATTAATTTATTTGTTAATTAAAACCAAATTCATTCTTAGATCAAATAATTTTAAGAACACACTTTTTATATCAATTGGATGCACTTAAGAAAATAGCCCCAAATTCAAATCTGAAAAATCAAGTGAAAAGTGCTTAACGTAAATCAATCTCATAGCTAGATTAAAAATAAATCCTTTCAATGGTTGGGATGATTACGTGAAGTCTCCACCAACCGTGACTAAATAAGTAGATGACCAATTAATGCTGATATATGTAGCATTTGAATACTTGATGATTTGAAAGATGAATCGGACTCAAGAGCACATGCTTGGTGGTCAATTTTAGTGGCTTAGACACTTGTGGGTAGTCATGGGATAATGAATGTTTATATTAATTTATTTTATATTTAAAGTAGTTTATAGTTAAAATTTTATTAAATTTTTTTAAAAAGTAATTTTTTTAAAAAATAATCGATTAAAACCAGTTATTCATAAAGCCATGCGTTATCTTTTCTTACGGGACACGTTATCTGTTATTCTCTGCATTTGTCTTTTTCACCTCCATGGATTTGACCTCATAAAAAAAAATGCTATAGTTACAGTTCAAATAAGAAAAGCAGCGATGTTATATGCAGAAAAGATTTGTTAAATGGCACAAAATACCCTATTTATACTCGATCATGTCGCACTTCATGTGCTAATTGCGGGTATAATGGTTGAGTGTCTAATACATATACGTATATATGTACCAAAAAATTATAACCAAACATCACATCAAATACTAATAAAAAATTTGGAAATTCTTTCTTACTAAAACATTGTTCCATGAAAAGTGGTCAATTGCCGTAACCTTGTTGTTAAATCTTCAATGTATGACGCAAGGCCTATTTAATTTATCCTACTAATGACATTAAATTTGCGCATAAAAATAATTGTTTTCATAATATATATGTTTGCAAATAATAAGTGATAGAAATGGGTATTCAAAAGGATGTTTGGTTTATTTTCTACTTTCATTTTTAGTTGGTATATTTTTTCAATAATTATAAAAAGATCATATTATTTTCATTCAATTTTTTATTTTTAAAATTTTGCGAAATAAATTTTATAAAATTATGAAAATATGAAATAAAATAAAAATAATGTGATATTTTTATAATCATAAATAAAAACGTTTCAATTAAAAATAAAAATAAAAAATAAATCAAACACCTCATAGGATACAATTGTGTTTTCGTTTAGTTTTTAAAATAAAAATTTATTATTTTAATCAATACATTTATTAACAGTTGCATGTAGGAGAAAAAAACATTTGTGAAACAAATGAGAAGAATAAAAAGTGCAAATGAACCGTAGGCTCAAATTAAATTGTGTTCAAAGAAAACAAATATTTTGGGCCCTTGTCTTTCTATTTTCATGGTTACACTCTCACAGATTGGGCCGGACCAACTAGTGCCAATCCAACATTTTGAGATCATGCCCAAAGCTTTTCAATCTTGAGACATTCTGGTGTAGATACTATTATTAAAAGTGCTACTATGATTGCAATATTACATAAATTTTACATAAAACCCAGCTTGATCATTTTATACTAGCCACAGGTCACTACCAACTCCAAAACCAGGGACTACTAATGCCATTTGCATTGATAGCCTTGAACAATACTGCGCACATAATTCTATTTTAATATTTCCTAATTAAACACTTTCTTCTTGCAGTCAATAATGTGCAATTATGCATAATTATGACGAACCTAATATAGTTTAGGAGATAAAAAATAGTAAATAGGGAGCATAAGACAAAAAGAGTTAAACAAAGCAAGCTTCTAAAATATATACCATATCAAGTGTGAACAATCCATTTTGTCTAAAAACTTAAAAAAAAATATTTAAATTCAAAAATAAAAAATATTTTAAAATTTTGAAAGTGAAAATTTAAAAAAAAAGAATGAAAAACAGGTAATTAAATTAAAAAAATTAAAAATTTAAAAAAAAAAGAAAAGATTAAAGAAAGAAGGTAAACTTGATCACTTAGACTCATGACCCAATTCATCTAACCCTAAACACATGAAAAAAAAAAGAGGAAGAAAGAAAAGAAGCCCTTAATCCAACAAAAAATCACCTTAGGACCTTGGTCCATCAATGCTTGTATCTTTTGACCAGCAGATCTCCATGCCGCTGCAGATGGAAGCCTAAAACATGAGAAATTCTTGTCTACTCTCATAACAGTACACTGGTGATCTCGTTCCATTAAGCCAAGGGAGGAGATTCACGCTGAAGGGTAGGGTTTCGGAAGAGCTTGAGACCGGATCACAATCAGTCGCATAAACCTTTGGTCTCAGGCTCCACTGTTGGTAACAAATCAAAGGCCCTTCCCCTGTTTCATTAGTTCCCTTCCTCCGTATGGCTGTCTGTGAAGACTCTACGGTCATGTCTTTAGTTTCTCTACACAAAAAACTGTTTGATGGAAAGCATGAACCAAAGCCTTATGATGATATGGGTAAATGGAATGATTTTATTTAAATCACTGGGTTGATTCATGACTCCATGCTTCTGTGTTTCGGGCTATTTTTCATTGCATGATTTAGTGCCTGTGTTGCTTTGGATCCCAAATACTTGCTCTGTTTTCATTGGATATTGAAAGCTGGTGTTAATTTATTTTCTCCTGGCAAGTTTGGTTGGAGCAGTGGATTTTTGGGTTTGTTGACGCATGCCCATCTAACTTAATATTCATAGCTATGTATGCAGCATGATAACTTCTTCTGGCATGGTGTAATAAGACTTGTGCAACTAATTAAATGGATAGGCCGATAGTGTTGAGAGTTAATGGTTAATGGGAATTCATTTAGATCAACAGTGATTGAAATAAGAAAAACAAGTATGTTGGCTAGATCTTTGATGGTTATATGAAATTAGAAAATGAAATTGGTCTCATTGTGAAAGTAAAATAAACTTTGACATATATTCAATGTCATTTTCTTAAAATGTTAGGGGTATTTTACTTTTGCTACGTGTTTTCTGTTCTAAGATCTGCCTCTTGAATGTGTAAAGGGCATATTCATATTGATGGGAGTCATTGTGCTGGTGAGGACCCACTTGTATTGGCAAAAGTGATTTTGGGGATTTGTTGAAGTAATCTTTGGGCTTTGCAATGAAAATGAGATTAAAATATTGAGCTGAATAAAGAGTAGAAAAATAAAGAGATAAAAAGATAGCATGTGTAGTTAGTTATATTGCTTCGTTCAAGCTTTTGTTTATTGTGATGTATATACTTTAATGTTTATTTGATTACATTTATCCCTTTCGGTATCTTATTTAGAAGTTCTTTTTAGTTTGTAAGTTAATATTCTAAATTTAATTATTTATGCAATGATGGAAAGTTGATTGTATGCATCATGTGCCATTTTTGACACTATTCAATTTTATACGGTTTGTTGTATGGCCTTATGCTGTCTTCAATTCCGTCTAAACTGAATTTAATTTTAATATTTAATTATTTGTATACATGTTGACAAGAATAGGTTGTACATGTCTCATGCTGTCTTTGATTTTGTCCATGTTAATAAGAGGTTGCTTGAATGGTCCTATGCCATCTTGTTCTCCTTTTAAATAAATCATCACTTATTTAAAGATTTTTTAAATAAAGTTGACATTTTAATATTTAAAAATTCATAAATAAAATCAACCAACCAACAATCATTTTTTAGAAGAATTACGTAACTTTAACTTTTTATTACACATGGGGATACGTATACACGGAAGGCAAGCCAAAATTATAAATATTTTTATTTAATTCTCATAATCATTTTTGCTGTGATTTTAATTTTATTTTTTGCTAAAAAGGGTAATTTAAATATTTCAAGAGTATTAATAATTTACACAATTAACTTAAAATAACTGTCTTATGATTGAATGTATTAGAGGTGCAATAAGATTAAAGTTTTTACCCTTCTATGTATATAAATAGGTTCCTAAACTTAACTTAGTTTACAGGTCATTTTTTTTTTTATTTTTGTCAAAAGAATTTTTTCAATAATTTTTCTATCAAATAATTATTGGTAACAATTTCATTTTTCTTGTTTTTTCTCGTCATTTCATTGTGAGCGCCCTCCAGAGAGAGTCGTAAGATCAAGCTACTCATTATCCACTATGTGCAATTGATGAAATTTTTTGAAGTGCACATCCTATTTTGATTTTAAAAAAAAAAATCTTTTTGCTCCAAAAGTATGTGTAAGGTTTCTTTGTCTAGACACTGCTGGACTAAGTGGTAAAGTATCCAAAACTACATCTCTCAAAGATTGAAGGGAAGAGGGCATATAATTGGATATTCGCCTAGAAAAATGCTAGAATGAAGATTTCTTTTCTATTCATTTGAATATATGATCGAGGAACTATTCTTGTCATTTAGCTGAGCTGATTGTTGCAGTTGAACATTAATACTCCAATTTGATAGAATTTATAGGAATCCACAACAAGAATAGCAATTATTTTACTACTTTGCATCACTAATCTCATTTTAATTTAAACGTACTTAACAAGTAGCTAGGCTGAGAGCATGAGAATTGACCTTCCAAGTTCCAACTAGGAAAAAGCCATTCTTCATGCTTGCAAATTTGTTAAATCATACTTGAATAATTTTAGTTTATTGAGAATGTCTGTCATCATTTCATTCCTACCGACTTATAATTAGCTTTAAAAAAATAATAACAATAAGCCACCATATAGAATATTTAGTGTAGTGTGTAGTATAAATTAACTAAAGCAAAGCCTTTCTTCCATCTTCTCTACTTCCAATTTGTTGAAACCTACTTCTAATTTATGCAAATCCCATTACGTCGATTTCAATAGTCAATTAGTGCTGAGAAATGTATGATGCGTATTGTATAATACATAGTCTAGCCTAAGTTGCTTTTCTTTTTTTTTTTGTCTCCGTTTACTTCTTGGAAGCCCTGAATCTTGCCTTTATGCAGACCACAGATGAGTTTTTCTTGACTCACAGTAATAAGTTTGAAGGAGTACCTACTACACAATCCACTTTATTTATAGGCAGTAGGCCTTCGGCATGAGAGCATAGCAATTTGCACTGCATCAGCAAACTTTCTTCTGCGCCAACAATCTTACACCATCACAAGCCATAAGCAAACTTCACTTAGCCATGGCTCCAAGTTTCAACTCTCCAAATTCATTGTATGACTTTGTTGTCAGAGATGGCAATGGCGTGAAAGGCTTGGTAGACTCAGGTTTATCAGAGGTACCAGAGAGGTACATACAACCCCCACAAGAGCGAATCGACAAGCTAGACTCAAGGCCACATGATGTGCCACCCATTGACTTGTCAAAGCTCAACGGGCCTGAGCATAGCCAAGTGGTGGATGAGATTGTTAGAGCAGCCGAGACTCTTGGCTTCTTTCAGGTAGTGAACCATGGCGTTCCTGTGGAGTTACTAGAATCACTGAAAGATGCAGCACACGCATTCTTCAGCTTGCCACCGGAGAAGAAAGCTGTCTATCTCAAAGGGGTGAGCCCGAGCCCAAAGATAAAATATGGGACTAGCTTTGTGCCTGAGAAAGAGAAGGCCTTGGAGTGGAAAGACTATATCAGCATGGTATATAGCAGTGATGAAGATGCTCTTCAATATTGGCCTAATGAGTACAAGTATGGCTTCTATACTCTTTCTACTACATTTATCATTATCAAACATTTGATCGATTAATAATAAACAGTTTCTGCAATAGCATTTGTGGGTTTATGTTTGTTTCTTTCTATATTTTCAGGGAAGTAGCACTTGATTATTTGAAGTTATCATCCAAGATGGTTAAAGAATTCGTGGAAATTTTGATAGGTAAGCTTGGAGTCAAGCTTGATGACTCAAAAATTGAGGGCCTTATTCGTTTGAAGATGGTGAACATGAACTACTACCCAGCATGCCCAAATCCAGAGCTCACAGTTGGTGTAGGGCGCCATTCGGACATGGGAACTATCACAGTGCTGCTCCAAGATGGCATTGGCGGCTTATATGTCAAAGTGGAAGAAGACAACGATGCTGGAAAAGGAGAGTGGATGGAAATTCCACCAATCCCTGGAGCTCTAGTTATCAATATTGGTGATACTTTGCAGGTTTGATATCTTAAAAGAAATCTGAGATGAAGTAAATAACTTAAAATTTTAGATATATAATTAAATCCCACTTTTTGATTCGTGATATAGCTCAAGTTTCTAATTCAAATGCTTTCACTTAATATAATTCTCAAATGAAGCCTTGAAGGGCTCAATTGTAAGCTCCCAGGATAAACTAATATCATTTTATTTACATACATATACGATAGCAACTATTCCTAATGACCCTGTCTATGTTGGTGTAAGATACTAAGCAATGGAAAGTACAAGAGTGCTGAACACCGAGTAAGGACAACGAGCACCCAATCCAGAGTATCAGTTCCAGTGTTTACAATGCCAGACCCTACAGAGAGGATTGGACCATTGCCAGAGGTTGTGAAGAAAGATGGGTTGGCCCGCTATAGGGAGGTTGTGCTCCAGGATTATATGAACAACTTCTTTGGGAATGCTCATGAAGGGAAGAAGTCTCTTGATTTTGCAAGGATCAGCTCTGCCTAGTACCTAGTATGAAGAATAAGAAATTTGTATTTCATTTTTCATTTCATTTTACATGAATTTAGCCTTCTCTATCAATGATGAGTAATAACTTATATATATTATTAATCTCCTTATCATCCTCCATCTGCAAACTGTCAGCAGAGAAGGCTAAATTTGATCCTCGTCTTGAGGCAGTGAAAGAACAAAATTGCAGATCAACCTGGGTTACACCAAAATTAGTATCACATCCATTACCTTTGTGAAACTAAAAGCTAACTCAAGATCCTAATCAGTACTAATTCCTATGACTAAGCTGGTAAATGGTACATAAGTTAAAGAAACAAATAATCATCTTCATTTGCCCACCAGTAAATATTACACACTAGTATAGGCAATAGTATCCAACATTACATAATGTTTAAATTCAAAATATGGCGTACATGTTGGCCAAAAAGGATATAATGTAGAAAAGAGAATTCACCTGTGGCTTTATTCAGACACTGCCCATGTTCTTCCTCTAACTTGTAAATGCCTGTACCCAGAGGGCACCTTTTTCGGCAAGGCCTAACAGCAGTGGCATGATGAAAGAGGGAATTGGAATTAGTCCGCTTATCTTCGATCAAGCGGCAGCAGCTGCTGGGCCATGGCGAGTTGGCAACCCAAAAAAAAAAAAGGAACTCAAGTCCAAATTTAAGAATTAAGATGCATAGACCACAGAGATAATTGCTGCAGTTAAACATATTTAATTGCATTTGTCTAAGTCTAAACCGCAAAATGCTTAATTGAATGGGTGAACCAGTTACACCCCTAACAAAAGATTGCACAAGTTGACGAATTCCCTGATCTCTCCACCCCACATAAGTAGGCTTATTAATTTCTTGAATTACCATTTGTTGGGCTGTTGAAAATAAAAATTTGGACTAGCTATGCTAACTGATAAATATATTAGTTCCACTAGTGTCCAACAATAACCAAAATAAACGTAAAAAAACAGAGCCGCTAGTAGGGAAAAAAACGAAAAGAAAAGAATCTGCCACTACGAAGACATTATTTTATTTTTGAAAAATTAAAAAAAGGGAACTTGTTGAAACAGCTTTTGGAGATCTCCTTTCATGAGTTGAGCTAGGAAGTAGGAACTGTATATGTGAGCTTGATATATATATATATATATATATATATCAGTTTGGCTCCTCTCAGTAACCTGTAGTGTTGGTTTCAGACTTTCAGCAGTGAATGCAAATTGATATATTATGGATGGCAGGTTGCGGTGTGTGTGTATGTTGGTTGTCTGGACAAAAATAAATATCACGGGGCAGGGCTTGATCTTCTTCGTCATTCATGTCTGAAATGGTGTTAGATACACGAGCAGATTCTGAAGCCAGTTTTGGAACGCTGTTGCTGTCATTTGCAGCACCACCTTCTCAACGGGGATGATAATGGAAGCCATTATTGCTCTGCCCGTGTTTGTTCCATAATTATTTTTACTTTTGCAGAACATTAATCGCAGTTCTCTGCTACGGATCCTGTCCTATGTGCAGGAAGGTAGCAACTTTTTTTTTTTTAATTAGAAAGAATGGTCAAGGACAAGGGTTGTTATAAAATTATTGTTCCAAAGTAAATTTTCTTTTGACATACTGGTAAATATTTTGTATTTATTAAAAAATCAGAAAAATATTATAAATACAATAATATGTAAACTACCGAAGAAATTTAATTTCACCAAAATTCTTACAGAAGGACCGGGCACACTGACTTACGGACATGTACCTGATTAAGTGGTTATTATATATAAATATAAATATACTTTATTAAATTAATTAAATAATTTATTAATCGTAAAATATGTGAATCAAATTGTATGAACAAATATCATTATTGCCTATTTCTAAAGAGGTGTCAGTGGGCATTGCTCAGCTTTATTTTCGTATAATTATTATTCTCTTTATGTGAATTTAGTGTTTAAAAAGAAAAAATAACTTCTGATTCTTAATTTTATATATTATATCTTACATATATATTTAACATTAAAATAAAAAAGTTATATGATATTTTTAAATAATCAATGTGAATTTTAAGTAATTTTTAATTTTAATTATTTATTTAAGATTAAATGATTAAAATTTATTCTCTTTATTTCTTATAATAATATACTACACTCACTTTATGTATATATATTCTAAATACTTAAAAGAATCATAAATCAAAACTTATCAAGGTAAACTTTATAAACTATCTATTTCAACGATATGAAAATTCACTTAAGGAAAATAAAATTACTAACGTCATTATTAATATTATTATTAATTTTTAAAATTAATTTATCTATTATAAATACAACTAAAATAAAATTTTTTAATACAATATGTAATATTATTTAAATTTATACAAAGTAAATAAGTTACGAAACTGAAAATAAAAATACTAGTATAAGTGGGGTTTGTTTCTTTTTCCTTGACTAGAGTTTGATAAGTCTACTCAAAAGTTACAGGGTATTATTGCCTATTGCACGAACCAAAATAAGTCAAAAAGGCGTCGAACTTTTCTTTCAGATCAGAAGCAACAATAGAAAACTTTTCCTCTCCTAAAATTTTCCAAAGCAAAAAACTTGTTTCGTCTTGCCGTCTTTGATTTTTAGGACTCTGTTTTGGAAAAAAATTTAATCTACTCTTAAAGTACTATATTCAAATATTAATATTTATCTTAAATTTTATTGTTTAATTTTTTATATTTAATTTAATTACTTAAATAATAATATTATTTAGATATTATAATTTTAATAGATTAGATATAATACTCTTAAGAGTACGAAAAAACTTTTCATGTTTTAGACAAAAAGGCACGGATACCATTAAGCAAAAAAAAGGCCCCAAAATCCTTTGCTTTTTTGGTCTTCTTGCTGCTACTTGACAAATTTAGTCGGTGAATGGGTGACGAACCGTGGATTTTTGTGGCACCGAATATCCAATTTGTGGCGAAAAAGTCCAGAACAAAGAAAGGGGCCACTTTCTTTTTACCAGAAGAAAAGGCCATTTTGTTGTTTAGGACGTGGTCACGCAGGGAGCCCCGAGAGTCACACCCTTTGTTCCCCACCCTACACTTTCTATGAATTTTTAAAATAATGCAGCAGAAGAATAATCCACTCTTCAGAAACAGAAGCTTCCGAGGCTAATTTCAGTCATCCAATTTGACTGAGGACTCTGACCTCTTCTTCTTCTTCATCACCCAAGACACAAACTTCTGCTAGATTTTCAAGTCCTCTCTCAAGTGGGTCTTTTGACTTTTCACCTTTGAGACTCTGAATAGCCAAAAGTTGTAAAATCTCAAACACAATCTAGCAGTGGATGCTTGTGTTTAGCTTTCTCTTAATATTATAAAAAATTGTCATCTAGAATCAGCAAAACATGCAGATATTGAGGAGTTTGATTGATTCCGAGGATTCTGCAGAAAAGGGTGGTGTATCAGATCAACTAATTAAACTACTGACCTTCATATTCCCAACAGTTCTATAGCTAGCTACCGAAACTCAATTTGAATGGGCAACTTAGATTCCTGTCGTGCAACTTATAGGATGTCCAACGAGATGTTATGGGAAAAGGAACATAGGTTAAATAAAGACTTAAAGTGCAAGTAAAGAATTTAGCTCGGATTCCATTCTAAATTAAGCAGTACTCAAAAAGACATTTTGTGGGAAAAGTAATATAATTTTTTAATTATTAACTAAAAATATTCTTATATAATTAATTGTGGGAAAAGTAATGTTTTCCTGCCTTAAAATGTGGGCATCACTTTGTGGTTGATAAGGTTTTGATTTTTGTTTCTTAATCAAGTCATACATTGGCATTGTATAGCTCAAAAAGTGGTAGTTCCAACTAGGAATTCAAAAATGGGACATCAACTGCATACCTCTCTCTATGATCGGTGGGCAGAGTTCCATCACGAGCTATTGCCCATGGACTCGCTTGAAAGTTTTGATTAATGTTCGGGCATTTGTTTTGCAGAAGGAAATGCCGTTAGGATTTTTAAGGATTAGTGTGTGTTTGTTACCTTCATTTTTATCCACATGTCAAATTAATCTTTAGTGTAAGATTTTATATTTGGTTTAAAATTAGAAAAAAAATATTATTGAAAACTTGTTTCTATGTTATCACAAATTAATAGAGGCATTTTATTGGGTCAATTTGACCCAATAATCCAAGAAAATTATAGGTTAGATTCCGGTCAATTTGGATCAAATTCACTTGAACCCAATTGTAATAAGTTTGAGTCTTTAATTTGCAAATTTTCAAAACCAATGACTCAATACTTTTTCCACTATCCAACTCCAATCTTGACTAAATCTCACTATCGTTCTTTTTGTAATAGTGCTTTGTGCGCCATGAACTCCGCGACCTTCTCCCATTGAAACTTCTTTAATTATTTGATGACTTTGCTGAAAACCTCAAAATCAATGACCCAGTCTGAATCAATCCAATTTAATCAAATTGGTTTAATTCAGTTCGGGTGATATAAATATTTTTATGAAATTCAATCTTATCCAATGTAAACCAATTAAAGTTATTGGTTTAAATTATTTTTTCCTTGAACCCAAAATTAAATTAAGAAATAGTGCTACATATTCAACATGTTTGGAATCATTAAAAAACAAAATTAATTTGATTTGGCTTAAATTAAAATAATTTAATTTAATTTAAAAATTAATTTTTATGCTTAAAAATTATTTTAAAATATAATTGATTTTTATTTTATAAATTTTCAAATAAAATATTTTATTCATGAATTAAATTAATTTTCAAAATTTATAGTTTTCAACATACTCAATTTGAAAGTCTTTTTCACTGAATATATAAAAATTTCATTACGCACCCTTCATTACTATTATCATTAACATCGCCATCGTCACTGCAGCTATCAATTGCACCACTATTGTCGTACCATCATTATCTTTACCGCTGTGATCGGTACTTATCCCCATCCCACCTAACTTTATGATCATCAATATTTTTTTTTATATAAGTTGTTCAGAGGTATTTTAAAAAAAAAATTCTCCTAATAATATTGTATGTGAACCAAATATATGAGTACACAATTCTTGATGTTTTCAGTAAATATTCTCAAAAAAATTTATAACAAGCCAAACATTTTTTACAACAATCTAAAAATAAAAAAAATTATTCCACAAACTCATTGCAAAATTTAAAATTATCTAAAGGAAAGAGAAAATACAAATATATTCCACTACAATTAATAAAAATTACTTTGATGAATAGCATTTATATGACAGTCGTAATTTTAATTTTTGACATGATATATGACAATCGTCGAATGAATTTGCTTCGTTAATTATTTTATTTTTTTATTTTTCAAATTATTTTTTATTTATCAAATAAGAGATTAACTTTTCAAAATATGATCACGTTAAAATGAGAGATTAGTTTTATTAAAATAAAATCTCTATTATTAAAAATAATCTTTTAAAAAAATTAAATCCCTTCCAGAACTAACGTGATTTGCTTCGTTAATTATGTCAAAATAAAGATATTTGAAAAACGGCAAAACAAATGCATACCACTTTTTCGACATGTACAAGTAGCCGTAGTCTCTGACTAGAGGGACTAACTTAAAAAGGGTATGGAATGTCCCACTGGATCTGACTGCTTGATGCTTGTTGACTGGGCAACGCATATCATTGGATACTCTTATATGCTAATACGTAAACATTGATATATCCCAAAA
Source organism: Castanospermum australe (assembly GCA_019955255.1). NCBI lineage: Eukaryota > Viridiplantae > Streptophyta > Magnoliopsida > Fabales > Fabaceae > Castanospermum > Castanospermum australe. Next base: position 197,047 of record NSJW01000120.1, read on the forward strand.
ACTTAAAGAAAAAAAAATCTATGCATAAACATTGATACAAAGAAAATAATTAATATGACTAAGATTATGAAGATAGATAAAGACAAAGATCATGCCTGATGACTGATGTTACAGTTTGCAATAGATAATTTCTGCATTATCTTTGTTTCTTTTTAATTAATATTCTTTCAAATTCATGTGTTGTCTTGTATCCTGGTAGGCATTTTTGCTTAGCTATACTTACATAAGCACAGTAATTATTGTATCCGTCTTATTATTATGTAATATATACTCATATTGCAACGGTGTGGATGTTATTTGTACGTGTAAGAAAAATCCTTCACTAATTAATATGATATTAACATGTATTGTAAAATTGTAATTAGTGAAATCTTTGCTTTTGGAGATTAAATTCGGGGTGGGTCTCTTGCTTGTGCACTTTTATTTTAATTTTTTTAAGAAAACTAAAACTTGATGAACTCAAGGAGTAGTTCAACATATCAATAGGGTATAGGGACGACTAGAACAGTGCACCATTGATGAGTTGCATGTGAATCTTCATCAGTACACCATGTTTTAAACAGCATTTAGGACCCTGACTATATCCAGTCAAGAGAAATTTTTTTTTCAAAGAGTATGGGCACAGTCAAAATCTTCTGATGTATATAAAATAGGCGCCACATACTATCATATTTGACCTTTGCTTACAATGAAAGGCTTGTTGTGAAAAATCCAATCACAATATTAATTATTTGATAAATATATACAAATATTTAAATTTCAAAATTAGAATTAGTGCTAAGGATATTGTAAATTTCAACCTATATAAGCAACTTTAAAAGACATAGTTGTAATTTATAAAAACTAACAGTAGAAGCAAGAAAAAAAAGCTTTATCTCACTAGATGAGCTCCTGTATATGGATCAAACATAAATTTCATAAATCCATGAGTCTTACAATGTTAGGAACCATGAGTAAGTTCAAATTTTAAAATTATTTTCAAGTGCTAGACTAGAAAATAGTAATATCAAATCATTCTTAACGATGACACACCATTATTTATATTTAGTTAATAACAAGTACATAAATGGAGGGATCAAATTAAAATGAGTTTATGAATGTCACGGACTAAAATAAGAAAATTAAAATGTCACTAATAAAATTAAAATTAGACTCAAAAGTCAAAGACTAAAATAGGGTTTTAGTCAAACATAAATGACCATTTAAAGCCTCACCTTTTCAAAAAATTTTGATGTAAAATACTCTTAAAAATAAATTTAAAAAATTATTTAAACTTTCTCTCTCTCCCTCCCTGAAGAATCTCTGTGTTTGTCAAACATATTGAGCTTCTGGAAGGCTTTGATATATATATTTTCATATACTTCCCTTTTACTTGGATCATTGGATGAATGATGGTGACAAAATCGACGTCTTAGAAGAGATTGTGGTGCAGCCTCAAACAGGTCCCATGGAAAGTTAAGAACTCCGGGGTCATAGTTTCCCTTCCCCCAGTCCCTTTCCCTGATCTCTCTTCTACATTTGTATAAATGTGCACATGACCATCTCTACTCTCTAGAATAATACTCCAGAAATATTTATGGGTTGAATACGTATAATATTGGCTACAAAAGAATTTTCAATCGCAGTTTGGTGGTGTTATAAGTCCAAAGCCATGGAAATTTTTTAGTTGAATAAAGAAATCAACAGCATTTGCAATTAATTTCTGCTTTATATTTGTCAATGGCCTTATATGCCTTTTGCTTTCTTGAGTAATATTCACCACGACTTTTTTCGAAAAATAGAATTGCATATAGCTGATTTTTTTTTGGTACATTGGAGAAAGAAAAACAAAAGAAAACTATAGCTGAAAATTTGGAAGAGAACTGCTAGAGATATATATAAACTATATCACTTGTCAGTTTAAAAATAATTTATATTTTTAGTGTTTCCCTCCTCATCATGAGATTCGTAGTAGAAGATGCACAAAAAATATTCTAGGGGAAATTATATTTTTCCTCTTAAATTATATCGTAATTACATATTTGGTATTTAACTTTTAAATCTAACAATTTATCTCCTAAAATATTACAAAACTTAAAAGCATTAATCCCCTATTAAATCTAATCCCTATTTGTGTTTGCGATTCTTACGTGATGTTCATCCTCATCTCTTCTTCGTCTATCTCTCTCTTTTTCTATCTGTTTGAACAAGGGTTCCAAGAACTCACCCACTGAATTAACCCTTTCATGCATCTCTATCTCTTGCTATTTCTCTCTTCAAACCATCAAAGCTCCATCAAATTGAAAAAAAAAAAAGGAATATAATTAAAGATATTAAAAATCGAGTAGGTAGTGTAGTAAATTGTGAACTTTAAATAAGGCCTGCCACTGTTTTCTTTCCTCCCCGATATACTATTAATCAATGTATTGTTTTTAGAATCCAAAAATATTTTTATACATATTCAACACCAGTGAAATAGTATTTCACGTTATGACTTGAAGGAATGGATGACTGGGCCGCCTAAGATGGACCAAGCCCAGCCCCATGCATGAATGCAGTATATATATAATCTGCAAAACGAAAATATAAAGAGAGGAGATAACGTTTTGGTTGAGAAAGAATTCCGAAATCTTTCTCTCACTCTTGCTCTTCTGATTCTCTCCACGTATTTGGGACTCAAAACTCTGTTTCTAGGCATTCAATCTGTGATTCACGGGTATGTTCTTCTTGTAATATACTTCACATGATCAGTATATAATCTATTTTGATCCATATATGGGACCATTTGCATGAAATGATGATTATATGAGTTATAATCTACATTGGTATCAGAGCATAGGGTTATAGATATCTGAACATTATTTTCGTAGTTGAAATATGATGAAAATGTGTGTGTTTTGGTGAATTCTGTGAATTTTTTGGATTTTCTAGAAACTGTTCATTAACGTGTTCATGATGCCCTGTTCGTCCTAAATTTTCTGTCCAATACGTTACGAATTATTATGAAATAATTATATGAATGAAAACTAGACATTTCAAGCTTTCCATTGATATATAATTTGCATTATTTGGATGAGAAACGAGGGAGATATAAGTCTTCAAACATGTCGGGTTCACCATTTTTTTCAGAAATGAAACCCGATTTTGATTTCCCCAGAAAATGGTGTTTTAAGCGTTTTTAATTACGTTTTATGCAATTAAAACAATTTGGAAATTTAGTAAACAAGAGATATGGCGCAAAAAATCATCATTTTTGGTTCAGGAAGGGCCCCAAAAACGTGAAAAATAGAGTCGGTTTAGTAACGGGTCAAAGTCGAAAACGGGTCGACGCGACCGTCTGGAGGAAAGAAACGACCCAAACGACAGGTCGTTTTGATTCCACAGTAAATGACACGTCGTTTTACCTATAAACGATGCGTCAGTTTTGACAACAGTAATAACCGCCGTCAATCGCCACACCACGTGTCAACATCACACGGCGACACGTGTCGAGCATCGCGTTGACGTATCAGCGTTGACGTGACGCATGTAGTTCATGCGCCGCATTTCGGCTGCGTGTGAGGCTCGTCTAGTGGCGCGTGATACACATGCGCCCGTGCGGTCACCTCTCATTAGACGACGCGTGAAAGAGCGTGGCGGGACGTGGAGGAGCGTGGGACGCGTTCTGGTGGCGCGTGAGGGTGCGTGAAACCTCATTTTGAGACACGATTTTCACTGTTGGACTCAAAAATAAATTTTGATTTTTTTGTGATTTTTATATAATTTTTTGAGGATAGAAATATTTATTTTGAATTTATTTTAGTTCAAATTCTTTAGAAAAGGAGAAAAAAAATTTTAAAATTTTTTTTTCTCTCACGATTTTTGTGTAATAAATTATGAATTAATTAGGCCTTTCTAATGAGATTAATTGCATCTTAAATTCGAAGAAATTCTTATTTCTGTATGTGTTACAAAAAAACTTGTTAACTGTTTGCTTAAATCCATCGATAACTCCTTGTTCTTTCATTGTATCAGTTACAATGGTTAGGTTCAAAAGAACTCCCACAAGGAGGAAAGTAAGGAAACTTGCGAAAAAAAATTGAATGAGTATCGATGGAAAGATGACATTAACATGACGATCATCTTAAAACTGTTAACAAGATGATGCAAAAAAGGTTATAAATAGCGGTTATGCCTTATCTCAATATGAAAGGAATAATGAAATTAAGGAACACTCTTACTGAACAATGGCAAAAGGAGATTGATAACTTTTGGGAACCAGAAGGAAAAATTAGACCTTTCGTATATTATAAGGAGCTAGTTGTAACTTTTATGAAAACTTATATTAAGAAGGGATCTAAGAGAAGTTTAGTATTATCCATGAATTCCACGTTGCGTAGGTCTTCGAAATTCGTTAAGTTTTTCCCTTGGTTAGAGATAATGACTGTCAAGCTACCTAAAGACTTTTATCAGTCTATTCCTAAGAAAAGAACATGGATTAGGCGATAAAGATAAATATGTTCACCTACACGTTATCTTTTGGATTACTTCATGTATCTAACTTAAGTAGATTAGTATTATTGAACATGCTCTATTTGTTCTCTGATTCTATATTATGGATACATTAATATATATGTTTTGATTTATGCTAAATACATATGTGTTATCCATATTTATTTGAGTGAGGAATCTTAAAGTTTTAGTGACTTTATAAGATTATCCATTTTAAATCAATTGTATTAATATTAATTTTCAAATTAGATCTTCGAAGTTTGATTGGGAACAAAGTGAACTTTTGGCTTCGAAATTTGATGAGAAATTTTATTAATGCAATTGATAATTGGATATGATATTACATAAATGTTGGGCATTAATTATGTACATGTATATGTAGAATTATTTAATTGTCAAATACAATGGCTTCCTGCATCAAAGAACATTGTTGCTGAGTTGAATAAGGGTGAAAAACTCAATGGCGACAATTATGAAATCTGGAAATTAAAAATCCTAGTATGTGCTTGAAGAACAAGAAGTTCTTGAGACACTGAATCAGGTTATGCCAGAACCTGAAGATGGAACCACTACACAGCACAGGCATGACAAAGATGCATATGTTGCATGGAAGAAGAAAAACTCTCTGGCTCGTATTACGTTGCTGAGCAGCATGGAGAATGATATCATGCGAGAGTTTGTACGTTTTGACAACGCCGGGGATATGTGGACGGCATTGGCTGCTAGGTTTGGTAGTACTTCAGTTACGAGACTGAGACAGCTCACCGTGAAATTTGATTTATATAAGAAGCTACATGCCCAGACAATGAAACAACATCTGAGGCATATGGCAAATATGATAAGTGAGCTGCGAGATGCTAGCCACGTCCTCACTGATGAGCAACAAGTGCAAGTGGTGATTCATTCTTTGCCAAACAGCTGGGAACACATGAAAATTCACCTCACCACAAATGACAACATCAAGACATTTGAGGATGCTATGCGTCATATTGAGTTGGAAGAGGACCGCCTACAGGCGGCTAAACCTGAAAGTGATATCTACTTTGCAGGTTCTACTCACAAGGAGCTTCGGGCTCCAAGCGCAAGCATCATGGTGATGGTTCTCATAGAGAAAGGCAAGGGTTCATCTTGTCTAGCAAAAGGCCAAGGAATAACCAACCTGGGAAAGGAAGGCGTCCTTTTCAAGAAAAATATGTCAAAGGTGAAATACTACAATTGTGGCAAGAGGGGTCACTTCGCTCGAGATTGTCGCGAGCCAAAGAAGGTAAACACCCTTAATCCACTTGAGAATAATGTGTTTGTCTCAAGTTCTGTTTTCTTATTTGAATCACATCCTTTGTGGACTGTAGACTCAGGAGCCACCGATTATGTAGCAAAGGACAGGAATGCTTCGTGGAATTCCGGCGTATTCCACATGGAGCAAAGTGGATCTATGTAGGAAACAACACGCGAGTAGCTGTCAAAGGGATTGACACATGTCAATTGAATATGCGCAACGGGCGCACCCTATTCCTACATGATGTTTTCTATGCACCTGACATACGACGGAATTTAGTTTCTGTAATAGTGTTGGTTAGACTTGGTTTTTTTCAATAAACTTCCATTCAAGCGGTGTAAATGTGTTTTTAGGAATAACATTTTACGGCTCAGGATATTTTTTAAATGGCTTCATTGTATTAGATTATGACTTACATTATGCATATATTTGTTATTCCCTAGTTACATCTTCTAATACTTTACAATGTTGATGTTAATTTATGGCATGCTAGACTTGGTCATATTGGCCAACATAGAATGAGTAGACTGGCCAAGGAATTGCTTATTGGGTAATATCGAAAGAGTCGATTTACCTACGTGTGAAGCATTGCCTAATAGGGAAAACATCTAGAAAACCATTTGAAAAAGGAATTAGAGCTGAAATTCCTTTGCAATTAGTCCAATCAGATATCTGTGGTCCAATGAATGTTGAGAGCAAGGCATGGGGCTGTATATTTTCATCACATTTATAGATGATTATACTCGATTCAACCATGTCTATTTGATAACTCATAAATCAGAGGCATTAAGTTGCTTCAAAAGATATATGAGTTTGGCTAAAAATCAATTAGACAAGAAAATTACGGCATTAAGAACTGATCGAGGTCGTGAATATTTATCTGCTCAATTCAGAGAACTATGTGATGAAAAAAGGATAGATAGACAATTAACTATTCCTTATCCTCCTCAACAAAATGGTGTTGCGCAGAGACGGAACAGAACCCTGCTTGAGATGGTTAGGTCAATGATGGCACATGCAAATTTGCCAATCTCTTTTTAGGGAGATGCATTGTTAACTGCTGCCTATGTACTTAACCGAGTCCCTTCAAAATCAGTAACTACCAACCATATGAGTTATGGACAAGCAGACGGCCAAACTTGGAATTTCTAAAACTCTAGGGGTGCGCTGCCTATACTCATGTTCCTTCGCACAAATATGGAAAATTAGGTGCACGAGGTATGAAGAGTATTTTCATACGATACTTTCTGAACACTAAAGGATAGTGTTTATAGTGTGAGCAGGAAAGTGGGAGTAAAACTGAATTTGAATCGCGGATGTCACATTCATGGAAACAGAGTTTCCTAAATGGGGTGAAATTGGTGAAAACCAATTCCTCTTTGAAACACTGGATCAAAGTACTGGCAATACCTCAACTGTACACGTTGAGATACCATCACATCTAAGTGGGAGCAATGTGAGAAGTGGGGAATTAAATACGAACCAATCTCAATTGCAACCACTTGATAAGCCATTTGATCCTAGTGGGAGCACTAATGAGCATAATGAAGCTCAAGATGAACAACTTTTAATACGACGATCAAATCGTAAAAGCGTTCTCCGAAAACGTTTTGACATAGAAGGGGAAGCTTTCATGGTTGCTCCACTAGATGAGGAAGAGCCAAAGAACATAGAAGAAGCTCTATCATGCCCTGGAAAGGAAAAATGGATGAAAGCAATGGAAGAAGAGATGGAGTCTATGAGATTAAACTAAGTTTGGGAATTGGTTGATCTCCCAGAAGGACGCAAAGCCATCGGGAACAAATGGGTCCTCAAAATAAAGCAAAATGCTGATGGATCAATTGAAAAATATAAGGCTCGCCTAGTAGCAAAGGGGTATACTCAACAGGAAGGAATTGACTATGAAGAAACATTTTTCTCCTGTAGTGAGATTTACCTTGATTTCGCCTTATCTTAGCTATAGTAGCAAGTATGGATCTTGAATTACATCAAATGGATGTAAAGACTGCATTTCTAAATGGAGAATTAGAAGAAGAAATTTATATGAAACAACCAAGTTGGTTTCATAATAGAAGGCCAAGAACAAAAGGTACGTCGACTTTTAAGATCGATATATGGCCTTAAGCAGTCTTCAAGACAGTGGTATATACGCTTTCACGAAGCAATAATAAAATATAATTTTTTCAAAATTGACGAAGATTATTGCGTATATATTAAAAGATCCAAAGATCAGTTTGTCATTCATTATTATATGTTGATGATATACTAATAGCTGGGAGCAGTAAGGAGTTCGTTAACACTGTCAAAAGTTGGTTAAAAACCAATTTTGAAATGAAAGATATGGGTGAAAGCAGTATATATCCTTGGAGTTATGATTTTCAAGAGAAATCGTTCAAGAAAACTTTTATCTATTTCACAAGAAACATATATAAACAAAATACTTGAACGTTTCAACATGAGAGAGACTGCAAACCCATTGATACTCCTATTGCAAAAGGCATAGGACTTGAGCAGAAGGCTGTGTCCTTCAGACTCCACAAGAGCAAAAGCAAATGGAATGTGTTCCATATGCAAGTGCCGTTGGAAGTTTAATGTACGCTATGATGTGTACAAGGCCTGATATACGTATAACTTGATGTACTATATTATTTCCCAATTTAATGCCCACATTTGTTGAACATTTATGCATATACATATATATTTAATGTTATGTACATTATCTTTATTAAAAGGTATGTCAGACAGATCTAAGATTAGCCTACTCACATGGGTAATCGCCTCTATTTTCTGTGTGTAAAAGAGAGATGAACTATTTCAAGCAAAATTATCTAAGTGCTAATTAAGAACTCGGGCTTGAAATATGATGGTCGCCTTAACTAAATGTTAAGATGAGGATATATTATTTGTTATATTCAAAAGTGAAAATAACCCACAATTTTCACTTTGTCTGTCTTTATGTCAGATGAGAGTTCTGTTGATTTATAACAGAGTAGATTTGTGAACTCAGGTTAGACATTAGAAATGTCTGAACCACCATCTGTATAGTATTTAAATATGAAGGCATACACTCTATGGGAAAGGAGAAAAATACTGTAATACGTATTTCATGCTACGTATGCATTATACATGCGACAAAAGAGATGACTAAATTTATGATCTCATTATTATAAGTCGTGTGAGACTCTGAGGTTAAAAAAAAAACATCTCATTATAGTACCCTTAAGACTCTTACCTTGTTTTTAAGATTGTGTTTGATGTTTGCTATCTTAGGATGTTACCAATGGTTATGAACGATTCGATCGGATGGAACATTCCTAGAAAAGCGAATTAAACACGTATTAAGAGATCTAAGTAAAGAGAAAGATCAATTTGAGATATCTGTCACATTGACTTGTATTTCACTGGTCGACTAATTATGACTATATTATGGTTAGTCATAGTTGTGAATACAATGAACAAACAAAGTTTAAAATGAGATCAAGAGAGTTGTGAATGTGACTGATTGATCTAGGGTACAGCATACATGATCTACTCAAAGTCTCATTGTGAGCTGCTATATACTCCTAACAGATATATAGCAACGAGCTCTATGAGTATGCTGGTCGCACGGATTGTTTGCCTGTATGAACTGCGGAGTAGAGAACTTGACCCATCATGGGCGAGTGGGAGATGAAGGAATGAATGACTAGGCGCCCAAGATGGACCAAACCCAACCCCATGCATGAATGCTGTATATATATAATCTGCAAATACAAAACATAAAGAGAGGAGATAACGTTTTGGTTGAGAAAGAATTTTGAAATCTTTCTCTCACTCTTGCTCTCTGATTCTCTCTACGTATTTGAGACTCAAACTCTGTTTCTAGGTATTCAATCTGTGAATTCACGGGTATGTTCTCTTGTAATATACTTCACATGATCAGTATATCTATTTTGATCCATATATGGGACCATTTGCATGAAATGATGATTATATGAGTTATAATCTACATGACTAAATATAATATTAGTATAATACATATTCATACGACAATATGTCAAATTTCTTTAAAAAATAAGTATCTAATATATATATATATATATATATATATATATATATATATATATATGTCACATAAATAATGCAGTAAATATTCAGCTTACTAAATCATTTTCTTATAAATATTCAGCTGAGTAAATCAAATATGAAATCTAACAACCTTTGCACATTCAAAAATCGAAAGGGAGGTGACGGGTGAAACTTTGAAAAAAATTAAAATTTTACCTTCCATTGTCGCCATGTCACAAGAAATTCTTAACATGAATTCTTCGCAATAAATCAACATATTCCATCTAGAGAAAAATAATGAAACAAACATAATAACAAGCAAAAATCTGGAATAAAAAGAAAATATTTCCATATTCCACTACCAAATTGCATATTTAAGAACACATAAAAACAGGAAGAACATGAGCTTAAAAAGCAAGTTCTCCCTCTCCTAGTTTTTCTAACATCACTGCTTGTTGACTGTGCTGTGCTTTTTAATTTCTATCATCCAAGAGAGAGAAGAGATGGACGATAGGGCTCATGATTCCGTGGTTTGGTCTTTGAAACCCTTCTTTGTACAGCTGGAGAGAGGGAGAGATGGATGAGGAAGAGATGAGAGATGAAAATCACGTGAGAGTCATGAGCACAAATAGATTAGATTTAACAGGAGATTAACAGTTTCAAGTTTTGTAATACTTTAAAAGGTAAATTATTATGTTTAAAAGTGTAGGGATCAAATATGTAATTAACCTATAGTTTTAGAGAGGAAAAGTATACTTTCCCCAATACTGTAATCGTGCCAAAGATAAGGGGAGTAATTAAATTTGAGTAAGAAATTAACTTCTTCGATGCAAGAATAGATTAGAAGAAAATGAGATTGGAGCAATGAATCTTAAACACCTTTATGGGATTAGTTTATGACATAATTTCCACATATTGAAAACTTGACAACGACAACACCCTCGTAGTGCAACTTGGCACCTATCCTGGCCTCAATGCGTAGATTGCTTTGACAGGAGTTGTTTACGCTGTTGTGTTCTTCCTCCTCACACCAGGGTTTCTTGTCCCACATTCTACATATATTTGAAAAGAAAAACAAAAAAAAAAAAGACTTGACAATAGATTTTAAACTATTTATGTAATATTAATGTAACTAAAATAAAATTTTCTACACTAAATAAAAGGGTCTCTTTTTCATTTTAATATTTATCAACTTCAAAAATCATATGCTAAGCACTTATGTCACCTACATGTGCATGACTCATGATATATATATATATATATATATATATATATATATATAAGGAAATTAATGTGTTTTGTTTTCAATCACTTTATGTGTTGAACCTTGAACGTGGACTGGTCACGTTACAATACCAAAAATGAATGTTAGATAATGCAGCACTATAGTTCTGTATCATTTATGGTTCAACCCATGTACTGTAGCAATCATGGTAGCTTCTAAAACGAAAGGAGGAAAAGTACATGTATAGAATAGTTCCACACCCACCTTTGTATTAATCAATTAATTTATTGTTGATGTATGTTTAAGTCCTAAATGGTGACTTTAAATTAAACAATGGAACGAGTCCATCACCAAAAATGATGAGGGGGCACAAGTCAGACCGCATGACTTGACCTTCCTGAAACACTCATCCGTATCCTGCGACTCTCTTCACATTATAACTCTCTTCACATTATAATTTCTACGACTTTCTTCTTCTCCTTTAGAGAAAAGCGAAGCAAACACAGAGAGAGAGAGAGAGGGAAAGAAGAAAGAGGAGATCATAAGATGGGTAACAAAGATTTCACCATGGATGATGACTATTTGGACGATGAAGTTCCACTTCCAGGGTTTCGATTCCATCCCACAGATGAAGAACTCGTTAGTTTCTACCTTCGCCGGAAGCTCGACAAGAAACCCATCACTCTCGAACTCATCAAACAGATTGATATCTACAAATACGATCCTTGGGATCTTCCCAGTATGTCTGCACTTTCTTATTTTTCTTGACTCTTATCTTTTTCTTAGACTTCAGATCTTGTAGGTATTTTCTTACAAAATCCAAAGAAGATGGAAGAAGTAATAATAGGGTTTTCAACTTTTCATTTATCTAACACCAGAAAAGCAAGAAATATATGATAACCATAATTACGTATACTTATAGCTCTTCGCTCCATCTTTTCCGAAAATTCTAATTGTGATCATATCACAAGTCATGAGCAAGCAAAATAACAACACTCGCATACATAAACACAGTTTGATTAGGATGAGTAGAACTCTGACATATTCATACCTTTACGCTTTGACTTTTCACTGGACAGAGGATTAACTTTTTGGGGGTAAATGGAATTACACTTGCATGAGTACGATTGGTGACTCCCCGTCTGTATGGGAGTATCATACAGAATTTCTTTTATGCTTTTATTTAGCTTCTATTTGCTATCAAGGTCACAGTCACTGGTTCTGCTATGAGTCTTAATTTCCTGTCAACACAATACACATCAGAAGAGTATCTTCTGAACTCTCCTACGTGACAGAATTGAGAAAAAAAAAATAAAGATCTTATATAGGTTTTTATGAACATATGTAAAACATATAAAAAAAAAAGATAAACAGGTGTTTATTAGAGAGATTTTCATGGGTACGTAGCTTCAAATTAAGTGCAAAACTCTGTGAATCACAATTACACTTCTAATACTCTAACCTACTTCTCAGCTTAGTGCAACTTTGATGATTATTTTTTTGTTCCTCCCTTCTTTTTCCTTTTTTCATGTTGCAACTCTTTGTTTGTACGCAGAAGCCACTTGTACTGGTGGAGAGAAGGAGTGGTACTTCTTTTGCAAAAGAGGGAGGAAGTATAGGAATAGCATAAGGCCCAACAGAGTCACTGGCTCTGGGTTCTGGAAAGCAACCGGCATAGACAAGCCAGTGTACTCACTTGGAGGAGAAGGTAATGACTGCATTGGACTCAAGAAAACACTAGTCTACTACCGTGGCAGCGCGGGCAAAGGTACCAAAACCGATTGGATGATGCACGAGTTTCGCCTTCCCTCCAATAATGACACCAACAGTACCAACGCCAAGAATAATGCAACCATTGCCCAAGAAGCTGTAAGCAACTTAGATATATAACAACTTTTTTAATGCATTATTTCTCATTTTACCTTGGTTGAAACCAGTTGATTCCCATTATTTACAACTTGCTGTTCTATTACATGCAGGAAATTTGGACACTCTGTCGAATTTTCAAGCGAAATGTGTCACAAAGAAAGTACACACCAGACTGGAGACAATCAGCTGCAAAGCGTCATACCGTTGACAAGAGCACCAGAATGAGCAATGTGTCTAACACTAATCAAGAAGCGTACATCAATTTTGGTGCAAGCCTTGGGCATTATCACCATGAGCAGAAACCTGTCATTAACTACACAAGCAGTGATCAAAGGAATGATCAGTTCCATGTAGGTCATCAGTTGAGCTCTCCAGTGGCACAGCAACCTCAACTAATTACTGCACCCTCGTCAAGCTTCTGGATCAACCCGGCTGCCAATGATTTCTTCACATTTGAGAACTGGGATGAGCATGGATCAGTTGTGAAGTTTTCTGTTGATTCACCTAGCATGTAAATAACTATGCAGTTTAAGTTGAGTTGAGCAGTTAGAATGGATATATAGGAGTGAATTTGTATTAGAGATTACTGATATTGTTACTTGTAATATTTAGCAGACTTGTTGACTTGATATGAATTCATTGTTTGGATTCTCACTAACCTCTTCCAAAATTAAATTGATTGTAATGTTTTCTTTTTTTTTTAAATATTTGTAAAAACCTTAATTAGATCTTTTAACATTTTTTCTTACAAGATATCCTTACACTCTTTAGGTGTGAAACTAATTCTCGTTCAATATGATGAGGTTGTCTCTCTGTACAAAGTGTTCTCTATGTTATCCTTACACTTTTTAGTGGATCATGTTATAAATGCATATTATTCTTTAAAAAGTTGATAACATATATTAGTTGTTAAATGAAATACCTAAGTAGATATGTCCCTACAAAAAAATTTCTCATTCGTCACCATTTCTTTTCCCTTCCCTCTCTCTATCTCTCCCTTTTCTTTCTCAATACCATTAGTTCACATAAGGGATATGTGAAAAATGTGAGAAAATGTTAAGTGTATATATCATTTTATAATTAAAATGGAAGCTCAATGCTTATATCATGAAAATATCATTTTTTTATGATAAAGGTATCATAGGTCCTTTCTCAAATTATTTTCAAGGAGTACTCCCACATCGATTCAATGTATTTATGAAAATTAATTTCTTTAAATGATAAACCAAAGTTTTAACCTGAGTAATCAAGGCAAAGATACCTCCTCTACGGTGAACCTCTCGTTAGATTATGAAAATATCATTTGCGATATGCTTATTATTCAATTCGTCAAGTTCAGTAAATCATGTTTTTAATCAGTATTTTTGCATATATAAGTTTCGTTACTTGCATGCATGTATTGTACATTACAAGTATTAATTATTGCTTTTAGAATCTCTTTTTATCTTCTTATTGTAGCCTTTATTAATTTTTTAGTTAACTTATTTTCTGTCTCCCCTTAATTAATACTAAATTTTAATTCATTAAAGTATTCTACCAAAATAGTTCATTATAAGTAGCCCTTCAATATTCAACTCATTTAGAAATTCTGGTTTCTAGAAAGGAGAAAAGAAAAGTCATCAACATAAGAAAATTTAAAATTTAATTAGTTATACAACTAGTCAGTCATATAATGCGTACAAGATATATCTTGTCTTAATTTGGCGGAAGAATTAAATCAATTTTTATTAATTCTTTAAGTGTATAAATGATTTAATCATATTATTAGAACAATAATAATAAAGATAAAAGTATAATTTTAATCTTTTTTCAGTATAAAATTTCTTTGGAATATATAATGGTATAGATGCATGTTCCTGCTCTAAGCTAAGCTATGTGCCTAACAATTACTGCTTATACTTTTTTCATGTTTCAATGCCAAAGCCTTTCATAAATTATTCTGTTTCATGTTTCGTGTTATAAAATTTGAGAATCAATGACAATGGATGGTTAGACATATATAGTTACTTTTAATTAATGCATTTTCAGAAACTAAAATAAGGCATGGTCTATGGTACGTGAGCCCTGTGATGTGACACCATTCTACATTTTTGAAGGTTGGAATCATGGAAATCAAATCAACTATTTGATAAATAAATAAATAATGGATTGTGTTTCAAGAGTGTCACAAATTCGAAATCAAAGATATGGTTCTGACAAAGTAGTATTACACAGTTTATCATACATGAATTAATTGAAAATTTGAACTTCTAAGGTTTCGATTGAATCCTAATACCTCACGCAGCTTGTCACGTTGATGCTGAAATTGTCTTTCTTTGATTTTACTTTTATTAGTGTAAATAATTAACATCGAGTTCAAACCAAGATTTTGATTTTAACATAAGAAATCAGCGGAACTATAGCCAATAGTATAATTAAAATGTTACAGCTTCTACTTCTAGACGTTTCAAATTTCAAATATATATTTATATATACACGATAATCTATTGTATTTCAATTCTGGCTGCTTTTGAGATTAATTAAAAAAAAAAAAGAACTTTCATTTCAAAGTTTCTTCAAAGGGTAAGCTTTTGACCCTAGAAAAATATTAATACAAAATAATCCACACACCAGTGTCCAGTGACACCACACCTCGTCAAAACTAACTCCATGCTACCCCAAGGGAGAAAGACAATAAAACCCAAATCATAAGCAACAGTAAGGTTATAAAGTCTTTAGGCCATTGTATTTTTACAGAAAAGAAATGGTCAAGTCTGTTACAAGAAACAAATTGGGCCTAGTTTCACTCACGCACTGGAGGCCTAGGACCTTGGCTAAAGGCTTATCAGTTTGAGTGGAAGATGGTGTCAGGATTCACAAGACAACTTAGGCCAACCTTGTCAGAAAAACTCAGACATTTGGATTCACTAGCTTGCATCCTTTCAAGGATCCTAAATGGGAGGTAAATCAACCCATTGATCCTCGTGAAGAACTTGAAGACCACCTTTCTGGTCTTGCAGAAGCCTTGCCATGAAGTTAGCATCTGTGCGTTTGCTAGTGCCTATAGTCAATTCTAGGTCAGGGCCTGCCGGATAGTAGTGACCCAGAAGAAAATGCCCTTCAGCAAACACAACCTCTCTCTTTTAGGTGAAAGGGATTAAGACCAAGAGTCTCAGATAGTAACTCCAACAAAGAACAAGCTAATGCAATTATTTTCTCACTGTATACAACCACAATGTCTCTGCAAATTTATATCCGTTTTCTCACTGATATGTTTGTTAGACTTTATGGGATATGGAGTCCCTCCAGTACCCAGATTTGCTACTTTAGATTGTATTGTATTGTAATGTACTCTGCTCCCTACTTTGTTTTAATTTAATTCTAGCTCTTTCTTGATTAAAACAAAGGAATTCTCTTATTTATACTTTATATCACTTGATTCAGCAGGTGAAGGTGTGGAGATCAGGGGACAGGAACGGGGTGACAATGGTACAACCAAAAGCTACACTCAAGTCCACATTGATATACAATGATATTTGCACGTGCAGAAAAATTCAGTTTTAAAAACTATGCATAACTATTTTCTGTAGCCCAAACGGAAACTTAATTCAGAGAAAGCATACAATATTGCTGGGTTTTCCATTCTTGAAGCCACAAAAGCTCTCCCAACTAAAGACTCAATTATTGAGTAAGCCACAGCCATTCCAGGAACATCAAAGATTGCATGCAACTGTTCATAATCACAGCTTGAAGGGTACTAGTGAAGAAGTTCCATCAAGTCCCTTTGCACGACGAAGTGTCAAGTACTCTTTTAAAGAGGTGTCTCTATATACTGGCGGACTTTCTTCAGATAACAGTTCCTTGATTGGACCATAGACTGGTGATGTACCCTCTCCTGTGTGTTGTGTTCTAAACAAGGATGCCACTGAAATTCTTGGGCCTAGTTCCTTTGCCAAAACTCTGTGCTGAACGCTAATGAACTTGTCGTTAGTCACAAGCTGCACCAAAAAACATAGAAACTGATCATCACCATCAAATTCTTATTTCACATGTATAATATAATCTGTGCTAATTTTTTTTTTTTTTGACATTCTCCACAAAGTAAAACAATAAATTGGAGATAAATCTAGTGGGGACTTTCGACTCTTAGTTATTTTCTAATATTTTAATAAAAAGTGTTCATGTGATTTTTTCTGGCTGCTCAGTGACCTTTCTGCTCTGCAGCCATATATCCCATATGGCAAAATGTTAAAAGTGTCATGAGTAGATATTTATAGAAACTTCTTCACCTGCCACCTCTTTCTAGTTTGGGGGTTCTGTCCCAAGCTATTTGGGATTTACTTTTTCAACCTTACTCACATGCGCGCGTGCACTCAGATGATGTTCTTTCTGGGTGTGTCTTTGAATTAGTTTATTTGTTTTCAGAAAAGCTTGTAATTTTAGTTGAAAAGTTGTTCTCGTGTAAAAATTAAGCAAAATCAAACATATGTGAAAGAGAAATTTTGGTACTATTCCAAACATGCACTTAAAATCCAACATAGTTGCTGAATAATGTTGCTCTGCTTTGTGCTTAGCTCAATAAAATTATTTAGGAAAGTTATGTGAAAATTCCATTTTTATGCATGATGAACATACCTGCAGAAGATCCCCAATGTTTACTATAAGAGCTCCATGCATGGGAGGTACATCAACCCATTGATTCTCATGAAGATATTGAAGACCACCCATCTGGTCTTGCAAAAGTATCGTCATGAAGTCAGCATCTGTGTGCTTGCTAGTGCCCATAGTTAATTCTGGCTCAGGGCATGCTGGGTAATAGTGACATAGAAGAATAAGCCCTTCAGCACAACCCATTTCTTTAAGGTGATACCGATTAAGGCCAAGAGCCTCTGATAGTAACTCAAACAAAATAGAAGCAAACGCCATTACTTTCTTTGAGTATTCAATAGCAATATCTCTGCAGGTATGTTATCAACTCATCAAAGATAGAGAAGTTTCACTTTATTTGTATAGTGAACCAAAAAAATGGAAATAAAGACATTACATCTAAATCTAGCGAAGATTTTCAGCAACAAATGGGCAAAACAGCAAGATACATAGGGAAATAGGGATTAAGGTGTGATGCATTTACTATATTCCCATAACCAAAATTGCAGTATAGATATTAATACTAATGAGAAACCATCCTAAGAAATTGGTCACAGCGTGCTTGTCCGAGAGTTAATAATGCCAAAAGTAGTATTATCAGTTTATCACAAACCTACAAACTGCTGGCAATTCTTCTGCTTTGGGTGGCTGAGGTGCCATGCAACATGCAAGTGTATCCCTCCAATCAGCAGCTGGTCCTTGGTACAGACTAAAATTGGAGACATAGACAGCTTTCCTGCTGAGATCGCGGGTGTAGTACTCTTTCCCTCACCTTGGCATCTTGTTCGTGAAACCTGCAAGTTCCTCTGATCATCTCATCCAAAATATGAGTTGGGATTCCATGATTGATAACCTGGAAGAAGCCCCACTTCTCGCATGCATATCGAACTTTTCCCACAACATCATCTCGCGTGGTAGAATCACTGTGGATGCCTGTGATGTCAATTATGGGGACACTGAACTTCGATTCACTGCCTGAACCATCACTGAGATTAGGCCGTTCCCAATAGAACATGCGTGGAACTTTTGTCACGCCATTTTCTACGAGTCCTCTCACACCAGCCTTTGAATCATCGAATGCCTTGAGTTCACTTTTCCTGTCATAACTGGAAAGAGTTGCTTCCTGCGATTCACCTGTGCTTGTGGCCACCATGTTTAGAGGCTATCTGTGCGTCAGTTCTGTAAAGAGAGCAACTTTAAAGGGTGAAAAACAAAGGGAATTGAGGAGGAGTAGATTAGCGAAATAAAGGTGGGCAAACGTAAATGCTTTGGTTTCAGTTGTCCACGCGTCGTGATTAATTAATCTTTTGGAGGCATCATTTCCTTGTTTCTTTCCCCGTGTGCTCTGCACATAGGAAAACTAGATTATAGAAACAACTGGATTTAATAAAGCAGGACCACATATTGTCCTCTAGCCTCGGTGGGTTATGCTCTAAGAAAATTTACTTACCTTTTGTGAGTTTGAAAGGTATGGGAAAGAATAAATTTAAATAAAATATAAAAAAATAAAAGAAAATAAAGATTAATTAAAAAATTTTAAAATATTTATAAAAATTAATAAATTTAGTATATTATTTAAAAAAATTATTTTTTTTATAAAATTTTAAATAAGAAAGAGGCTTATGATAATCCTTTTTCTATCCTCATTTTTTTCTCTTTATTCCTTATTCAAACATAACAGTAAGCAACTAGACAAAACGAAATTATTGTTTCTGCTTAGTTGAAGCATCACAATCCACCTAAATAAAAATAAGAAAGGTTCAGAACAATCAATAATAATGTATATAAGGATTTCAGTTGAACAATAAATTCTTTTCGCCAATTATTTCTGCTTTGTGTTAGATTCACTGTTGCTGCACTATGTAGTTTACAACTAGTCACTAGTATGTAAATATTATAAATTCATTACCTTTATTGTCACTTTCAAAACGCTGCAGCACTTGCATTAAAGGTGGAAATTTTTTTGGATATCTTAGACACTTAAATAACCTTTTGACATATTTATATTTATGATATTAAAAAAGAAAATACATTTATAATATGACCTACATAAATACAAACATGTCAAAAAGTAATTTGAGTAATTAATGTAGGCAATGCTTATTAAAAAATTTCTTTAAAAGGTGAGGGAAGTTGAGGTTGTGGTGGGTTAGTGTGGTGGTGGGTTTGGGGGTGGTTATGGTGGGTCAGTGTGGCTAGTAGTGAGGTTGTGAAGTGATAAGAAATTTTTTGTGAAATTAGGATTGTAATTGAGAGATAAGTAAAAAGGTATTTTTAATATTTTATTTTTTATAAAAAGAAATTAAAGAAAGAATTTCAATAAATATTCTTAACGAATGTGAGTTAATAAGATTTTTTAAAATTTTGAAAATAGATGAGTTTGTAAAAAGGCAAGTAAATAAAAGAAAAATTGGAGTAATTTATTCAAAAAAACAATATGCGCCTAACAAAAATGGCTATTTACATTAATATCATTCCAATTAAGATAAAATTGTTGTCCAATTAAAATTTTAAGAATAAAATTGAGAGAAAACAATATTATTTTTTTTTCTAACACGCGAAAGGAAACACGTTCCCTTATTTGAGAGTAAAAATAAATAAGAGAGGAAAGGAACTCGAGGATTTATTCCCCCTCTATTTTCCTCAAAGACCCAATTTTTATTCCCTTAAAATTAGGCAACTTTAAATGCTTACTATTATAAGTTTAATTAATTTGTAACACTATAACATTATTAATTTTAATTATTTTATAATTAGAACTAGAAACAACACAAATTATAATATTGTAAAAAGATAGTATATAAAAAATATTTAATTAGAGTGCATTTCTTTTATGATTATATTGTACTTCAAGAATTAGAAGAATGTATTGCTAAAATACTCAAAAATTAGATAAAAAGTTATCACATTTTTTTCTCTATTTAAGATTGGTTTACCTAATAAAATATTTTTAAATTTATTAGAAATTAATGAATTTTCATTGCTCCTTAAAAAAAATAAAAAGTCCATGATTTATATATTTAATTATGTTCTATAATTATCTTATCATTTTTGTACGGATTTAAATATAATAACCTAAGTAATAAAATTAGGTCTAATGATACAAGAACCATACTTAATTTTGTTTCACAATCAATTCATAAAAATTACATTTTTTTTCTTATTCTGAGTTTTCATCTATTAGAATATTTATATTTTGAGAAATTTATATTTTAAAGTTGAAAGTTTGGGGAAAATGAAAAGTAGTGAACGATGAGAGAGAGAAAATAAATAGTGAAAATAAATAAATGTGTGAAATTGGACAGAATTAAATGAATTTAATAATTTTTAAATGAAAAATTTTGAAATTTAAAAAAATATGATATGTGACAATTGAAGTGGAAGAACTTTCAATTTATATAATAAATAGACAGATAGATAGATAGATATATCAAGGTCTTGAGGCTGAAACCGTGAATTTAAAAGCACCATATCCTCAGTTTTTCACTCACATTTTTATCCATACCAAACGTACCTGAGAGTGAAAGAATTATATTACTTAGATAATTGGGTGCAATATTAAAAACCTTCCATGTATATTATATATGGTGTACTCCAAAACATGGTGTACTACAAGTGCCATCCAGAGCTGGCGAGATGTCTCACAAAAGGAGAAAGCAATGCTGTCTCGTTCTGTCATAGAAGCGAGAAGGAAGCTGACGATAAGCTGGTCTTGGCAGAACCAAGAATCATAATCTGGGTTTGCCGTGGTGGGGCCATCACGAACAGTAGTTTTGGTTTGAGGTGGAACCGTGCCGTCCACATAGCCAATGAGTTTCATGCCAGAGAGAAGGGAAGTCGCCTGCCTGCACATGCTGGAAAGTTGGAGGCAGAAAGCTTGAGGGAGATTTGGGCACCAGATTGGAGGAGGGGTAAAGTTTTGGTTTTGGTCTCAGCAGTAGGCTGAGAATTGGTAATGGAGGCAGAGGAATCAGGGGAGTTGGCCATGGATCTTTACTTGTTAGAGTGAAAGGACTTCTGATACCATATAAGGTTTCTGTAGCAGCGAAGTGTATTGTATTTTCTTGTAAACAAATGAATTACATATACAATATATATAGACGTTTACAGTTGACAATTAGAAATAGAAATTGAATAACTAATTCCTATAATGGAGTAATCTGGTGCCTAAAAAGTTAAGGAGCTATATCAGGTACAGCAGATCAGATTTTTATCAGATACATCATATCAGATTTGGAATCATTCCTATTCCCTTACAAGAACAATTCAGTGTCAAACACTATGCATAATTGTTTTTTGCAGCCCAAACGAAAACTTAATTCAGAGAAAGCATGCAATATTGCTGGGTTTGCCATTCATGAAGCCAAAAAAGCTCCCCCATCTAAAGACTCAATTACTGAGTAAGCCACAGCCATTCCAGGAACATTATAAAGATTGCATGCAAATCACAACTTGAAGGGTAACAGTGAAGAAGTTCCATCAAGTCCCTTTGCATAACGAAGTGTCAAGTACTCTTCTAAAGAGGTGTCTCTATATACTGGCGGACTTTCTTCAGATAACAGTTCGTTAATTGGACCATAGACTGGTGATGTACCTTCCTTGTGTTTGTGTTTAACAAGGTACTTGAATCTTGGGCCCTTTTGCCAAAATTGTGCTGAACACAATGATCTTGTCATTAGTCACATGCTACCAAAAACATAGAAACTGATCATCACCAAAATTCTTATTTCACATGTATAATATAATCTGTGCTAAATTTTTTACATTCTCCACAAAAGTAAACAAAAGTTGGGATAAATCTATTGGGGACTTTGGACTCTTAGTTTTCTAAATTTTAATAAAAATGTTCATGTGATTTTTTCTGGCTGCTCAGTGACCTTTCTGCTCTGCAGCCATATATCCATATGGCAAAATGTTAAAAGTGTCATGAGTAGATATTTATAGAAACTCTTCACCTGCCACCTCTTTCTAGTTTGGGGTTCTGTCCAAGCTATTTGGGATTTACTTTTCAACCTTACTCACATGCACGCGTGCACACAGATGATGTTCTTTCTGGGTGTGTCTTTGAATTAGTTTATTTGTTTTCAGAAAAGCTTGTAATTTTTAGTTGAAAAGTTGTTCTCGTGTAAAAATTAAGCAAAATCAACATGTGTTGAAAGAGAAATTTGGGTACTATTCCAAACATGCACTTAAAATCCAACATAGTTGCTGAATAATGTTGCTCTGCTTTGTGCTTAGCTCAATAAAATTATTTAGGAAGTTTATGTGAAAATTCCCATTTTTATGCATGATGAACATACCTGCAGAGATCCCCAATGTTTACTATAAGAGTCCATGCATGGGAGGTACATTAACCCATTGATTCTCATGAAGAATTGAAGACCACCCATCTGGTCTTGCAGAAGTATCGTCATGAAGTCAGCATCTGTGTGCTTGCTAGTGCCCATAGTTAATTCTGGCTCAGGGCATGCAGGGTAATAGTGACATAGAAGAAGAAGCCCTTCAGCACAACCCATTTCTTTGAGGTGATAGCGATTAAGGCCAAGAGCCTCTGATAGTAACTCCAACAAAATAAGAGCAAACGCCATTAATTTCTTCGAGTATTCAATCAGAATATCTCTGCAGGTATATTATCAACTCATCAAAAGTAGGGAAGTTTCACTTTATCTGTAAGTGAACTAAAAAAAAATGGAAATAAAGGCATTACATCTAAATCTAACGAAGATTTTCAGCAACAAATGGGCAAAACAGCAAGATACATAGGAAAATAGGGATTAAGGTGTGATGAATTTACTATATTCCCATAACCAAAATTGCAGTACAGATATTAATACTAATGAGAAACCATCCTAAGAAATTGGTCACAGCATGTATGTCCAAGGGCTAATAATGGCAAAAGTTGTATTATCAGTTTATCACAAACCTACAAACTGCTGGCAATTCTTCTGCTTTGGGTGGATGAGGTGCCATGAAACACCCAAGTGTATCCCTCCAATCAGCAGCTGGGCTTTGGTACAGACTAAAATTGGAGACATAAACAGCTTTCCTGCTGAGATCGCGGGTGTAGTACTCTTTCCTCACCTTGGCATCTTGTTCGTGAAACCTGCAAGTTCCTCTGATCATCTCATCCAAACATGAAGTTGGGATTCCATGATTGATAACCTGGAAGAAGCCCCACTTCTCGCATGCATATCGAACTTTTCCCACAACATCATCTCGCGTGGTAGAATCCACTGTGGATGCCTGTGATGTCAATTATGGGGACACTGAACTTCGATTCACTGCCTGAACCATCACTGAGATTAGGCCGTTCCCAATAGAACATGCGTGGAACTTTTTGTCACGCCATTTTCTACGAGTCCTCTCACACCAGCCTTTGAATCATCGAATGCCTTGAGTTCACTTTTCCTGTCATAAAGAGTTGCTTTCTGCAACTCATCTGTGCTTGTGGCCACCATGTTTAGAGGCTACTGGTGCGTCAGTTCTGCAATGAAAGCAACTTTAAAAGGTCAAAAACAAGGGGAATTGAGGAGGAGTAGATCAGACGAAATAAAGGTGGCAAATGTAAACGCTTTGGTTTCAGTTTTCCACGCATGGTGATTAATTAAACTTTAAAAGGCTCCTTTCCTTGTCTCTTTCCCTGTATACTCTGCATATAGGACAACTAAATTATTGAAACAGCTTGGATTTCATTTGTCCTCTAGCTTCGGTAGGCTATGGTGTATGAAAAATTTTCTTCGCTTTTGCGAAGAAATGAAGAGAAAGAGTTAAAAAAAATAAAAAAAAAAGGATAAAAAATTAATTAATAATTTTTTTATTTAAATGTTTTAAAATTTTTAAAATTTTTTATATTAAAATTTTTTTAAAATATCTAAAAAAATAATAAATGAAGATTTTAAAAAATTATTTAAAAATTTTATTTTTTTATAAAATTTTTAAATGAGAGAGACTTATGATAATTTTTTTTTAATTTTATTTTTTTTATTTCCTATCCAAACATAACGTTAAGCAATTAGATAAAGTGAAATTATTGTTTCTGCTTAGTTTAAGTATCACAATTTACCTAAATAAAAGTAAGAAAGGTTAAGAACAATCAATTATAATATATAAGGATTTCAGTTGAACAATAAATTCTTTCCGCCAATCATTTCTGCTTTGCGTTAGATTTACTGTTGCTGCACTATGCAATTTACAACTAGTCACTAGTTTGTAAATATTATAAATTCGTTACCGTTATTGTCACGTTCAAAGCAAAGCAATGCGTCAGTGCCATTAAAGATAGAGAAATCTTTAGATAAATATTATTTATTTTAAGTATTTAAATAATTTTTTAATATATTTATATTTATGATATTAAAAAAAATATATTTATCACATAATTTATATAAATATAAATATGTTAAAAGATAATTTAAGTAATCTAGATAGACAATATGTATCCAAAAATTTATTTGAGGAAAGCCAAGGTTGCGATGGGTCATTGTGCGTTGGTGGGTTATGTTAGCGGGAGTGGTTGTGGTGGGTCAGTGCGGGTAATGGTAAGTTTGTAAAATTAAGAAAATTGTTGTGGAGTTAAGATTGTAATTGGAGGATAAGTAGAAGGGTATTTTAGGTATTTTGATTTTTATGAAAAGAAAAAAATTTCAATAAATATTCTTAATGAATGTGAGTTAATAAGATTTTTTTAAAGTTTTAAAAATAAATAAATTTGTGAAAAGACAGTAAATAAAAGAAAAATTAAAATAATTTATTTAAAGAACAATACGTGCCTAATAAAAATGGCTATTTACATTAATATCATTCCAATTAAGATAAAATTGTTGTTCAATTAAAATCTTAAGGATAGAATTGAGAGAAAACAAAATTATTTTTTTTTTAACAGTGAGTGAGAGGAAAACAAATTCTCTTATTTAAGAGTTTAAAAATAAATAAGAAAGAAAAAAAAGTTAAGGGATTTATTCTTCTTCTATTTCTCTCTAGACTCAATTTTTATTTTCTTAAAATTAGACAACTTTAAATGCTTATTACTATTAGTTTAATTAATTTATAACATTATAACATTATTAATTTTTAATTATTTTATAATTGGATCTAGAAATAACATAAATTATAATACTGTAAAAAGATAATATATATAAAATATTTAATTAGAGTGCATTGTTTATTAGTATTGTACTTTAAGAATTCGAAAAATGTATTACTAAAATACTCAAATATTAAATAAAAAGTTATTACATTTTTTCTCTATTTAAGATTGGTTTATCTAATAAAATATTTTTTAATTTATTAGAAATTAATGAATTTTCATTGCTCCTTAAAAAAAATTAAAAAGTCCATGATTTATATATTTAATTATGTTCCATAATTATCTTATCATTTTTGTACGGATTTAAATATAATAACCTAAGTAATAAAATCAGGTCTAATGATATAAGAACCATATTTAATTTTGTTTCACAATCAATTCATAAAAATTTAATTTTTTTTTCTTATTTTGAGTTTTCATCTATTAGAATATTTATATTTTGAAAATTTTGATTTTAAAGTTGCAAGTTTGGGGAAGATGAAAAGTAGTGAAAAATGAGAGAGAGAAAATAAATAGTGAAAAAAAATAAATGTGTGAAATTGGCTAGTATTAAATGAATTTAATTATTTTTAAATGAAAAAATTTGAAATTTAAGAAAATATGACATGTGACAATTGAAGTGGAAGAACTTTGAATTTATATATAATAGATAGATAGATATATCAAGGTCTTGAGGCTGATACCATGAATTTAAAAGCACCATATCCTCAATTTTTCACTCATATTTTTATCCAAACCAAACGTACCCTAAGAGTCAAAGAATTATATTACTTGGATAATTGGGCGCAATATTAAAAACCTTCTATGTATGGTATATGTGGTGTCCTCCAAGCCTTGATGAAGGGGGCACATGAAAGTGACAAAAACGCATTCTTTTAAAAAATGTTATTTGTATGAACAGCATTTATCAATCACCTCACCAATCCTTTTCGTCCTTTTTGTAACGTGGGGAGGGATCTTGGATATTCCTCAGTTTTTATCCTTTTATCTGATGCTATTCGGCCAAGATTTTACAGAAATTCCGCAGGACTAAAACTTGCCAGCAATAAAAACCGAGGGATTTGAAAAATCAAAGTGCTGCGTTGAACTATGAAACCTGCCAACACTACACAACCATGACGTCGTCTAATAATGAGTAACAAACTGACAAAGCACAATGAAGGTAATTCCCATTAGATATGTCATGCCATATCTTGGATATGCCAAGTAATTTTTCATAGTAATGTTATGCCTTTGAGCAATGACTTATTTCTTTCTTCATTTTTTTTGGTTGCACTTCCTCCCTCTTGGAATTTTAGTTTAATCCATGAGTGTTGGCTAGTATTTGTGGTAAAGCAGAAATTCACTAGGAGTAGCTTCTTATGACGTATAATCAACACAAGCAAAGAATTCTTGGTTCACCTCGCATGACATGAGTTCTTAAAACCCAGGCAATGTTACATAAGTATGTACAAATGCCTCCATTGCAAGACATAGACGATACCACAAGTTTCCAGTCCAAGATCCATAATCATTTTGAATTTGACAAATGACGATACTTCCAACTTATATAGTTCATTTATTCATTTATCATGCTAAACCACCTCAATCGACGTTGTCCAAGTCAAATCCTAAAATGTTGAAGAGCAGAGGTTCCATCAAGGCCTTTTGCATTGAAGTAGGCTGCATAATCTGCAACTGTGGTTTCTCTGTATTTGGGAGGATTGTCTTCAGATAATAGTTCTTTTATAGGTCCATAGAGCTTCGATGATGACCTAAGACCTGAGCTGAAAAAGCATGCGACGGATATTCTTGGACCTATGAGATTTGCCAGTACTCGGTGTTCGACACTCTTGAACCTGTCGTTTGTTATAAGCTGCAGTTCAAGAAAAAATATAGGGTAAATTACACATAACCCCCTGTTGTTTCAGTCATTTTCACATTTAATACACAAAGTTCAATTTGTGATACATAACTCCCTTCATCTTTGGTCAAAAGTGAAAACGTTAGAAACATGCTAAATTTGACGGTAGAGTTAGTATGTGAGGCTTACATGCACTGCTTACTCATGTTACCAGTATACCTTACCCTAAAATTCCATTGTTACAGGTTGATGGTACAAGAGCAAAAGACTCCTTGCCCTAAATCTAAAGGTTTGTTAGTGAATGAGCATGGCTTCTCAATAATTTTCATCCTCAAATCCTGGGTTGGACTTGGAACAATTTGTTTGTCCACCATCTTTTCTTAACTCACCTCCATGGAAACAACTAGGAGAAAATTGGCCTGTTTTCACAACTGCCTTACAGGACTTTTAAGATATTTGTATTGAACAACAAGTGAAAATCGATGATGATATGCTTGGAAAATGAATTATGTTTTTTAGAAAATTCTCATTTTGGCAACTGAGAAAAGTTTCCAAAATAAGGTAAGACAAAAGCTAACTTACAAGAATGGTAAAATTTCCATTGAAAAAGTGAAGGAACTAGAGCACATGAGACTAATCTTGAGGTGAAGTTCAGGTTTTGAAAGCAAACATTGTTGACTTAAAAAAAAAAGTTGAGAAATTAGGCCACACTCATCAACAAAAGGAGTTCTTGGCTCATTGTTGCAATCCAGAGTAGGAAGTGCAGACCTTGAAAGTCAAGCAAAAATATTAGAAACAACTCAACAAGTTCTTATTATTACTAATTATATTGGCAGTGGCACCAACCTGTAGAAATTAGCACCTAATATATCAATAGTGGTGATTGCTGCCAAAAAACCAATACTGGTGCATGCCATACTAGAAACCAGTGCATGCCATACCAAAAACTAATATATGAGTAAGCAGTGCACGTGAGTCTCACATGCCAACCCCACCGTCAAATTTAACATGTTTATAACGTTTTCACTTTTGACCAAAGATGAGAAGAGTTATGTGTCATAAATTGAACTTTGTGTTTCAAATGTGAAAATGGCTAAAATAACATGGGGTTATGTGAAATTTGACCCAAAAATATAATTAGCTACATTCATGCAAGTTCATTTCAAATATCATGAGAACTTGTATGGTAGCAAATTCGTACAAGGCTTTCGCTTTTTACCGGGTAAAATATTACTACAAATAAGGCATTATTTTGGGTAGAAGGGTCTAAACCTTAGAGCCAAGTCAAAAGCAGCTAGCATATTATTGCTATGTTCAAATATTGGTATTGTTACATAATATGATACTCGTAACCAGGAACTACAGTATGAAAATGTAACGGCAATGATAGATATTAAGTCCCAAGAGCCCCAGCCATTTTAATATGTACCGTGAAGCCAGAGAATGTGTGATCCAAGAAAGGACCATTGTGTTGCATTGTTCCCAAGCTGAGTGCAAGGGATCAGTGGTGGCAGGCATAGATGAATCTGAGTTTATTCTTGGATAGAAGGGTCATTTTCATGGAATCGTAATTGGAGCCATTAAGGGTGGGAGAAACTAGAACTAAAACAGGGTTTGGGTGAAGGCAATATGGGTGGAAAGGCTTGTGCAGATAATCTGCAGATGAATTTGCAGTAGAATTCAAGGGTTGGGAAGAAGGTGGAGTCGTTTCCACCGTGGAAGACAATAGGAAGGATGAATATGATTTTCACACGCAGCAGAACAGAGGAAGCTGTGATACCATGTTGTGAAATTGAAATGGGAAAAATTGAAGAGTTGATCTTATTGATTGAACAAGCATGCATAAATATACAGAGAGTAGCATGTAATTGGTTTAAGCTAAGTAGCTAACTCTGTAACCTACTGCTAGCTCATCTAACTAATGTGAATAACTTGCAATTAAGGAAAAATAGACTAAACAAATACATTGATGTAATCAATCATCCCTTTTCTGAAATCGGAAGTGAAGTAGCTGGTAATAATGATAATGCTTGTTAGTTTGTGTAAATGCTTTTCCTTACAATATCCCCATAGGCAATGAAGCTGCAGATGCAATAAGCATCCACAATAACTGTTGCATGAAATACACATATGCAGAAGAACAACAGAGAACTTGCCTGCATAAGATCACCAATATTAACTACTAGAGCACCAGGTACAGGGGGTATATCAATCCACATATCCTGATAAAGAACCTGGAGGCCACCAATATGGTCCTGGAGAAGCACTGTGAGAAAAGAATTATCAGAATGCTTGGTGGTTCCCAACGTTAATTCTGGTTCAGGGCAGGCAGGATAGTAATGGCAAAGAGCAAGAAACCCCTCAGCACAATCCATGTCTTTTAAATGGTCTGGCTGCAGCCCAAGAGCTTCTGATAGTAATTCAAAGAGTACAATCCCCAGTTTCATTACATGTGTCCCATATTCCAGTATTATATCCCTACAAGAAGATGCAGTCAGTAAGCAAGTAAATGCCATATGGTAGAAATGGGAAGTTCAACTTTGGACCTTCTTTCAATTTGTAACTTAGTTTGCGTTGGCTTCTATAGTTTCTTTTTTTTTTTTTTTTGGTCAAACTTCATATTACAACCTTGATCCATAATTCTCCATGTAAACAATTGGAGACACAATTTATAGCCCGTTGTACTACTGGGAGGGTATGAGAATCTTATTCAGGAAACCATGGTTGATCTGGATTTTATGTATAAATGCAATTCATCGGTCAATCCAATCTTTCATTAACAACATACAAATATAAAATTCCAAAGCTAAATATATCTTGACCTCTGGGGCCTAAATAATTTAAGGCAATATACAAACATGCACGTACCTGCATACTACTGGTAAGTCTTCTGGTTTGGTAGTGTTAGGAGCCAGGTAACAGACAAAAGTATCCCTCCAATTGAGTGCTGGGGAACTGTACAGATCAAAATTGCTATTATACACAAAGGGCCTCATTTGATCACGGGTATAGAGCTCTTTTTTCACCTCAATATCTTGCTCATAGAACCTGCGCACCCCATCTTTCGTATTCTCAAGAACAGTCACAGGGATGCCATGATTGACCACCTGAAAGAAACCCCATGTCTCAGATGCCTCCCTTATTCTGCCAACAATTTCTTGGCGTACCCTGGGATCCTTACCAACATCTGCAAGGTCTATAACCGGAATAATATGTTCTGTGTTGCCTAAATTTGAGGCCTTCTCACATTTATCAGGTGGATGATGAAATAAGCTTGGGATCTTTGCAACCCCTTCGTCAACAAGACCTTTAACACCAGCTTTTGTTTCATCAAATGCTTTGATCTCAGAGAGTCTAACAGAGTCCGGCATGACTGTGCTTGCAATTTCGTTTGTAGTTGAATCCCATGTTCCTTCTGTTTGTGGTGGCCTCGGAGTACCATGCAAAATCTTATCCTAGAACTTAATCAGAGCGGAACAAGAAGACAAGGAAGAATTATTTATTTATTTGACAACGAGCTGTCAAAAAGTTAGAGAGTAAGTAGGTGGAGCTAGCCAATTTATTTTAGGGATAAAGTTGAAAAATGATTGACTTAACTGGATCTACTAAAATTAGACTAAACAATTAATTCATTAAAAAAATAAAAAAAATAAAAAATAAAAAAATAACCATTAAATTTAGGTTATAAAATATTTAAAATTATATAATAATCATTAAACTTCAATTGTATCATAATTTATAAGTCATAATTATTAATTTATATAAGTAAAAATTCATAAATCTTAAATTCAACAAGAAAAAATAATAAAAAATTTAAATTTCTAACAACTCATTTAACCCCCAAATTAACTTAGTCAGAATCCACTTAATTTACGAGTTAAGTAAGTTGGATCGAAATGACTTTTTATTTTTGTAAACTATATTTTAAGTAATTTAACCTACCATTTTAGTAAGTTAAATTATATTGACTCACAAGTTAAAACTTATTTTGACAGTTCTACTTAAATACAAGACACTTTTAAAAATAATATAATATAATATTATCTAAAAATTTACAACTATAAACATTCATGAAATGGATATAAAATTTCTTCATGTTCATTTCATACAAGATAATCTTTATCTAAGAATGTTTGTGCCTTTTTTTAAAAAAAAAACAATAGACTTCTAGCTTCTTGAGTAATTATAATGTACAATTAGTTTGTACATTTAATTAACAGAAGGATTCAGTTAAATTGATAAGATTTTTTTAATGCACCCCAAATTTA
Source organism: Castanospermum australe (assembly GCA_019955255.1). NCBI lineage: Eukaryota > Viridiplantae > Streptophyta > Magnoliopsida > Fabales > Fabaceae > Castanospermum > Castanospermum australe. The sequence continues at coordinate 228,757 of NSJW01000120.1, forward strand.
AAGATAATAATAATATTCATGTGAAAAAGTAAAGATGATAAAATATCAAAGAGGACTTGAAAAAGAGTATTGATCATAATTGTAAAAATTAGATTAGGATTGATTCAGTCAAATGATCGAGTTCAACTACTAATCTAATGGTTTGGCTGAAAATTTTCATCAAATCAAAAAGCTTAAAAAAAATAAGAAAAAAATTAAAAATTGACCTATTTTTCTGGTTTGATAAACCAAGTTTCTTAATTTTTTACCCAATTCAAACCAAATTAAATATTTTATTTAGTTCATCAATTTATTTTTTGATAAGGTTGAGTTATTATAATTGTTGTACCAATCACTCAATCACATTTTCAGCTTTACCCATTACAATCCTTTAATGTGAAATTAACTCACCTAGGTGAAATTATTTCAAAATAAATGTCATAAATTTTCTTTGCAGATGAGTAATGACCAAGGTTCTGAAAACCGGACCGGACCGGCCGGTTCGGCCGGTCGGACCGGGAACCGGTTCCCTAACCGGTCCGGGTCATCGTCCAAAACCTGTGGCGGTCAAAAACTGGTGAACCGGTTCTCAAACCGGGCAAACCGGCGCCCGGTCAGTACGGTTGCCCGGGTCTTCTCTTTTTTTTTTTTGAATATTTACGTCAAAACGACGTCGTTTCAATATATATTTTTCAAAAAAAAAATGGGACGACGTCGTTTCGGTTTGAATGAAAACCGAACGCTCGCCTTCGCTGCGGAACCCTCGCCCTCGCTGCGGAAAGCCGGAAACCCTCGCCTCGCTGCTGCGCATCGTCTCTGTCGTCTCGCCGTTCGATATCGTCTCTCACCGAAACCCTCGCCCTCGCTGCTCCGCGTCGTCTCTCACGTCTCACCGTTCAGTCGTCTATCACCGAAACCCTCGCTGGCTCGCTGCGGAAGCGGAAGCCGAAACCCGCGTGCGTCCGTCTGCGTCGGTGCGTCCTCGACTCCGGTTTCTTACCGTTAGAAACCCTCGCTATCGGAGATCCTCGAGGTATACCCGGATACACCTCTGCACATTTTTATTTTTATTTTCTGAGATTTTTTCCGTTTTTGTATCTGGAATCTGGATGCCGAGAATGGGGAAGATTGTGTGTTTGATTTGATCTTGCAGATGATTTTGATTATTGTTTGTGCCGTGTACACTGTGTGGGTTGTAGCATTTTTGTTTCTATAATTGTTGTTTAGTTGCGCATGTAGTGTTTGATAAAATACTTCAAAGACACTGCAACTAGAATTGCGAAATTGATGTTGACAGTTGGTATTTTTAGGTTGGTTAACTTGGTTCAATATTAGATTTTGCCTACATGAAATGTCTTTGTAAACGAAAAAATTTTTACTTATTTTTGCTGCAGGCCATTGAAGCCTAGCATTACTTCATTAGCTTTAGTAAATCCTTAGACATCTATAGAAATTTTTTTATATTCTTGCATCACAACAGCATGGAAATATTTTTTTAGGCATGAAGTCTAAGCTATTTATCCCCTCTTTATTCAGATATGGATAATTCTAATAATTCAGACAAGAGAAAGTAATACTGTTGTCCAGCAATCCTCCTCAGGTTCTAGTCGTGGAAAAAGTGATCCAGCATAGAAACATGTTAGTTTAGCTCATGAAAATGGAAAGCCAGTGTACACTTGTATGTTTTGTTTGACACGGTATAAAGGAGGAGGGATTAATAGGATGAAGCAGCATCTTGCAGGAAAACAAGGACAAATAGCTTTGTGCAAAAAAGTTTTTTATGATGTTAAGTGCCAAATGTTAGCACATTTGGAACAAGTAAAAAAAAATAAAAATGATAAAGTGAGCTTTGGTGATGATTATGATGAAGCAGAAGAACAAGAAGAACAAGAGATGATTACTCCTTCACCTCCACCAACTAAGATGCAGCATATTGGAGACAAAGGCAAGCGAAAAGTAACTGCTTCCCAACCAATTGGTAAATATTTTGCACCAAGGACAACTCCAGGAGCCCAACCAAGTTTAAAAAGTGTTTTTGCTAGCAAAGAGGCCATACATAAAGCTAAATTGGGAATAGCCAGATGGATGGTTGATGCAGGCATTCCATTTAATGCAATTCAATCACCTTATTTTCAAGGTGCATTGGATGGTATTGCTGCTATTGGGCCTGGTTTTAAAAGTCCATCTTATGATGAAATGAGGGTTCACTTATTGGGAGATCTTAAGAATGAGTGTCAGCTACTTGTTGATAGTTATCGGAGTTCATGGAAAGAAACTGGTTGTACACTTATGGCTGATGGTTGGACTGATCAAAGACAACGAACTCTAATTAATTTTTTGGTGTATTGTCCTACTGGTGTATCATTTCTGAAATCTGTTGATGCTTCAGACATGGTGAAAAATGCCACAACATTATTTAACTTGTTTGTTGATGTTATTGAATGGGTTGGGCCCAGTAATGTTGTGCATGTGGTGACTGACAATGCAAGCTAATTATGTGGCAGCTGGAAGACTTATTCATGATAAGTATAAACATATTTTTTTGGTCTCCTTGTGCTGCCCATTGCATTAATCTCATTTTGAAAGATATTAGCAACATGCCCCATGTAGCTAACCTTGCATCCCGTGCTTCAAAGATAATAATATTTGTTTACAATCATATGGTGTTTTTGTCTTGGCTTAGAAAAAGGCCAAATTGGAAGGAAATTGTTCGTCCAGGAGCTACTCGTTTTGCTACTGTTTTTATTACTTTAAAAAGTATTTATGAACACAAGGAAGACTTGCAAGCTTTAGTTGTAGACAAGCACTTCACTGGACACAAGTTGGGAAGAAGTGTTAATGGGAAAGCTGTTAGTGATATTATCTTGGATAATAAGTTTTGGCATGATTGCTTTACTACGGTGAAGATTGTAGGCCCTTTTTTAATTAGATTGTTGAGAAATAGTGGATGCTGATGAAAAACCTTCATTGGGATATGTATATGAAGGCATGCAAAGGGCAAAAAATGCTATCAAGCATATGTTTAAGATTAGGAAAAACTTGTACAAAGCCTTATACAGAAATCATTAAGGTTCGATGGGATAAGCACTTGCATCAAGAATCTCCATGCAGCATCTTACTTTTTAAAATCATGCTTTCTTTTATGATGAGAAATTCATTGAAAAGCACAGGATCATGCAAGGTTTACTTAACTTGTTTGATATAAAAAGCCTTTGCAATGATCCACTTAAAGCAATGAAGGAGATACAGGTGTATCGGCAGCGCAAGGAAAGTTTTGATAGGCCTACTGCTTTGACAGCAGCTAAGGAGCTTCAACCAAGTAAGCAATTTTATTTTTATATGCTGATTTGTTTTAATATTTTGAAACTTATAATATATAATCAATGGTTGATGTTGAGAATTATATTTATTTCTATGTAGATGAATGGTGGACATTTTTTGGCACCAGTACTCCATGTTTGAAAAATATAGCATATCGTATCCTTAGTCAGACAGCTTCTTCCTCAGGATGCGAACGAAATTGGAGTCTTTTTGAACAAATTCATACTAAAAGGAGGAATAGGCTGGAGCATCAAAGACTTAATGATATTGTGTATGTCACTTACAACTTGCGTCTTAAATCCAAGTATATTAATAATTTTAAGTATTTAACACTTCTATATTAATGGCGTCATTTATTATGTTTAAAAACTTTAGGTTAGTTAGCTGAAAAATAATTATAATACTTTGTTTATTTGTTCTAGGTTGCATCGAAAGAAAAGGACTTATGATCCAATTGATTATGAAAGTATTGACAATGTTGACTTTTGGGTGATGGAAGAAGATCCTAAAACCAGAATTTGATAATGAAGAGATTGAAAATTTAATTTATCAAGACAATGCTATTCCTTCTTATCATGTTGGTAAGTCTTATTCTTATAGTTCTATATAAAAGTATTGATATTATGTATTATAATTTATAATATTATTATTAACTAATTAAGTCTTTTATTTTCTTAGAAGGCAGAGATATTGATACTGAATTTGGTATGGCTGAAGCAAGTCAAGCAACAATGCAGCCTTCATTTGATGATGATCATAGATGGTGGAGATGAACAAGATCTTTTTAATGAAAATGTTCAACAACTTAATGCCGATTATGATGATCCTGTATAATTTGTGAAATTTTTTATGATTACTTTTGATGGAATATTGTTGAATTTATGTTATTTATATGAATGTAATATTTTTTACTTTATGACATTTTTTTGTTGTGTTGATTATATGAATGTAATTTTTTTTGATCTATGATATTATTTTTTTGTGTTTCAAATAATTTTATTATTAATTTATATTATATTTTTATAATTTTTATTTATTTTAGTACTATATAAATAATTATATATATTTATATATAAATATAAATATATATTTAATTATACTCCTGTTCGATCACGATTCAACCACGGTTCGACCATTGAACCTTGAATCAGTACCTTGACTGGTTTAATAACCGGTTCGATTTTCAGAACTTTGGTAATGACAATTATTCATTTTTTTTTTTGTCAATCAATTATTTATTTATTTATTTATTTTTTTGTGGTCGTTGGGTTTCGGGGATTGGAGGTTTGGGGGAGGGAGGTAAGTATCGAATCCGGGATGCAGCCTTTTGAAGGCATCACAATTGCCGTTGGGCCACTGGCCTGACCGCACCAATTATTTTGTACAAATAATTTCATAAATTATAAATTTCATATTTGGGCTTTATCTCTGTCCACGAGCCCATCAACCCAGTCTAGGTCTGAACAGGAGAAAAAAAACCAAATACTTAAAAAAAAAAAAAGAACAAAATAGAAAGCTTGGCAACGCTCTTCCCCGTGGAGAAGCAGAGCACCCTGTCTCTCTCCCCCGGCCATTTTTGGACTCGTTCTTCTAGCACCTTAAATTTTGCACTATATCTTTTTTTTTTTTTTTGCATTGAAACTAAAATCTCACGAGCACAGAGGTAAAATGCCTCTCTCTCTCTCTCTCTCTCTCGCTCTCTCGCTGCATTTGCTTCCTTCCCTCAACCTCATTTCCCTTTCTTCTTTCAAATTATTTGGATTCTTGCATATGATCTTTCTTTCAAATTAAATTTTCACGAAAGGAAATAGAAAACCTATGTGATGGTTTTGCTCGAGAAACAAGAATTTAGTTTTCCTTTCATGATTTGAAGCTCTTGTATCTCTATGTCAAGATTGGTGAAACGATTTTTCTTTTTTTCTTTTTTCTTTGAAGGGAGAGATAAACAGTGTTTCTTCAAATGTGTGAAGGAAAATTGTTTAAAACATTTTGGTTTTGATTATGCTCTTATACTATGGCATGGCATTGTGCTCTGATGAGAAGATGTACTTGTACTACTATGGTAGCATTTACTCTTTTTGCTGATCTAGATGTAACCTTAAGTTTTAAATCTCATGTTATCAGATGTTAGATCGCTATGCGGTTGCTTTGCTTTTGGTGCTATCATTGTCTGTTGTGGCATTAAATGCGAGTGCTGGTGATGCCGATCCGCGTTATAGGTACTTACCTCCAATCTTTCCTCAGTCTTCCTTCGAAAGTTGTCCATTTCAATCTTTAATTCTATTTGGAATGCATCTTAATCAAAAATAAATTATTTTTTGCTTACAATAGGAGATCGACAACTTGGGACGGGGGTTTGGTATATATAAATAAATTATGAGCATGTATTAAGCTTGGCATGCCCTTTTTTATGAGAAAGTTGGCATTCTCATGTTTGCATTTACATGTAACTTCTTAGGCATTCTTATTAATTCTGTCAATACTGGTTTCTAATGCTGTAATGCATATGTACCTGTACTAGTGAATTTGCTCTGTAAAAAGTTGTAACTCAGTCAACTTTACCCTCGGCAAGATTATTTGGTTGTAGAAAGAACTTCATTAATTGGGTGGTGTTTATTTCTGATATTTTTCACCAGTGTACATAATCTATAATTCTATATAATTGGAGAACATAGGATAAAAATTCATCAATATATGGAAGACTTGTCATGTGACTGTGAGCTATGCAGTCTCTAATTATTACATGGTGTACTTTACTCACAAGGTATTCGAGTAGTATGAATGCCTAAGAAGCATGGATATGGCACGGGATATAGGTACGATAAGCCATGGATACTAGGATACGCTTATGACAAATTCTAAAAGTTATAGGGTACAACAAGGTTATGATACAACATATAAGAAATACAAAATGAATATTATATTAACATAAAAATACAAATCCTAAAGATAGATTTAACATAGACAAATTCTGACATGAGCACCTATGTTTAAAATATAAGCATTACTACATAGTCATTCCGTTTTTCAAGAACAAATCCTATTGAAAAAAATGAAAATAGAAACATCAACGTTTCAAAAGTTGGCATTAGTCATTGAAGACACAATAAAATACTATCATTTAACCAATTCTTATGATATCCCACTCGTATTGGCACAAAAATTGAAAAATTAAAAATAAAAACTCGCAGGATGCAGGCTAGCAGTATCTGATTGTGTCCAAGGAGTATCCAACATCGACACGCATCCAATGCCAGTATAATAGCCATTTTAAAGTGTCTGTGCTTCCTTGATGGATCCTCTTTCAAGTCATGCTCAACATATATTGCCATTGTTGTTTACACTTTATAGCTCACTGATGTGGTGAAGATTGTGGCCTTATTAGGGCTACATTTGCACTTTGTTTTATGCTGATTTGGAAATTCGAGGCTTTATTGCATGGTCTTAGAGATGCATTTCATACTGGTGGTGAAGTTGTAATCATCTACTTTTGTTTCTTTAGGTTGACAGCTTATGTTGTCATGTTTGAACTTCAAATTCCTTTTAGCTTTTGTGAGTTTTAGTGTTGATTCCTTATAGCCTGCCAATATACTATATCTATTGGTATTTATTGGAAAACACAAAATCACGAGTCCCTTGAGTTCCACAAGGAAAAGTTAAATAGTCAGCAAGACTATAACCGTGTTCAATTTTGTTTAAACTTATTCAGGGTTCTATATCTAGCATAGCTATATGAACCCCATAATTCTAAACCTTCCAAAATAGTGTAAATATACCTCTAATTTTAAAAGATAGCTTTTTTACTTGGACTGTTACTATGAGAAGTTACTAAAAAACTGAAAATTTAATAAAGAGAGAAATGTGCCAAAGAGTTATCTCTTGGTTTGTTAGTTTAGCCAATTTTGGGGTTCAATGGGTAATTTCCAAATGGTGTTTAAATTGCTTCTTTGTGGAAAGGAGACTAAAGAACATTTGACAGTTGTTGAGTTCATCACTTATCAGTATTGGGTGAAGGATATGTTTGCATTCCTATTTTTTATTCTTGTTTTGCTTGAATATCAGGGGTTGTGTAAGACAATGTGAGGAAACTGGATGTGTTGGGAAAAGATGCTTTCCAAATTGTAAATTTTCTTCAGATGGAGTCCTCATTAATTGTCCATGGGACATGCGAGAACCACTTTACTTACAATGGAAAAGGTGGGATTGCCAAAGTGACTGCCGGTACTACTGCATGCTTGATAGAGAGAAAGAAAGAGAGTTACTTAATGATGGTCCAGTCAAATATTATGGTAAATGGCCCTTCAGGCGTATCTATGGGATTCAGGTATGTTACTAAATAAGCCATGCACCTTATGCTTTCATTTGGAATTGGTGTCCAATGACATCAAAGCTTTTTGTTTACAGATCTGACATGTCATCCATTTATTCAGGAGCCTGCTTCTGTGGCATTCTCTGCTCTCAATCTTGCAACACACTTTCATGGTTGGGTATCCTTTTTCATTCTTGTGTACTATAAATTGCCTCTAAAAGGAGGCAAGAAGGCAAATTATAAGTATACTGGTTTGTGGCATGTGTATGGGCTCTTATCACTGAACTTCTGGTTCTGGAGTGTTGTTTTCCACAGTCGGTAAGTTACTCGTGCAGCAGACATTTTCAATATTTTGTACCAAATCAAAATATATTTGTATGTGCTTTGCTATGTCAATTTGCTTTGGTTATTCTAAGAATGTACTGTCTTGCTAATTAACCTTACGAATGATTGATTTTAGAAAGGTCCAATCAAGCTGTCTGTTATTTTTTTGTTGGTGAAGTGATACTTCTTAGTTCTTGCATATGAATAGGAGTCTGAATCTCCTAGTCACATAGTCACATTATGTGACTTAAATCGAATCGTAGTATATGAGTATGAAATATTAAAGCAGAAACTGATGTTTCTTATGTTTACTTTTAGCATATGTACATATCTAATGCTGGCCACTTGTAGCTTGGTCTAAGTCACGTTAAAATTTATGAATGACTGTGTTTGCTTTGAAAATTGCAAATCTAGCTTAAAAATATTTTTGCTTACTAAATAATATATATTTGGGTTAAATTAAAGCTAATGCTGATATTGTTCTAACTTAGGTTGATGCTCCTATTGTTCTTTAAGAAGCTATCTCCCTCATTTTTTAGTCCACCCAAACAGTTAAAAAGAAAAGTAACAGCATGTCTTAGTAAATGTTTGATAACAGATTAATCTTAGGAAAAAATTGTTTTTTTTTTTTTTCAAAAGCTATCTCCCTCAAGAAGCTATATCCCTCATTTTTAAATCCACACAAACAGTTAAAAAGAAAAGTAACAGCATGTCTTAGTGAATGTTTGGTAACAGATTAATCTTAGGAAAATATCATTTTTTTTTTCAAAAGCTCTTTTAGTAAGATTTTAATTATAAGCTATTTTGATCATAAAATAAGCTAATCCAAACATATACTTATTATCCATTGATTATAGCAACATAGGTTCCTTTAATTTTTCCTTACAATTTTTTCCCCTTTTCTTCTCTTTTAGCTTAAATTTTCATTATTTATATGCCTCATTGAACTGCAGAGATGTTGATCTAACAGAGAAACTATATTGCTCATCTGTGGTGGCTCTCCTTGGATACTCCCTCATTTTAGCCATATTAAGAAGCTTCAATGTTAGGGATGAGGCTACCAGAGTTATGATTGCTGCTCCATTGATTTCTTTTATGACCACCCACTTACTTTATCTCAACGTCTACAAGCTAGACTATGGTATGTCTTGTCAATCAATCTGTATATTTATTAATTAATTCTAAGGCTGAGAGTTACATGAAAGGCCTATGTTTTCTTAATTTCCCTATGAGAGAAAGTTTCACCTTGAAATGTCAATTAATCATTTGTCACATTCACTTTTGTGGCTTTGTTTCCATTGCAAGATTATTGACTGGATTCTATACTTTGTAATTTTCTTCCAACCCATTCTTTTGGCTTAAGTGTGTTTGTATGAATTTATTGTGCTGGCGGGGAGACTCACTTTTGAGAAGAGGAAGACAGATTGGGTTTGAACAGCTACCACCTGTTACAAAATTGAAGTTATGGTTCTATTGCAAATCATAATGAGTTTAGATGAGTATGTGAGAGAGAGAAATTTTAATATGTATTTTTCTTCATTATTTCTTATTCATCCCTTTTAATTTCTTTTCCCTTTTTGTGAAGCTTTTTGTGGCATTCTCAATCTAACTTTACAGGATGGAATATGAAAGTTTGTGTACTGATGGCTGTGGCACAACTTACGTTTTGGGCAATTTGGGCTGGTCGTGGTCACCATCCTTCACGATGGAAACTTTGGTTGGTTGTTCTTGGTGGTGGCCTTGCAATGTTCCTAAAAACATATGATTTTCCTCCATATCAAGGACTTGTGGATGCACATGCTCTTTTGCAAGCCACTACTATTCCTCTAACTTACATTTGGTGGAGTTTCATCAAGGATGATGCTGAGTTTCGAGCCTCTAATCGTGTAAAGAAGTCCAAGTAGCTTCTTTTCCACTTACATGACAGACTAGAATGATCATGCTTTCACCCACGACTTAGCCTGAACAACCCCCCTTTGGGCGAAGTCTTTGATGATGGACTTGAAAGTGCTTATTTCTTTGTCCTTATAATATATTGTAGATCACCGATTTTGTATTCATACTTGAGCGAATGATGAATCTGACCTTCCTTACTATTTCTCTTCAATAGGCCAAAAGATCATTTCAAGATTTCCCTTCATGTTTTCCCATTTCTCTTCAGATTAACTAAATGTATACGAATCCTAATTTTAATTAAATATAGAATAATGTGTCATGTATGATTCAATATTTAGAGAGATTCTTAGGTATATCCAATGTCAGACTATTCTCTTACATCATAACTTTGAGCATATGTTACATTAGTTATTGTGAATGCTAATTATTGATTGTGTATAAATAATATCAGACAATAATAGTCCACAAAATTAATGTGGTATACATTTGATTGTATAATGTAAAAAATTATCTTGTACCTTGTATGCATAAGAGTTTCTCTAATATTTATAAGGAATTAATATAATATCCTAATGAGTTGTGAAACATTTATTAATTATTAGTTTTCATATTTACTAATAATTTTTCTTTTTTTGTTTATATAAGCGGTATTGTAAACTTAGAAAAGGATGAGACGGGATCGAATTAATAACAAGAAGCATATAACTATAAAAATCATAATCAATACTAAGTGAGTTATTAACTCATTAATAATGACAATGTTAGATTTTGAATTAAAATATGAAGTACTCAATTATGAGAATTTATATGTTAGGAGAAATAAATTAAGTATTCATCTATACATTGGGAGCTAAAATAAAAATTTTTAAAATAATTCTATACTTTTTTTGAAATTTTTTTTTTAAATAGTACCTTGTCCTGCAAAAATAAAAAAGAAAAATATTATTAGTTACCAATATAAATTAGAGTTTAAATTTAATTGACGTAATTAATTAATAAAAATTTATTAAATTATTGAAATAATATATTTTTTATTTTCAGTTAAAACTTCAAAATAAGTGAGTAATATATATAATCCAATAATAATAAATATTCATATTTTTAATAAATCAAAATTAAATTTTATTATTTCTGTTTCTGTATAGAACAGAAAATATTGGGCCATCAGTAGAACCGACAGATCCCGCGAGGCCCAGGTAAACAAAAGGCCCAAAGCCCGGCTGCCTGGATTCCCCGATCTATATATGCCACAGAATAAACTTTCACTCCTCAAAGGGGCAGCATCGCACCACTCCGATCGCCGCCTCTCTCTGTCTCTGGCTCTCTCAGGTTCGTTTACCGTAGAAATTGTGCAATTTGAGCTGATTTCTTCACTTTGTTTCCGATCTTTTCTCTGCTGTCAAACAGATCGGCGCCGGTTTTTCTATTATTTTCAGTTCGATTTGCTGAAGATCTGTTCTTTAGTTGGATTGTTTGATTCCGTTTGGGAACTGTTGTATGTATTAAAGTTTCTAGCTTTTGAATTTGATTAAATATCTCTCATCGCCGAGAGATTTTGTAGTACAACGATGTAGCTCCGTTTATTTGCTTGGTATCTGTATGCCATGCCTAGTGAGTCAACTGGGTTCTTGTCTTGCTTGCAACATAGCTTTTCTGCACCTTGGTGCCAACAGGGTTTTAGCTTTTGATGGGTGTTTACCTTTTTTTTTTTTTTTTTGGGGTCTGATGGTTTGGTCATCTGATACTTTTTCTGGGTGTTTTATCTGATACTCTGTCTATTTCTTTATCCTCATTTATGCTTCCTATTTTAAAGAATATTACAGATATTTCAGCCTTAGAGAAGTATCCTCGGTTGCGGTCTAGTTGTTGCAGGTCACTTGTGTGTTTTGAAATGATAATTTAGGGTTAATTTTTGAACAATTACAAATTGAGGTGAGGGCCTTTATGGTCACCCATCCTTTGAAAGTTTAGGCAAACTTCTTGAAACAAACATGCCAATATATAGCAAACAAATTAGCTGTTCTACTCGAAGGGAATGTCTTTGGAATGGAACTTAATTGACCTTGATATTCATTTGTTAGCATTAGTCATATTGAAACAATGATAATCTTTTTTGCTAGTTTTTATTTTTTTAATTTATATTTGGCAGAGGAATGTTGATAACTTTTATTTATTTTCTGGTCATGTGATATCTTTATTTAGCTAAATTCAATGTTTGATATTTCAGCTTTAACAGACTTATTTTTGGTGGAAAATAAAGACTAGTCAAAATGGTAAGTTAATTGAACACTACTTCATATTGTTTTTAGTTTTTCCTACGTTGAATATGCATCATCTGAATTGATATTTGTGTCAATATGTGCAGGTGAAGTTCACAGCTGAAGAGCTTCGTCGCATTATGGACTATAAGCACACAACATTCGTAATATGTCTGTCATTGCACATGTTGATCACGGTACACTTTAACTGGCATAGCTTTTATATCTTCTGGTTACATTCTCTGTGATACACTTTACCTTATCTTTTGTGTAAAGATATAATTGTATTTTGGTGTTTGTTTAACAAGAAAGTACTAGAGTTAGAACTTACGTAGTGTGACTTTTTAAAAAGTTCCCTTGATATTGTTTCTGAAAAAAAGTGTCTTTGATATTTGTTTCAATTTCTTTGTACTCCTTGGGATTTTTGTTATACATACAATGACATCAACAATGGTTTTTAATGTAATGTATTACTGTTTATCAGAGTGGTATTGCAATGATTTGTCTTGTTATGTAATTACTTGAATAACACTATTGTTTGGCTTTCCAAATGCAGGAAAATCAACTCTCACTGATTCTCTTGTAGCTGCTGCTGGCATTATTGCACAAGAGGTGGCAGGTGATGTCCGTATGACTGATACCCGTCAGGATGAAGCTGAGCGTGGTATCACTATCAAGTCTACGGGTATCTCTCTCTACTACGAAATGACTGATGATGCTCTCAAGAGCTATAAGGGAGAGCGCCAAGGGAATGAGTATCTCATAAATCTCATTGACTCCCCTGGGCATGTGGACTTCTCATCTGAGGTTACTGCTGCACTTCGCATCACTGATGGAGCACTAGTGGTGGTAGATTGTGTTGAGGGTGTCTGTGTCCAAACCGAAACTGTGCTGCGACAGGCCCTGGGAGAAAGGATTAGGCCTGTTCTGACTGTTAACAAGATGGACAGGTGCTTCCTTGAGCTCCAGGTGGATGGAGAGGAGGCTTACCAGACATTTCAAAGGGTTATTGAGAATGCTAATGTAATCATGGCTACATATGAAGATCCCCTACTTGGTGATGTCCAGGTCTATCCAGAGAAAGGAACAGTTGCTTTTTCTGCTGGTTTGCATGGCTGGGCTTTTACTCTGACAAACTTTGCTAAAATGTATGCATCAAAATTTGGTGTTGATGAGTCAAAGATGATGGAAAGGCTCTGGGGTGAGAACTTCTTTGATCCAGCCACTAAGAAATGGACCAGCAAGAATACTGGTTCTCCCACCTGCAAGCGTGGGTTTGTCCAGTTCTGTTATGAGCCTATCAAGCAGATAATTAACACTTGTATGAATGATCAGAAGGATAAGCTGTGGCCTATGTTGCAAAAGCTGGGAGTCACCATGAAATCTGATGAGAAGGACCTGATGGGTAAAGCATTGATGAAACGTGTCATGCAAACCTGGCTGCCAGCAAGTGATGCACTCTTGGAAATGATGATATTTCATCTTCCCTCTCCATCAAAGGCCCAAAAGTATCGTGTTGAAAATTTGTACGAGGGTCCACTTGATGATCCTTATGCTTCTGCTATCAGAAATTGTGATCCTGATGGACCTCTAATGCTTTATGTCTCAAAGATGATTCCTGCATCTGATAAGGGTAGGTTTTTTGCTTTTGGCCGCGTCTTCTCTGGTAAGGTGTCAACTGGTTTGAAGGTCAGAATTATGGGACCAAATTATGTCCCTGGGGAGAAGAAAGATCTGTATGTGAAAAGTGTGCAAAGAACTGTCATTTGGATGGGAAAGAAACAGGAAACGGTTGAGGATGTGCCTTGTGGGAACACGGTTGCCATGGTTGGTTTGGATCAATTCATCACCAAGAATGCTACATTGACAAATGAGAAGGAAGTTGATGCCCACCCTATTCGTGCGATGAAGTTTTCTGTCTCACCTGTGGTCCGTGTTGCTGTTCAGTGTAAGGTTGCATCAGATCTTCCTAAGCTTGTTGAAGGTCTTAAGCGGTTGGCCAAAGTCAGATCCTATGGTTGTTTGTACTATTGAGGAGTCTGGAGAGCACATTGTTGCTGGTGCAGGCAGGAGAGCTTCATCTTGAGATCTGTTTGAAGGACTTGCAGGAAGATTTCATGGGTGGTGCTGAGATTATTAAAATCTGACCCTGTTGTGTCCTTTCCGCGAGAGACTGTCCTGGAGAGATCTTGCCGTACCTGTGATGAGCAAGTCACCCAACAAGCACAACCGTCTGTACATGGAAGCAAGACCCATGGAGGAATGGGCTTGCAGAGGCCATTGATGAAGGCAAGATTGGACCAAGGGATGACCCCAAAGTTCGTTCTAAAATCTTGTCTGAAGAGTTTGGTTGGGATAAGGATCTCGCCAAGAAAATCTGGTGTTTTGGACCGGAGACTGCTGGACCCAACATGGTGGTTGATATGTGTAAGGGAGTCCAGTATTTGAATGAAATCAAGGACTCTGTCGTTGCTGGATTCCAGTGGGCATCAAAAGAAGGTGCATTGGCTGAAGAAAACATGAGAGCCATCTGCTTTGAAGTATGTGATGTTGTCCTGCATGCCGATGCTATCCACAGAGGTGGTGGTCAGATCATTCCTACTGCTAGGAGAGTCTTCTATGCTTCCCAGTTGACTGCCAAGCCCAGGCTTCTTGAGCCTGTTTACCTGGTGGAAATCCAGGCTCCTGAGCAAGCTCTTGGTGGCATCTATAGTGTTCTTAACCAGAAACGTGGACATGTCTTTGAGGAATTGCAGAGGCCTGGTACCCCACTTTACAACATCAAGGCGTACCTTCCTGTCGTTGAGTCCTTTGGGTTCTCAAGCACATTGAGGGCTGCAACATCAGGGCAGGCTTTCCCCCAGTGTGTCTTTGATCACTGGGATATGATGTCCTCGGATCCATTGGAGCCTGGTTCCCAAGCTGCACAGCTTGTTTCTGACATTCGCAAGAGGAAGGGGTTGAAGGAGCAGATGACTCCACTCTCCGAATACGAAGACAAACTTTAATTATTTGGACTGGTCGTTACGAACCTAGTTACCTAGCTGAGTTTTTCCTGATGAAACTTTATTACCATCGTTTTAAAGTTCAGCATCTTGAGTTTTGTTTGCGGTGATTTTGTCGGTTAATTGTTGTACTCCGTAGTACTTGTCCTTGCATCGATGTATATTTAGGCCATTGGATTGCATCGATTTATGTTTGGGCCATTGGATTACATCTATGGTAGTTGAACTATTTATGCGAATTATGATTACTCTTTCCTATAATTGTGTTGCTTTATAATATGACAACGGTGTGGCAATTGATCAAATGGGAACTGGAATAAGATTTTGCAATGTGCTAGTCTGTCTCGAAGGGGGGAACAACGTTGTAGTGGCAGTCTTGATGAAGGTATATCGAATGATCAAACCAGTGACAGGTGAGGTGGAGGTGAAAGAAGAGACCAAGGATGGTGGGGATGTGGACTGTGAAGATCAGACACCTTGATTTTCACCATTGATTCTTGATAAGATTGATGAACAATTTGGAAGAACTAAAATGCAGGATGAAGTTGCCTCAGTTTTATCACATTCGTACATAGCTATAGCCTTCCACAAAAGAGAAGGGAACTGCAATGTGAAAGGCTAGGAAATGGACACACACACCTGTCTCTTGACTGAGCGATTAGATGAATACAGTACAACCAAATCTAAGATTAACCCATCATCATCAACTGAACTCAACTCGCGCAGTTAAGACCAAACAAACCTTAAAAATATTTCCTTTTCTACCAATCAAACAATCTATAAAGTAGAACTGTTATATGAGATTCCAGAAAAAAAGCAAAAAAAAGAACAAAAGAACAAAAAACAGACAGATTTCGCACCTGACAATGAGATGCGTGCCTATTGTGATGCGATGAGCACAAAGTACAAGAAGAACAATGGCCTAACCATGGTTAACGTCTTCATGTGTCGGCGCATGACAAGAGTTCGAAGAGAGGGAGAGGGACCAACAAAAACAGAGAGAATAGAAGAAAAGAGAGACCACAGAAAGGGGTTTACTTAATTTCAATAAATCATTAAGTTCATTTTTTAAAAAATAAAATAACTTCCTTAGTCTTCCTAATTAGCCACACTCTCTCATCTACAATTTTAAAATTTTATGTTGTGATTTCATTTCTCTCTATACTCTCCTCTTCATTTCTCATTTCTTTTCACTCAAATTTTTTTTCCTCAAACCAATTATAATTCTATTATTTCTCTCAATTGTCTACTAGACAAAATAATAATGTGTTTGGGGTGGCGGTTGTACCGCATAGAAGTCCGTTTGAAGCAAAAAATATGCTTCGAAAGTAGTGCTATTATATTTGACAAATTTGAGAGAGAATTAATTTTGGATCTTAAAATGTAATTTTGATATTTAAAAGGAGAAGCAATATTAAAAAAACTTAATTGGACGTGCATTGATAAAAATATTTTTATAATTTAATATTATATTATTTTTTTTAATAATTACATATTTAAAAATAATTTTTATTAATATTATTCAAATAATATTTATTTTTATAAACTTACTTTTTAGATAATGATTTCTAAACATAAATTACTTCATTAAAATTTAATTTTAATTAAAATTAAATTTATAAAATTAAATTTATTTAAAATCAAATCTATAAAATTTAATTCAAAGTTTCAAACACACTAAATAAATACAATTCACCCTTTTTTTATTTTATTTTTCGGGCAAAGTATGTTAATATAATAATAATATCTCTCAGCCTCCACCAGCCTCCAACAAATATTTTATGCAATTTAAACACATGAATATTTTACACAATTTTAAATATTTATTTTGACAAGAAACGAATGCTTTTTTTTTACTTGCACACCACTCCAGGAAACTTCTCAGAAACTGTACAAACTCCGAATCACAGCCTTGGTCAAAAAAGATTACCAGACAAGACATCATAGGTGAGGTTATCAGTAAATCAGCCTTTTCAGCTTGTGTTTTGAATTGAACACCATTTTAATTTTTTGTTTTTCTTTTGGTTTGGTCATATACGAAGAATATGGAATTAATTAATTAATTAATACAAATAAAAAATTTTCATGAGGAATTAATTGCATTTAAAGGGATTTAAATCAATAGAGAAAGCACAGGTTCAATTTCCTAATTAATTTCCGGATATTCTCACTTCAGTAACCTATGTTATGTTTAATTCTATTTATAACAAAATCTGTACCAATAAATAATAAAGAGGCTGCCAACTATTAGAAAGAAAATTATAAAATATTCTATAGTGGTAGTAATAGTAGTAAGACAAAACTGAGCTGAACAGGGATGGAGCACCACGAATTCGGAGACCAATCACGGATCCCGAGGAGACGCAGGCTCTATAAATGTTCACTTGGGGGGTCTCCCTCGCCGCCACTTCTTTCTCTCTCTCTCTTACCCTTCGCCTGCTGCTGAGCGTTTCTTGTGCTCTACGTTTCATTGCCTTCTGACTCCTTCTCAGCCAGGTATCTCTCTGCTCTGTGAGATCTTTCATCAGTCAACGAATATGATCTCTTTTCTTTTCCGGAAGGTTTTGATTGAGACTTTTGTTAGTTTGACATGTTATGATTTGATTATGCAATATGGGTCCTTTTCTGCTGCTGATTTGCTCTGTTGGTTCACCTTTGTTTCTGGGTTTGGTTTTTGATTTGTTGAATAATTTCGGTAAACATTTTAGTTGTCACTTGTCAGCGTTGAGCTCCTTCTTGGGGACAAAATTTAACCGTGTGGGCAAGTGCAAAAGTTGTTACTTTTTTGGGTTTGGGTCAACGTATCTTTTCCTTCCTTGTGATGGGATGTTGTGTTTTGGGTGTCAATTTTCACAGTTAAGACTGACCTTCCATATGATCACTGTCCATGTTTTCAGAGTCAGCTTCTGTTTGTGGGACATAAGGACTTGTCAAGATGGTGAGTTGATATGATTTTCTTTATATATATATATATATTTTAATTTTAGATAGTGGATTTTTTCTTAAGGGTGCTTAAGCTGAACTGGGGTCTATTATGTGCAGGTGAAGTTCGCAGCTGATGAGCTTCGGCGGATTATGGACCGCAAACACAACATTCGTAATATGTCTGTCATCGCCCATGTCGATCATGGTATGATGTTCTAGACGCATCTTGTTTTAGTTGAAAACTTTTATGCGGATGTGAAGCCATTCTTCCTTATTTTGTGTAGGAATGATGACATTATTCTGCCTCTGATGGTTTAACAGTTGTGGTTGAGCAATAGTTTTTGTTACATAGCCTTTGTATCTTCTTTGTCTTCGAAATTAAAAAGGGAAAAGTTTTTTGGTTGTCATGGAAAAGCAAAAGATTTTGATGTTCTCTTCCAATTTCTGAAATGCAGGAAAATCAACTCTCACTGATTCTCTTGTGGCTGCTGCCGGTATTATAGCACAAGAGGTTGCAGGTGATGTTCGGATGACAGATACCCGTCAGGATGAAGCTGAGCGTGGCATCACTATCAAGTCAACTGGTATCTCTCTCTACTATGAGATGATTGATGGTGACCTCAAGAATTTCAAGGGAGAACGTGAAGGGAATGAATACCTTATAAATCTCATTGACTCACCTGGGCACGTGGATTTCTCATCTGAGGTCACAGCTGCACTTCGCATCACTGATGGAGCACTTGTGGTGGTGGACTGTGTTGAGGGTGTCTGTGTCCAAACAGAAACTGTGCTGCGACAAGCCCTTGGAGAAAGGATTAGGCCTGTTTTGACTGTTAACAAGATGGATAGGTGCTTCCTTGAGCTTCACCTTGATGCAGAGGAGGCATACCTCGCATTCCAGAGGGTCATTGAGAGTGCAAATGTCATCATGGCAACCTATGAGGATGCTTTGCTTGGTGATGTTCAGGTATACCCTGAAAAGGGAACAGTTGCTTTCTCTGCTGGTTTGCATGGATGGGCGTTCACCCTGACCAACTTTGCCAAGATGTATGCTTCCAAGTTTGGAGTTGATGAGGCAAAGATGATAGAGAGGCTTTGGGGTGAGAATTTCTTTGACTCTGCTACCAGGAAGTGGACGAACAAGCACAGTGGGTCTTCTACTTGCAAGCGTGGCTTTGTTCGGTTTTGTTACGAACCAATCAGGCAGATTATTGAAATTTGCATGAATGACCAGAAGGATAAGCTGTGGCCCATGTTGCAAAAGCTTGAGGTGAGCTTGAAGTCAGAGGAGAAGGAATTGACAGGAAAGGCCTTAATGAAGCGTGTTATGCAGAGCTGGCTCCCAGCAAGTAGTGCCCTTCTGGAGATGATGATATTTCATCTACCCTCTCCTGCCAAGGCTCAAAGATATCGTGTTGAGAATCTGTACGAAGGACCCCTTGATGATTCTTATGCTACTGCTATCAGGAATTGTGATCCTGATGGACCTCTAATGCTTTATGTCTCAAAGATGATTCCTGCATCTGATAAGGGTAGGTTTTTTGCTTTTGGCCGTGTCTTCTCTGGTAAGGTGTCAACTGGTTTGAAAGTCAGAATCATGGGACCAAATTATGTCCCTGGGGAGAAGAAAGACCTGTATGTGAAAAGTGTGCAAAGAACTGTCATTTGGATGGGAAAGAAGCAGGAAACCGTTGAGGATGTGCCTTGTGGAAATACAGTTGCCATGGTGGGTTTGGATCAATTTATTACGAAGAATGCTACTATAACAGACGAGAAAGAAGTTGATGCACACCCAATTCGAGCTATGAAGTTTTCTGTATCACCTGTGGTAAGTGTTGCTGTTACATGCAAGGTTCCATCAGATCTTCCTAAGCTTGTTGAAGGTCTTAAACGTTTAGCAAAGTCAGACCCTATGGTTGTCTGTACAATTTCAGAGACTGGAGAGCATATCGTAGCTGCAGCTGGGGAGCTGCATCTTGAAATCTGTTTGAAGGACTTGCAGGATGATTTTATGAATGGAGCTGAGATTTTAAAATCTGATCCTATTGTGTCCTTCCGTGAGACTGTGTTTGAGAAGTCGTGCCGTACCGTGATGAGCAAGTCTCCTAACAAACACAACCGTCTGTACATGGAAGCAAGACCCATGGAGGATGGACTTGCGGAGGCCATCGATGAAGGGAAGGTTGGACCAAGGGATGACCCCAAAGGTCGTTCTAAAATATTGTCTGAAGAGTTTGGTTGGGACAAGGATCTCGCCAAGAAAATATGGTGTTTTGGCCCTGAGACCACTGGACCCAACATGGTGGTGGACACATGCAAGGGGGTCCAGTACCTGAATGAAATCAAGGACTCAGTCGTTGCAGGGTTTCAGATAGCATCAAAAGAAGGTCCAATGGCTGATGAGAACATGCGAGGGGTCTGCTTTGAGGTTTGTGATGTTGTTCTTCATGCTGATGCCATCCACAGAGGAGGTGGCCAGATCATTCCAACTGCTAGAAGGGTCTTCTACGCTGCCATGCTGACAGCAAAGCCAAGACTTCTTGAGCCTGTGTATCTGGTGGAAATACAAGCACCTGAACAGGCTCTTGGTGGCATCTACAGTGTTCTTAACCAGAAACGGGGCATTGTGTTTGAGGAAATCCAAAGGCCTGGCACCCCACTTTACAATGTCAAGGCATACCTACCTGTGATTGAGTCATTTAAATTCAATGAATCACTGAGGACTCAAACTGCAGGGCAGGCTTTCCCACAGTTGGTATTCGACCACTGGGATATGGTGCCATCTGACCCTCTGGAACCTGGGACACCAGCTGCTGCACGTGTTGCAGAGATAAGAAAGAAGAAAGGCTTGAAGGAACAAATAATGCCTCTCTCCGAGTTCGAGGACAGGCTTTGAAGTATCAATTATCCAATAAGCAAATTTTTGTCTACTTTCCATTTTGTTTTTCTAGTTTACCCAGACTTCATGTGGTAATGGTTTTCATTGGTGTAGTTTTCAATAGTCTAGTTTTTCATTTTTGCTCTATGGATTGTTTTTCAATGTTTGGGGTATGATGTGAATTAGATGCTTATTTATGATCATGCTCAGTAGCCTTGTTTACAAAATGATTAGAATGGTTCAAGAGAGTTGGGCAGGAAAGGAACTTTGACGTGAAAAACTGCAAAAGAGCAAGACCCGGTTTTCAACTTCAAATTAAAATCAAGGCACTCATGCACAGGTCGACTTTTTCGAATCCCAAACTAACTTGCAGCAGCAGAAGAGGGCCAGAGTTTGCTGTTTTAGCTTAAGACAGAAGACAAAGGTTGTGAAAATGTTGAAAAACTTTTAACTGCTTGAGCTGATGGAATGAGGCAATAATAGTCCTTATATGGCGGATTTTACTTTGTCCTTGAGTTTGTTTCCAGATTAAGTTGATACCCAGAAAAGCTTACAAAAAATTTCATCCAAAACTTGCATAGAAACCTTAAGATGAGTTGTGCATATCAACTGTTGTTTCAATTATTCATCTCAGATAAACTCAACAACTAATTATATCAAAGTTCTACAAGTTAAAGGAAATTAATACAAGCTAAGAACTAAAGGAGCCAAAACAGCCAGCATTAAAGTCGTGAAGGAGTGATCAAAATTCTTTTTAGTTTGGAGAGTAAGAGATCGTCCCTTGAGTGATCAGAATTCTGTAAGTTTGAACAGTACGAGAACATCACTTGAGTTACCAGAATTCGTAGACCCCAAAAAAAAAGTTATAAAAATTCTTTAAGGGTGTGTTTGAAATCATAAAATTATAATTGAATTAAATTGATTTAAATTAAATTAAATTAAAAATTAATTCTTGTGTTTTAAAATTTATTATAAAAATTATGATTTAAATTAATTTAAAAATTAAATTTACAATAATCAAAATTCTTTAAGTTTGAAGAATATTAAAATGTCATTTGAATAATAATTTATGTGATAACTTGACTCTCCATAAAAAATGAAGTATAAGTTCAAATTCTTCCTCTCAATTAACATATGCCAACCCCTTAAACAAAAATAAATAAATAAATAAAATGTGAGAAAAGAAAATACATCGGCTAAGTCAAATCATAGCCTCATTAGTGGAAAAATCTTTGTTTTTTTTTTTGGTCTGCAGTGGAAAAATCTTTAAAAAAGGGTTGTAGGACTTCTCTTTTCCTTACTGGGCTGACTACCTTTCAACCAAGCTCTCTTAAGTTGACAGGTTCAGGCGGTCATGCTCTAACCTAATGGCAAATGCTTGTTGCCTTGAAAAGCACCCGAGATCGATTCTGCCCCCAGCACCAAAAAATAAGGAAGTTGACAGGAACCGCGAATACAGAAAATGTAAATATTGGCTTTCGGTAAAGCCTTGCATGCACCCTAAATCTTGAATACCCTTATTTTCAAAAAATATTACTCACTGATTTTCTCCAGTCACTGATAGAGTCAATTCTAATAAGTCACTCCAGAATTTCAATACCTTGAGTCCATAAACCCGTCGATCATGGCAAGTACCTCGTCAAAAGTGGCATAAAGGACTCAAGTTCACAAGGAATAGACAAATAATTTAATATTGAAGCTTTATTATTATAACCTCACTTTTGCTGAAATATTTGGACGAAATCATCAAGCCATATCGAAAGAAAATGAAATCCTATGTCACATAAAGCCTTTCTTTTTTTCAGAGAATAACATCCCTTTACAACTTCATACTCAGTAAGTCAACGATAGACGGGTGCTGGAGACACTGCTGCGTTTCCCTCTTCGTAGTTTGTAGGAGAGAACCCTGACTTGGAAATTGCCAAACATCATCAAATCTGCATGCAATCGGCATATGGTGCTAGTCAACCTTCTACTGGATTCGACCAACGGATCAGTCTAATTTGCTGTTGGAGGAGCTGAAGACGTTTTTAGATAATCAAAATGAAATTAAAATCTTGATATAACCTGCAAACCCAATGCTCTTATTTAAAGTTCACAGAAATACTCCTCTAAGCCAAAGCAGCATATAAAACAAGGGTTAAGAATGGATGGTCAACTGCCACAAGACTAGATGACCTATGACATATTCCATAGCATAGCTGAATGAGAACTTGCCTCAGTTATCAGTGGCTTTGCATGTTCTTCCCATTCAGTAGCCCACCTTGCCGAAGAACCTGTTTCTAATGCACCATTTTTGAGGACTTTAAAAGCATCACATTCATCGGGAAATCCCTTGAAGAGCATCTGTGGCAGACTCAGCAAGACAGGAAATTAGCATGCTACAATAGTAGACTCCCTACATTATGAATCAAGCATTTCAACTTAATATTATTTAAACGCTAGTTTTAACAGATAAAACAACCTAAAAAATGTAACCCACATGTCAATTAAGGAAGTTGAAGATGTAATATCAATCTGCATTTATATATCTTTAGCACCAAATGCAAAATTAACAAAGGGATCGCAAGGATGGGAAAAATCAATGCCCAAGTATGGCTAAGAGTGACCATTTTATTGTATTTAATTTGAACATAATATATATCTCAAGACACAGAAGTCTCTCTACTAACCAAAAGCAATCAGAAGACATTTTAAATGGTTAGAGCCATGAACAGTCTAAACAAAGTTAGAATCAATCTTCATACTTGACAAATAAGCTCAATGACGAAATACAAACCACCATAATCTTCACAAACAATACAGCTTTGATGAACCACATGTATTAGGTTTTTGAGCAGTGAAAACCAAAAGAAAGCCAATCACATGGCTTATTATTTGGGAGCATGTGACTTCTATAGAGAAAGAGCTGATTAGTCTTAACAGAATTCCCGTCAAAAACATTTTCTACTGATATTAATACCTTTGATTGTGTTTTAATAGTTTCCACCAATCCCCATCAAACAAGTCCCTATATGTGACTAAGGAACAAAAAGCAGTGAATACTGCAATTACTCTCATTAACAATCGAAGATTTAGACAAACTTCCATAGACCATTACTATTAAAATTGTATAGTAACTTGCTGATAACCGAATGTGCACCCCTGGATAAAACATGTAAATCAGACCAAGCAATACGTTCAATTAGTACTTAAAAAAGCAAATCTATGCATGACAAATCATTATCAAAATTAGGAGTCATCACCACATTCCATGTGACATTCAATTGTATTTTTCACAAACAAGTTCTGAAAAGGCTACCATTTGTATCTCCAGATAATCTAGATGCTATTTCTTATGATGTCTAATTTGAGACAGATGAATCTATTCACACAACACATGTTAAGCATGTAAGCTCAGCTGGCTGTTTCCCACTTAGTGACTATTTCCAGAAGAGTCCTAAAAAATACATGATATTTGTAACAAACAACTCTGCTTAATACTGATGTTTCAAGCTAAAAGAGATTGCGCATTATCTACCATGCAATATTATTTTACATGAAATCATTAACAAACTCACCAGAAGTTCATCAGCTAGCTCTGAAGATGAAGAGAAGAGAAGACCACTTTTGTCAACTCTAACCAGTTCTTTAATGCTTCAAAATAGTCCAAATTTGACCAATAAATGAAAAGAACATATTGTCTGAACAACAGAACAAATCACAAGCAATTTTCAGAGGAAGTTCATAGCTTACCAAGAGTATGAAACAGCACAAACAGGAAGTCCACAGCCAAACATATCAACAACCTAGTACAGCCAAAGTGAAAAAATTTAGAAATAAACTGAAAATGAATGAGATTCAATCAAATAGTGATTTTGAAACACTATCAAGATTTAACTTCAACCCCTCCCATGTGCAGATTTATCTGAAAAAAAAGGGCTAAAACACCCCAAAAGGATGAAATATGAGCAGCCTTAACCAACTCAACAAAAATGAATCAAATTAGCCAGCACATGCATACAAGAACAAGCACAAAACTTCTTTTATGATTATGTCGAATAGATCCAATATTAGACTGAACAGATGGAGATATTCTAATGAAGTACATCATTTCAGAATAAAATGAGTCCTTATGAAGATGATACATGACATAGTGGAATGATTTTCAAAAGTTTTCTGATATAGGAATACCCACTTAATCAACATAATATTTATTACAGCTTGATGCCAGGAAGCTTATGGTGCAATGTGGCAAAATGATAGAAAAGAGCAGATTTTACAATTTACAGAGGGAAGCTACCAAAGTAACATTGTAAAAATTATTTGCTAACGATGCCTCTGTGTTTATACTTTGACATACGTAAATGGATACCTTCATGGGAAGGTCTAATCCTGAAGATGAAGTATGTAGACAAACACCTAGATCAGCTGATCCTGAAATACCCAAAGATGTTAATATCAAATAATTCACCACAATGCAAGACAATTTTTAGAATCCAGGAAAAAACAACATACCCAGAAGTAATGGATAATCTTCAGCAGACAGCCACATGGTACGAAATGCCACGCGTTTAAGATGTAATCTTTTTATTTGTGCTTCATACTTCTCCTTTTCAGGACCTTTACCTTTATCAACGAAGATCCCTTGTTAGAAAGTTCCACATGATTGCCAATACTTCAAAAGGAAACAAACAAATTATACCAGTAATGATGAATAACAATCTGGGATATAAACATTGTTTTCCATCAGATATTTCTTTCCAAAAGACCTCCTCGTCAATTGAATCATCTTCACTTAATATGGCAGCAACACGTCTGTCATACATTACTGCAGCTTCCAAGAGAATGCCGAAATCTTCATCAGGAGTCCTGAGGTGGCAATCAGTCATAGAAACAAATCACTCAAGTTTGGTCAAGTAGCCCACAAAGATATGTTAGAAGATTATCCTAGTCAACAGAGGATTTCGCTCTCTTTCTCTTTTTTCTTTTTTATTATTTCTTTTTTACCCCACAAAAGATCCATCTAACTAACTTTATAATATAAATAATGAAAAAAAAGAAGGAAGTGGCCATTTTAAAAGGATAAAGAGCAAGCCTAACACAATTAATGAACGTTGACTTTATCTCACATTGAAGCAGAAACTATAAGGTACCAAGGTTTATAATAAAGAAAAAGACAAAGAAGGGAAATAAAAACATGCACGGCTAACTGTTTTATGCTACCAATGGATGCAATTCATGATAGCTGATAGGAGAAACTTACCAGCTCGTACTGCTTACAACAAGTGCTGGCCGGTTTGGCTTCAAATATATGTTCGAACCAAGCTCAGTTGTAAATAGAGTCTCATTTTCAGAATGGCTACCCATCAATGAAGTTCCTGTAAGAAGAAGCACATTAACAAAAAAGGTGACACTGACTAGATCAATATATATCTGAACTGTACAACCTATCTTACCATTACTAACACAATCTCGAACGCCAAGAGGCTGACAAAAGTCTTCATTTAATCTACAGAACAACTATAAGCTATCCACATTATATATGAAATCATTAAGAATGCTTGACAACAACCAGAGTTACTGAACAACTAAACAACTAGCTCACCTTATGCCTCTCCTCTAGTGAAGCAGGATGAAAGAAGTCAGGAGGCTGATCATACAAAACTGTGGCACTATAAATTAAGAAATAAACATTAGGTTACTTCACACTGAACAGCAACATTTTTATGTTACACAAACATTATCTTTGAACTTTGAGCTGACCCTCTTACTTAATTCCCCAGTTTTGAGCCAATTCATGCTGCATTGCTCTTGTTACACATAGAGAAGCATCTGCCATTTTCCCATAATGCTTCTCAAACCTACACAGAGCCAAGAAAAATAATTACATCAGCAGCAACCCTGAAAAACCAAAGTCATTGCAAACCAAAAAGACAAATTCTCATGCGAAACTGAAAAATGCTAAACTAATACCATTTATACAGAGAGACAAAATGACTATTTCTTCCAAGGGACAGACCAAGTAGAGTATATCCAAAATTATGCCAATCTATGACAAATGATGAATGTCTCAACCAGCTAGCCCATTTTACTGCCACCAGGGTTGGAACTGAAGGAGGATTCTGCACAAACAAAGGAATGAGAAAAATGAAGCAAGAAAGTACAAAAGCAAACTTGCTGCCACTTCCAGCCTTTTTGCTTCATTTGTCAATGAATCACTACACAGTTAACCAGAAATCAGATTATAAATTATCATTCACAGAGTTAGAGTATCTATGCAAGATACCAAAAGTTAGGTACCATAGAATTTCTCTTGTAGTAACCCAAACTGATCTAACACAAGCTTCTTGGCAAAGATAATTTTACCAATAATTTTGCTTTTGGAAGGAAGGCTTCTCAAAGGCTCAAACAAAGACCACAGGTCCATAACAACCATTAATTTTTCAGGTACATGTTTGGCAACAATAAGTCTAACTTAGCAAGAACAAGTAGAATTAGAATCTATCAAGTAAAATATAAAACTAAAGAATACATAAAAGGCTAACCTGGACAAGAAATATATCAGGAGAAGGTATTTTTACACAAAGGAACCAAAGAAGTGTCAAAAATTGAACCAATGGCTTCAACAAAAGCATCACGGGTTGAAGTATCTTCGGTAAGCTTTGACGGGCTGTCGGCCACTGTTTCTGAAAATTTGAGAACGTTCCAAGACTAAATTACATTGTAATAAAGTATGAGGATAACTTGTCCTGAAAAGGTTTGTCCACATACATACCATTATGTAAATATGAATACATGGGTTGGCAAGAAGTGCAGCATGGGGCTCTGAACCTGTTAGAAATAATTAAATTAGAAAATTTACTCATGCTGTATGTGAACATTAGTAATTAACTCCATGTTTACTGTACTAATAAAATCTAAATCTAATAATTCATTATAAACAATATGAAATCAGAAAAAGTACCTCCATATGCAACAATGTCTACCTCTAGGGAAGCCTGCAATGCCAAATAAAAAGCCAGTAGATCAATCAACAGTACAAATTAAAAAATATTTGAAATATTTAAACATTACACAGGAACTCATAGACTAAATAGTGTAAAAACACATAATACTTATGCCTATATCTGAAAGGATGGACATTTAAGTTGGAGAATCACAGGGGATAATAGAGAAGTCAAAACCAGTTCAGTAGAGGAGATAACAACATATTAATAAAACTGAAATGGCAGAAGGGAAGTTTTGAGCCAATTGGAATAAAAGCTATGCTCAGTTCAGGAAATTCCAAACAATATTATATGTAGATTGAACATACATCCACAGTCCATGGCTAAACCAGCTAGGTTTCAAAAACCAATAACCACTATTGTTAAATTAATGTTCAAGACCACATATAAGTGTATAACAACATCAAGGGCTTCGCAAACAGAAAAGGAAAGAAAAAGTGAAGTTCTGAGCATCAGCTAGTCTCAGAAATATATAAAGCTACCAGATCAGGAGTTCTGAGTTGAAAATGTAAAACTTGGAACCCCACTATTAAGAGCTGTTAACCTGAGCAACTCTGCCTTAAAACTTAAGAATCATGCTTATAAAAGAGAATATTTATTATTCCCAATGCAGAGCCCAGCAATCAAAGAACAAGCAGTCAGATTAAATTAATTTTATCCAACAACCGCAGAAACTAGGCTGCAGTTAGTATGATCTTACTACAAAACATAAGAATCAATAGCATGATTGATTCCCAATCAAGTATATAACTTTTCTCCAAACAAAAAAGTAAAGAAAGTGTGTCACGAGTTCTTAAAACATTGGGTAGAATTATTCAGAAG
Organism: Castanospermum australe; assembly: GCA_019955255.1. Taxonomy (NCBI): domain Eukaryota; kingdom Viridiplantae; phylum Streptophyta; class Magnoliopsida; order Fabales; family Fabaceae; genus Castanospermum; species Castanospermum australe. Next base: position 257,463 of record NSJW01000120.1, read on the forward strand.
AACTATTTTTACTATGATCCAGGTTCTGGCAAAATTACAATGAACTCAAAATGGGTCACATTCAGTTTGGCATCAAACCCAGAAAGAACAATGGAAAATTAAATTAAATTAAATTACTACATGAAGTTATAAAAAAATTAAAAAAAAAAACCTGATTCGCGAGTGAAAGAGCGTGGTACTGCATTCGAGGGCTGCGACCTATGTCGCCTAAAACCACCACGCACGCCCTCCCTCTTCTTCCTCCCTTCTTTTCTTTGCTTTTCCCTTCATTTGTTCATTGTCAAATTTCAGAGAGAAAAAAAAAAAAACCATTCCGCAAAATCCAACCTTATTCCAATTCATTGAATTATAGAAAACCATTTTCTCGGAAAATTTTTTTTTTTTAAAAAAAGAAATTTTACCTGCCATTGTACGTATCAGCGAAAATAAAAAATCGCAGTCTCTTGTTGAGCGATAGGCAGTGATGGAGTCTAGTAAGCGAAGAACCCAGCCGGTACGGAAGCTCGCATTCCACACCCGACCCGGGAAGTATGGATATAATTTAAATATCCATATTAAAATAGAATAAAAGACATTATGTAGGTGTGTGCTCCTTCTCTCGTCTTGCGAAGGCCCTCACTCCCTGCGCCCTTTCTCCTTGCTGTGTGTGCGAGTCTCTCTGGGTCATGTCACGGGGTGCCTGGATTTTGGGTCTAATAATTGGGCCAAATGAAGTCCAAATGTGTTAAAGGAATATAAATTATAAATTGAGCCAAGGTTAAAACTAATAGCATTTGGATCAAATAGTGATAAAAGAAATTGGGGTTTTGTGAATTTATTTTGGGTTAATTTTTGTTATTATTATCTTTGTAACAAAACAATTTTTTTATTTTCATTTTTAAAATTTTTTTATATAATTTTCCTAAATTTTTTATAAAAGGGATAAAAATAATTTTTTTAATTTTTAATTTTTCCACATGATAAAATTAGATATTAATCTTCCACTCATCATGAAGCTACTTCACAAAATAGTTGTCACATGATTAACATATGTCTTTTTAATGACGTAGTAAGTGACATATGAGTAAGTGAAAAGAAATATATTTATATAATTATTATAATTTTAAAAATTAATTAGAATAATTTTAAATTTATAATGTTAGATTATAAATTATTTAAAGTTTATAAACTTAAATTGTCTTTTCTTTTTTAAAAGTGAGTTTAATATAAGAATAAAAATAAGTAATAAATTTTTATATATATAAAATTTATTAATAAAAATTTACCTATATTTTTATCACATATCAATCATACAAAAATGTATATTGAATTCCGTTCGGGCCGGGTCGAGGGTGTGAATGAAAGAGAAGATCAAGGGAGTGGTGTCTTTTTGTTATTTTAGTGAAATTTATGGCCATCTTGTAATGTCTCTTCCTTCAATTGAAGAGGGTTGAAGAACGATGGAGCGCAGGGAGTCTCAAACTCCACAAGGTCCGAAATTAACCAATAAAGTTTTGATTTTTACTGTTTGGAATAAACATTTTTGTTTTCAGTTGCGATTATTCTCTCTGAAAAATTGCAGGCCAAACAGTTCGGGTTTTGATTGAATTTTTGGAGGTGGCTATTACTGCTGTTGTTTATCTCAAAGGGATTTATCCTTCTGGTTGATTCTTGCATGCCCACTAAGTTCTTCTACCTCTTTTTTTTCTGTTTGGTTGCTGGGAAACACTAAAGCATGGATTTTGATTATACATAATTTGTTAGCAGTTTCAAGTTTTTCCTTCCCTTGCTTTCGTACTTCTTGGCAACCAAACAGTATACTTGATTGGAATTATCATTTATTTTTTCACTGGGTTTTGGGTGTGGATAAAGGTGCTTTTGAAAGGAGAAGATATATGAATGTGGTGGTTCAAAGGGCTCGCCATCCTCAGCTTAGATATTACATACATGCTACTGTTTCAGGGCTTCTTCCCTTTTTAGAAAAGGTTGGTCTTGTCTGTTAATATGATTTTTTGTTCCTCAACCTGGTATAAATTGTTGTTAATTGCTTACTTTGTAATTAAACAATCAAATATAGGTTGCTTTAAATGTCATGTAGAATTTTGAAATAACTCAAATGAGAATATCAGTTGCAGTATATCTTGTATGGCAATGTAATATTGTTTCTTTATCTATCAATCTTGAGGGGTTTTGAAAGTGCAGTAAGTACATGAACTTAGAAAAAGTACTTTGTTGTATAATATCTATGGAGGCCAGTTCACCATTAGATCAGTGCATCATCATAGCTATATTTCTCTCTTCTTTTCCCTTGTCTTTTGTTATTAGTTTAATTTAATTTATCCCCTTTCTGTTGAAGTACTTTAAGATTATAATCTTAATATTTTAATTAGCAACAAAGAAGAAGCTGAAATAAAAATGTGAGGGATTTCAAACAAGGGAGGCCATGCCCTGCTAGTAGTATGTAGTCCGGGCATGGAAACTATCACTTTTGTTGGGTTGGAATTCAGACGCCAACACACTTAATTTCTTTGGCTTTAGAATTGTGGACAAGCTTTTTTCTTAAACTGGTTTCATGACCAGATTTGAGCTACCATACTTCTCCTAATGCATATGTGTGTTCGCTTTGTTGAACACTTGTGCTTGACAGTACAATAAATTGTGGTCATTCTGTTGTTTTAAAGGTGCAATCTTTGGCTAGAGACTAATTGCGCCAAATTCTTTTTGTTGGTTATGTTATGATGAATTCCCTGGATATTGCTATTGTTGAATACAAAATAAAGACATTTGGTTCAATCAAGGCTTTTCCTTTCTCTTTGCCTTAAAATTATAACAATGTAATTTAAAATTTTATGTTTCTGTTATTATAGGTTATACCTAATTTAACACTAAGGAACTTTTGCTTTTTACCTACTTGCAATTTATATTGACAAGAGTTCAGTTGATCAACAATATACTTATTTATATAATAAAAAATTGAAAGTTGTCATAGATTTCTCATGTTCCTTACGTCATCATTATTGAGCACTATGTTTTGTATGTCATCTTCTATAAGACTGCATAAATGATATACAACCTTTTTTGTTTTCACAGAATGAAGGGATCCAATAAATAATTATTTGTTGTGTTTCTTCTGATCTGAGAGATATGTGGTGTGGGATAATTTATTTGCATACGATTTAAATTAGTCAGTAACTGACTGAAGGTCCTCTACCCTGTATGAAAACACACCTGCCTGACACTTCCAACTTTCCTTGTTACTGCTTTCCTTTGGCATGCTGATTTTTATCCCTTACCTTCCAAATTGCTAGGGAATGGTGGAAAGAGTAGCTGTTATTTTCTTCAATGCCAACGATGTTCCACTGGAGAAATTTGTATTCAAGCTTGCACTGAGCCAGTCTTATGATTCAACAGTGGAAGAGGCTGACCTGGAGTTCTCTCTCAGATCATTCCTGATCAAGCTGTCAATCTCAGAATCTCTTACTAAGGATCTTCCTCCAGGTAAATGCGAGTATAGTCATGCAGTACATTATTCTGTTTTTCTTTTCCTTGTTTCTTTTTTGGCTTCGTCCTGTGCTCTTCTTGTTGTGATAATCCCTCTCTTCTCATGCATGTATGCACATGCATGTGTGCACATACAAAGACACAGAAAAACACATCTCCACACTTACATGCCCATATCTTGTCTTCATTTTCAGTGCTATATTTGAATCAAGGACTTGGTACTTTGGTCTTTGATGCATTAGTGAACCATGTGCTGAATTTTGTTCTTTGGTATGTAGAGACTGAAACCCAGGTCTAAACTTTTTCTTTCCTCTCTGAACAGATTGCAGGTGGGAGATAACCGCCTACTTTCGATCCCTTCCTGAGGCTGGTACAAGCAAGGATGCAGACTTATGGATCCCAACTGACACAAAACAGTGGCAGCAGCCCCCACTTATAACCCCTATCAAGTCAATGAGTATCGAACCTCTGTGTTTGCAATTGTACTTGGAGCACCCAAGTTTGTCAGAATCCGTGCTTTGAGAAGGGAACTCAATGTTGTAGTACATATATAAACATGTACAGTAAGAATGTAGGCACTAAGTAATTTTTTTTTTATTCAAAATTTCACATCTCAATGTTTTATTGATGTTAATGTCTCCCTGATTCATTAGATAACGAGCATATTTTTTACTTAACATCGCTGCTCTGTTTTCCTCTAACAATTAATAGTTGCAGCTTGAAGGGTTGGTATCTTACGATGGAAGGATTTTGTTATCTGCAAGTTCTTAAAATCTAGTGAAGATGTGGTAAGCAGGGGCGGAGCTAGATGAGAAAAAATTTCATTGCTTGGGGGGGCCATGCTTAAACAAACTTCTAAGAAAATAAATTTACAAAAATTTTTATATATAAGATATCATGTTTTTTTTGGGGGGCCTTGGCTTCCAAGAGGAGGCGCCCCTGGTGGTAAGGCACTGGCACTCCACTTCTGTCAAACTGAACTATTTATGTTTGTCAAAGGTTCGAAACAAGGACAAGTTTGTTGAGTCTGGAAGTTACAATCTTACGCTTGTCGCATTGCATCCCACTGATTGATCAAATCTTCAGATATGCAGTTGAAATTTGGCAGTCTCTTCTACTTCTCCACATGCCTCCAAGAAAGTGAGATCAGCAAGGTTGTAAAATTTGTTTCTGCCCCTTCCATAATCTCTTCTATAGTTTATCGATTTCTTGGACCAAGTGCTACGTGCATGCATTCTCAACCAACGTCATTTGGGAGATAAGCAACTTCCTCATATTTACTCTTTTTTTTCTTTTGCGAAGGTGTATAGATGGAAAGTTTTCTTGAACAATAGCTAAACCTTACTCTATTATGCACTAGAAGTACATAGCAATTGTTGTTGTTTATGCATTTTGAGTTTTGGTGTGGATAATTCGTTCATAAATCTTACTCTCACTTAGCCAAATACATACTATTTGCTTCTTCATACAAAAAGTAGAGTTGTAAAAACGAAACGTATTAACTAGTTCATAGTATTTAATTTGATTTAATTAGTTTTTTTTATTGCATATCAACAAATTAGTTAGGATTTTTCTTAATAACATGTTTCATTTTGTTTATAAATTATTTTAAATATAAAATAAATTAACTTAAACACATGTTATATGAAATAATGGAGAGTGAGAAAACCCATACATTCGACCTTAGGGACTGAAGAATCCTTAAATCAAATGTGCTGTGTTAATTTGATCTAATTAGTTATGAAAGTTTAAACACATGACATTTTTCAAATTATCAAAATCTTTTATCACTAGCTTAGTTTTAATTGCTTAATGATTTGTTTAGTACGACCGAATTGATGGACATGTTACTTATTTTCTTTATTTTTATGTAACAAAATTAAAAATTGAGAAATCAAAGTTGTTTCGTTAAAATACCAATGACACTTATAACCAAAAAAAAAAAAATGACATTTTTAACAAAAAAAAAAGTGTGACACTAGAACAAATATTTTCAACTCTTTTTTTTAAAAAAACTACCCAAAAAAAATTTTTTTTGTTAAAAAAAAAGACTAAATCAGTAAATTAATTTTTAAAAAATTTTACTAACTTGATATTAAATTTTAAAAAATTTAAATTTTATTATAATTTTTTATAAATAATTTCTTATTCAATTCTGTCATTACAATTATTTTTTATTTAAAAATTAATATAATTAATTTTTAATTTTTTTTAAAATTTATTTAAATAATAAAATAACCCATTAAAAATCATTGATAAAATTACAAAGACTAATGTGTAAAAAAATTTTAAAAATAAGTTAAAAATTCTATGACTCTTCGGGTATCAGTATCTCGCGATCTGGCATACCCTTCAGCAATTTCCACTAGAGCTTGAACCATTCCAATCCCTTGGTGCATTGCGAAGATTCATCCTCGTTTCCCCTCTACCAAAGTACCAAAAAGTTTCCATTTTTAGCCACCCAGACCCACATCCATCTCCAAGCTCTTTTCTCTGTGCAAGTTGATGCGTCGTCATCTTCAGCAAGGACCCAGCAGAACCCACAGCCCATGCTTCATGTGGAGGGCGATTAGGCAGAAATCCGGTGGTGGAAGGAGACCCAAGAAGAAAATCTACCACAGAGTCCCTGAACTCGACAGGGTAATGGAGTTACAGAAGAAGCCATCCTTGATTCTCCAGCTCAAGTCCATCATCCGTTCTCACAAGAACCAATCCGTCCTTCTCCGCGACCTCGAAAAAAATGTTGGGTTTGTGCAGAAATGGGATTTCATGGCTCTCATAGAGAGATACCCCGCGATTTTCCGCGTTGGTGGTGGTGGTGGCAACAGGGAACCTCCTTTTGTTTGCCTCACTGAGAAGGCCAGGAAGATTGCCAGTGAGGAAGCTGAAGCTAGAGAGTTGATGGAACCCATTTTGGTTAACAACTTGAGGAAGCTGTTGATGCTATCAGTTGATTGCCGTGTTCCGCTTGAAACCATTGAGTTTGTTGAATCGGAATTGGGTCTGCCAGATGATTTCAAGACCTCATTGATTCTCAAGTACCCTCAATTCTTTTCAGTGAAACAAGTGAAGGGGAGAGATTGTCTTGAATTGGAAAATTGGGATTCTTCATTGGCAATCACTGCCAGGGAGACTAGGTTAGCACAGGAAGGAATCCTGAAGCCTGATGGATATCAAAGGAAGGCTAAGATATCGAGAGATGGGAACTATCTGGGTCCATATGCATTCAAAGTGAATTTTCCAGCTGGTTTTAGACCAAATGTTGGTTACCTTGAGCAATTTGAGAGGTGGCAGAAATTGGAGTTTCCCTCTCCCTATTTGAATGCAAGGAGGTTTGAAGCTTCTGATCCAAAAGCTCGAAAACGAGCTGTGGCAGTGCTTCATGAGCTCCTGAGCTTGACCATGGAGAAGAGGATGACATCTGAACAGCTGGATGCATTTCATTCAGAGTATCTATTACCATCTAAATTACTGCTGTGCTTGATAAAGCATCATGGGATCTTTTACATCACAAATAAAGGTGTAAGAAGTACTGTTTTCCTCAAAGAAGCCTACCTTGGTTCCAACTTGATAGATAAGTGTCCTTTATTGCAATTTAACGATAAATTTGTAGCACTTAGTGGTAGGGGAAATATTAATCTGTGTGACAGCAGGAGTTCTTTACAGACCATTTTTTAGAAGTTGAATTTGGTTTTCTCAGTGGTACAACCGTACAGGTACTGCATCTCTACTTATTTGAGAAAGGATTAGGAAAATCAACCTGGAAATGTATACAATACCCAAGCGTATCATTCCTTACTTGAATAAAAACCATGGAAGTACATTCTCCTAATACTTTCACAAAAACTTTTTTCTTTTTGGAAGTATTGCTTACTACTAGAAAAAATTGTGATCAGAAACAAAACTTTAGACTTCATTAAATTAGATTATTCCAATAGCTCGCACCTTGCAAGTTTCAACAACATGGTGATGTAGAAAATTTGACCCTTAGAATAGTCTTAGTACATTTAGTTGGCAATTTGCAAAGCCAAGCCTATATATGTTCTCGAATAATGTTATAATTTCTTCTATTTAAATCCTTTTCAACCTGATCAAATAATGGCACCGGGGGGGGAGGGGGGGGGGATTATTTAGGGTATGCTTATGATTTCAATACTCTAGTTTGCATTCTATAATGGGATTTTCCTTACAGTGGAGGTGCTTGGATAGGGACTTTGGCACTAGATGTAGATATATCCTATTACGGGGTCTTACCTTGAATGTGTTCTATAATGTGATTTGCCTTACAGTGGAGGTGCTTTTGTGTGTGTGTGTGTGTGTGTGTGTGTGTGTTGGTGTTGCATTTATGTTTTTTGAGGGAAAAAAATGGGGAAAAAAATCAACAGAGATGTGGCTGACGACATTATGTTTCAACACGCTTGTATGAGCTATTCACTTTTGATGTGATGCAGCATACAGTGCTGTTCTGTGGATATAGTTTGGTGCTAGATGTAGACATATCTTATGCAGGGTTTCATCTTGCATGTGCTCCTCTTCCCTGCCCAACATTTCTCTGATGTAAGTGAGTGTTGCATTTATGTTTTTTGAGGAGTAAAGTTGAAAAAGGAAATCAATGTATATCTATGGCTGACAAGAACCCGTAATCGCTTGAAGGGCGGCCACCTAAGTTTTGGTGCAGTAACTGTTCTAAATGCTTTCCCTGCATGTTTGAAAATGTTTATCATGCTGACTTAGCCTTCCATTCTGGTGTGGCAATTGTTATGGATGTGATATTTTTCCCCACCATGTTTCAATAAATTATTATCATGATGGACTTAATATTTAGGATTCATTTCAGTTTGCCCATTGGTTTGGGTTGAAATCAGTGTTACCTTGTGGTTTCAACTTTATCACGTTACCTCCTGTTGTTAGTTTCATTAGCATAAAACACCCTAGTGGTTAGTTCTCTAACCGTTAGCACAAAGCTTAGTTCCATTAGCACAAAGCTTAGTTCCATTAGCACAAAGCCCCCATGTGGTTAGTTCTGTTAGCACAAAGCCCCTTGTAATATCATTATGTTAAATTTAAACAGTGACTGACACTTTGCTGTGAAATGTCCTAATGATTTTAGCAATGAAATGTCCTCAAGAGTATATACACAGAATAACAAAGTTTTTCAAATTGTGCAGTCATAACTATGCATATTTATACCCATGATTTCATTTGAGTTTGACTAATCTCACCTAAATTTTTCTTATAAAACTTACATAAAGATAAACTGTGTTCTGATACGTAATTGTAATTTTAATGTTAAATTATAATTACAGAGAGTAAATAGTGTATATAGACAATTATCATTACTTAAATTCAATAATGATGTGAGTGATGTTATCCCACCAACCCAAATAACCCATTTTTTAGTTAAATTCAGTTTGTCCCCCTTGGGTTTGGGTCGATATTCACTGTGTCACCCTTTATTTCCATTATTCTATCTAGCACGGGCCCTTGAGAAGCTATGTCTGTATCATTCAAACATTTAACCTCTGAAATCATTTGAACATTTCATAGCATAGTGCCATCCATTATTTGGATTTAACAGAATGATACTTTAGGGAGCAAAGTGACAAAGTCGCAACCACAAGGTAGCATGGTAATTTCAACTTAAACCACAGAGGGAGAACTGAATTTAATCCTAATAATAACGCTTACATCTGTCATCAATATGTGAAAGGTGCCCATGTTTATTTCAAGAAGATACAGATTGAAAGTTATGTTGTAACAATTCATGATTTATACTTGACATTATTACCGGTGTTGTATATTACTTTGCAATCTGGCCATGTGAATAACAGGTCAATACTGACTACTGAACTGAGCAAGAATCATATGGTTGCAAAACACAATGTGTCCTTGGTTTAAGTTGATACTGAGGATCTGACCCAGCTGCTTTGACAATGATGAGATCATATACCTGGGACTTAATTTTCTGATGTGAATTGATTTTTAAAAAGATTTTATCAAGTCGGATGAAGTAACAATTATGCATTTGTGTTGTGAGTATTAAATGATATAAGCTAGTTAAAATTATTTATGGTGAGAATTTGTAAGAAACCACTTCGGCACGGTGGCATGTATGTATGATTGACTTATTCTTTGGAACACTAAAACTAATCACTCAAAGTGGAAGACATATGACTGACACTGGAGATAAACTAGCAAACATGACTCCATTTAGTCAATAGTCAATTGTAGCAGACTTAATTAGGTCTATCACTTTATCATATAAAGGTCTAATTAGATGAATTTATCTGGTGCTGGTAGTTGTTTGTAGTAAGGCTAATTTGTTGGGTTTCCCTAACTAATGGTTCTAGTACATTACCCACTGATCAGGATTTGCTGAAGCAAACAGTGTAAACAACTTATGTGATGCTTTAAAAAAATTATACTTCTACAGTTTGCTTGATTTATTCCTTGCTTATAGAAATACCATATTAGTGCAATCTCTAAATGAATCTTTGTACTGTGGAAAGATGTGACCAAGCATCTGATACCCTTTTTCAACATATACAGAGTATCTTGGAGTGGCAAGCTAACAAAGCTGCTAAATGATGCAATTCTTGTCAACATCAATGTCTCTAATTTTAGTTTAACGATATGAAAGCAAATCTGATTTTAGCACTCAATGAGCAGCCTATTTGCTTGAAAGGGAATTTCTATTATTCTCATATTTGCTGCTGACATAAATATTTCATGTTGCATGGAGAATGATACTGAAGTAAGGAAATGATCTCCAGTGTGCTCTCCCACTTTCAACTACAATGTTAACAAATCAACATTAATCTAGGAGAACCTCTGATTATACTTTGTGTGCATATGCATATGCATGTGAATGTGAAAGTTCCCTTCCTAACATGATTTCCATTTGCAATATCAGCACCTTCGACCATTGTAGTCAATAATTTAGATATCTACTGTTCTTCCACATTCTGAAGCTATTTTCGCATTATCTCATTTCACATCTGTCTACTCATGCAGTGGTCATTTTTTTTCTTTGGGCTAGTGGTTGGATGCCCATGTTCTCATTCTCTGGAATCTTAAAAGGAACTATTTACAAGCACTAGCCATTCCATCATTCAACTCTTCCTTAGTGAAATGAATCAAATGGTACGGAAAGTTACTTACTTTTTGGTGTGATTTGAACAGGGGCGAGAGAATTGTAGTAATGTATTTCATGGATGGACAATGTTAAAACACCATGATCGTTGTCTGTGTTTCATTGGCACAGATGCAATGACTTGTGCATGCTGTAGAGCATTCTTGCTTTCTACATAGTCACGTACTTCTCCAACTGGTGATGTCTGATACCTCACCCACTTTTTCTTGCTTATTGGATGACATTATTATGCTATTTAATCTCATTTTTGTGGATTTTCTCGGTTTGCTCAACCATGTCTTCTTGTGATTGCAATAGTCTTCTTTCTTCCTCTACTAATTCAAGTGGAGAATCCAAGTCAATGGACAACCGTAGTCCTTGTACCAGTCCTGAACCTGATATCTCTTGTTTGCATGAAAATGTTAAAGTCTGTCAAACTCAAATGCCAATACAACTTGACGAGAGAGTTTCTTATAGAAAACTGTAATGGCTTTCATCTTCAACGCGTCCCTAATACAGGTTATGTGAAGTTTTGAGGGAAAAAAACGGGAGAATTACATTTAAGGATTTGAAAGTCAATTTTATTATGTTTAAGGTCAGTGACAAAAGTTTGGTTAATCATTGGAATAAGTAGTTTGATTATTAGTGTTATGATCTTTGATCATAAATTTTGTTTTCTAAAAGGATCAAACTTTTGAACTGAATAATGGTTCTTCTAAATAATAAAATTGTCTATCACCCAAGAAAAAAAAATTTGGTCTTCTCAAGTATAATTCTTCCCAAGTAGTATGATAGCATGTTAGAAGAATCCTGTTCAATTGATCTTAAAAGGTTGAAAATTTTTCACATTAGAATTCAAAAATAATGACCTTGATCCCTAATAGTAACATGCACCCAAAAAAGGAGACAACAAAAGATTTTAAAAGACGTAACGTTGAAAGTGGCAGGTTGGCCAAACCATTCCCCGGGTAAAAGACCTGTAATACAACTGTTGACGTATGGATGATTGTGCATAATTCAAGCATTGAAGCTGTTCTTCTGAATATGTTCAGGTCTTCCATTATGAGCAGGTATCAATTAAGATCTTATTGAACGATAAAGATTTCGAGAACACCGTCTCTGACTAGCAAAGCCCTTTTATTTACTCCACCAATAAAGCAAACTTCAAAAGCACTTCTGGTGGGTCTCGGCGTCAAAGCTCACATATTAATAATCAATAATCAACACCTCTTCATCATCTACTAAGCTATATGTAAATTGCATTACTATAGATTCTTGCAGGAATCCTATTCCATGACATTGAATAAGCAGTCATTAGATGGCATATTCTCCTTAAGCTCTTGTTATAGCATATTTGAAGCTAATTCGCCACTTTAGTAAAACACTATAAGAAAGAAGGCCATTAACACTACAAATCAAATGAAAGTCCTTTTTTTTTCCCTCTCTTTTGGGTTTATTTTCTTTTGCTTTGCATGACTTGGGAGAGAGACTAGTGCTTAAAGGAGCAACATCAACAACTTAAGAGGTCTCAGAATATGACTGTATGAGGTTCCACTTGGAATATTGTGAATAGAACATTGATTGATAAGCTACTATAGCTGGCATGTTCTCTGGTGTGGTGGATTTGTGGTCATTCAAATTCTTCCACTTTGTATCCTGATAGGATACTTCATGGAATAAGGGATTTTCTTTATTCCTGCTATCAATTTTTTTAACTAGGTCTATATCTGTAGATCTGCATCAATTGTCCATCATTATAATTGAGTGTTTATTATTTATTTGAACCCCTCTCACTTCACGTAATAGTTCAAACACCAAATTTTACAGATGAATTTACGTTATGATTCAGTGGGACACCAGAAGAATTTGGAAACTAAATCCACAACCATCAATTGAGGAAAGATATTTGCCCAAGTTATCAGTTGCGTTCTGATATGTCTAATGTGTACACTATACATACTGGTATGCATATATCTTCAACGCTTATGCAGCATCACCAAGTATCCCTTCCTTCCAAAGTGGACCTCATCAATTGGTCACATGTCTACTCAACAAGATCCTAGACAGCAAATCTACTGGGCACCTATGCTTTTCCTCTTGAGATCATTTTGGTAGACAACAAGTTTTAAAAAAATTAAAATAAAAAAAAAAAGCTTTGAGGTAATAAAAATGTTAGGGAAAAATTAGATAAAACTTCTGATTGAGTGGTGAAAAATGGATACAGCCAGGAGTGGCAGGAACTTCTCTGTGATGAAAAGGTCAGATACTACTACACATGCAGAGTGCTTTCATTGCTGTTATAAGACAAAAACAAGCTTCCACTTCACTCTCTGATTTGCTAATAATAAGCCCAAGTGGTTGTTTTCTTTCTTCCCCGACTTTTCTGGTTTGCACATCAGTGGACCCCCAGTATTGATGTTGTTCAATCAAGATCATATTCTGGTTGGTCAGAACACACTTTAGGGCCTTAAATTCCTTTCTTCCCTCAACCAAACTTAATGTAATTAATATAAGCCCCCAAGTTTTCAATGGGAATAGAATTTTGCTTTTACTGTTCTTATTATCACTATCTTCTCAAATGCGCAAATCCCAGATGCATAATAAGCCAGTGTTTCATAAGGATTTTGCTAGCCCTTGAGTTGCTTTTTAGGCTCATGATCTGGAATATTAAAATGTAAGAATGGAATTGAAGTCTTAAATTCCCATTTTTTAAGGGTTATTATACAATGCATTCATTACCTACAAGCCATATAGATTTTTTTATTTATATACGTCACTTTCAAGCATAATTCAAAGCATGTAAGACACTCATTTCGACGTTATCTCATGTCTGTTTGTATTGACGTGTGTATTCTGTATTCTTGTATGCCCGTCGCACCCACATTTCTGCTTCACATGCATATCCATGTTTTCGTTTTTTAGCTAACACTGCTATCAAACAACAGTGTCTATGTCAGCATCCCTATGATTTATCATTGTTTGTGCATCACTAATTGAACACCGACTTTACTATTTTACTATCATTTTTCTTAGCACTCATTAATTATTTTAGGGTGATCATTAGATTTTAGTTGAGATATATACAAAAATTGTCACATCAGTTCAGCACTCATTCAAGATTTGTGTTCATATTGGTAGTGGGGGAAATTTCCATCTCATTTTCAAGGTTCTCAACGGAAGATTTTTTAAATTTACATCTCGTACATATATTAAGGATGGTAGAAATGGCCTTCTCTAGCTTCTTTAATGTACTTCTAGTCAGGTTGTGACAATAAACTATTCAGGAACAGGTCAACAATTATCTGCATCTTCATCCAATTGAATGTGTGTGTGTGTCACTATTAATTGTTGGAGATATCAGCCATAAAACATCAATGAATGATAAGCACATGGACTGTGATGACAATGTAAGGTGGGGACAAGTCTAAGCTGTGCAGTCACCATCTATTATTCCATTATAAGCCTGACGGAGTCAGATCTTATTAAAACAGGGACACTGCTTGATCAAATAGGTCAGATTGTTATTGCCATTCAAGTGGATCCGAGTGTCACTGAGGCCCAACACATTAAATCACACCTGTCCTACTTTTTTGTTTTCAATGTGGCCCTATTTGTTTTGTCAGATTTAAAGGCTTTGAGATGCAAGTACATAAACCGACAACTGAGGTTTGCTGCAATATCATTACAAGCATCAAGTGGCAGGTTGCTGGAGTACTAGACCTCAATTATGGGTACATAAAAGTGATGGAAATTGAAAATATATAGGTTGAGCAATAAGGCAATCCCAAGATAGAGTACTCTAGCACTTGAGCTGCTGTACATAATTGTGACATGCTATCTTTCCCCTATTGTAGGTCATCTCACTAGGGCCAACACAAAAGAAAAAAAAACAAAACATATATTACCGAAATCAAAATTAAGGGTCTACTTCTATAAGGTTGTCAACATAGAATTGGAACATGAAACATGTTACCATTTTCGTCCACAGGCACCAAGAACAGCATGCTTGCCATCCAACTGATCCAAGTCTGAATTGAATGAATGACACCATGATATTGCATTTGATGTGATATCTTTTCATCTTTCCATTGATCCTCCACTAAATTGTTTAATTATGAATTGATTGGACATGCTAATAGTGGAAGGAACATTGAGTAGATAATTCTCAAGTGTGAAAACACAGTGCTCTAAAAACATGGGAAAAGAAAGTAAAACTGACGGTGCACATATTATTGACTAGAATAATGCAATAAGCCTCATGACTTACATGGCTTTAACTTCTTCCCTTTTTGTTCCAGGAAAAAGGAAAAGTGAAAAACAGAAGCTTGAGTGGTGGTAGAAAACTCACAATGGGAAGGTAACAGAATCACACTCATCAAGTTGTGAGTTTCAATTCCAACAACAAAAATTTATGGTCCATTATCAGTGTGGGCCTGATCCTCCTCATTCACAAGAAGAATTGTGGACAGCACAATATGATGCACTCTCCCATATTGATGATAATTCCGTATATATTTTCCCCCCCATATATTCGGTCCAAAAGTGATAGCTGGTCGATTCTCTCTGTAATGTCAATCTCAGTTCTTTAGTTCATGACTCAATGTACGACTTTCACAACGGAAGGGGACAGGGGAAAAATCTTTTCCTCTTTTCATTTGCTATATCTTTTTCAGTGGGAAAGAGGGTTACATAGTATACATCTATGTCAACCTGGCTCTTGATATGAGATCATTCACTGGAATAACTTGAAATATTTTATGCCATGGCTAGTCCAATCCCATCCTATTTGCACTCTATCCATCCACACAAAAACAAAAAAATCCTATCTATTTGGCACTAGATAGATATCATGAGTGCCCCACGTACCTCAACCGAAGAGCATCCATGGTTTTAGGGGTTACCTTTTGTGAGAGTGCCTAATGCAGACAAGAATGGACTATTAGAAACACTTTTAGAAAAGTCTCCACTGATGAGAAAGAGAGGGGAGGAGAGGGAAGGGTGGCAAAGGCATAATCATTTTACCCAAGATGGGGGAGTTGGGTTTGCAACCACAATCTCCATTCTCCAAGAACCCAGTAATGGGGTGAGTAAGGCTAGTTGGCCTTGGCACATGGATATTATGTTAGTGGGGGAAGCTGATGTTTACACTTGGACACACCAATCTGTCTAAAGGCCAGAGAAAAAAGAATAGTTGCAAATGTTCCCTCCATTTTACTGTCCCGTTTTCTTTTAGTTCCTCTTTTCCATGTTTCATCCATAGTGGGGGGGTGGTTCTGCATTCAAAATGCAATAAATAATGTCCCTGTCTTTAGCCTTACTCCACCCATCACACCAAATCCATCCTTTGTAAAGCAGACTCATGGCAGGTCATTTAAATTCCACCATAAAGAAAAATTCATTGTGTGAGATATGATTTCTTGGTGAATGGTTTGTGCCTCTTTCTTTTGGGAGCTTGTGGCTGTGGATTCTTATCTTGACCCACCATGCTTTTTTCTTAAAAAAAAAAAAAAAAATATAGCACCCCATTATCCTTACAAAGTAAAACGAGAATCAGAGAATGTGAGAAAGGGAAAAAGATATATGTAGACGCCAGCAAGGCTCTTCCCAATAGGGTTGCATTTGCATCATCCAAAAGCAATGCTCAATTATCATGGAGTAAAAATAAGTAAAATAATAAAACAGAGGTGGTAACTGACACAGTTACCGGGCCAAGCTTAGCTTCTTTTTCTTGACTTTTTTTTATCGAGAAATCAAAAAAAAAAACAAAGAAAAGAAAAACAGACAGAATAAGCCTCACTCACATTAGCTTACAAAGAAAGACAACAAGCCTTGAAGATAATTCCTATTCACAATGTTTGGAACTATTAAAAATTATAATTAATTTGATTTAATTGAAATTAAAGTTATTTAATTTGAAGCTAGAAATTATTCTTAAACTTAAAAATTATTATAAAATTAAATTAAATCTTATTTTATAATCTTTCAAATAAAAATTTTAATTTATAAATTATATTATTTCTTAAAATTTGTGGTTTCAAACACCGTCCGCATTAATTTCAGAAAGAAATGTGATTCTAAAGTTAGGTCAGCCTCAAATAGCAATGCGTCATTGGTTACTGAAAACCAAGAATTCCATTCTTTGGATTTCTCCAATGCCTTTCGCTGTGGCACCTTTAGACTTTGTGATTCCCATTTATTATCAAGACAGAAATTGGAGATGCTCCTTTTGGGTGCCAACTTCATTTCAATTTCAATTCTATCTATAACCCCCCATAGGTTTTATCATTTTTATTTTTTTCTTTTCTTTTCAAGTGACTTGTGATGTGGGAGAGAGTAGTAGTGGGACACGCCTCTTTAAAGAAGAAAACGTGTTGGGATAGAACAAAAGGAAGCAACAAAATCAATTCTAAGATGATGGACTTAGTACATGAGTGCCCCCTTTCACAAGGGAAGAAAGTCAGGGTCCCCATCATGGGCCCCCATGCCTTCTTTAATTAGATCCATACTCTACGCTTTCTACTGTCCCAATACTTGGGGCAGGCCCACACCCCCCTCCCCAAACCCTCCAACTGAAATTTTGTAATATGTATATCACCGATATGGACAATTTTGTGACACAAATTTCTAACCCCTTTTGCTGCAGGTCTAACACATTCTTTAGCCATAGACTCAAAAGAAAGCAACATGCAGGGGTCTAGAATCTAGATACTTGGAAGGGTTTCCTTTCACTTTAGCACCTCGAGGGGGAAAAAAATTGCCTTTGGCTTTGGGTTAAGTGTCATTGTCCTAATTGGAGGCCAGGTGCGTTGTGTGTACGTGACGATGGATTTTGATTTTGATTTTGAACTCGCCCTTTACTTTTATTCTTTTTATTTTTCAATTCATAAAAAGATAAAGAGGGTTAACGAGCAATTTACTTGCCAAAATGAACATCATTGGGAGGGGGAGAAGGAAGATGGGGAGAGAAAGGTTGTGACCCCACATAAAATGGATGTGTGATTCTAAGCAGAAAAGGGACCAAAGCAATGAAAGTGGGTTAGTTTATTCACACGTCTCTTTCTCAAAAGGGAGACATGGAGCACTGTGGTTCATTGTTGGTTTGCCTTTCCATTCATATTCATGTTGGTATAGGTCGTGCTGTGTCAGTGATTGGTTCATGTTTTGATGACTTGCGTAAAGGCATTTCAAAGCTTAGGAAAAAAACAAATTGGGGGATTCCAGTGTGCAATGCACCACTCAACCAAAACACCTTCATGAGATGGTGCCATTCGACAGACCCAGTATTACTAGAAATCCCCACCCCTTGACAATCCCAATTATCTTCAAAAACTCCATTTTTTTTTTTGGTTTAACAAAGTTGCCCTTTTCTTGAATCAACAAATAATTAAAGTCTATATAGTTTGTTTTTCTTAAAATTAATCAGTTGTTACACCATCGCCATCGATTAACCTGATGACGGTATGCAAAGGGTCCCACACACACATTCATCAATGTGGATGCACTAATTAAGGATTATGCTCAATTTGGTGCTTTCCAACCGTCCTTCTCACTGACAAATTACATCTTCAATTCTTCCAATAAGCTATCATTATTCATTATATTTATTTATGAGTGTTCTTTCCCTTGTTTATGTTTAGACTATGTTTAATTTAAATAATTGAACTAGAGCCAAATGTTCAATCTTGCTTAGGTCAAATTCTAAAACAAAGAGAGAGAGAGAGAGAGAGAGGTTTTCTTCAATGAGTGACCAAAGCAAACAGGACTGATCAATTTGGGGGGTCCATGATGGCTCAAACTGCTTTAAGTGGCCGCCTAACTAGTGGTGCCAAACGTTGAAAGCTTATCAAGAACCTTTTAAATTTCATCAACTCTTTATAATATATATATATATATATAGCATTGGACTCGTAAAATGGAATTTATGCTCATTATAATATTTTAAAAATAAAAGAAGATAGTAAAAATAAAAAGCTATGATCATCATTCATTATATGTGTTAGTGACTCAACCACTAGAGTCTCTTTAAGCATCAGATAAGTACATTGTAAACCAAGATTCTTAGTTCATGGCTGCAAAAATGCCCTTGTCCTCCGTTTCATCAATCTTCCCCCAAAAGTAATAAATAAATAAGATATATAGCTTCAAAACGAATGCATAAGAACAATTTTTTTAATGCTATATTTATGTACTCCATTTCTATGCAATTAGAAGACAAGCATGTGACATAGTAAGACAAGGACTCCTCAATTTCAAAGTACAACACAAGGTGGAAATTCCAATAAAAAATGTAATTTGAAAAAAAGAAAAACCACCCAGACTAGATATAAATATATAACGTTACAAGATTCGTAATGGGCAATCAAATTCAACACGGCAAATTGATGGAAAATAGAAAATTATAGATCATACATTTGGGTGTCATATGTCCACTTCAAGATAAATAAAATAATAAATAAATAAGTAGTCAATTTTGTGTGTCTGAGCATAGGGTGAGAGGTGACCCGATTGAATGCTTCCAGCATCTATAATTGAAAATGAAAGAGAAAATTAGTCAATTTTGTGGAGCAGAGTTTATACGATCCCTATGATGCACTGACAAATTCAAAGACGAAGAGAGAGAGAAGAAAAAATGTTATTGTCGACAATGATATGGGTTGTCCATACGAATTAGAACGGAGAAAAAGCTTTTATTATAATAATAAATGCTAAAACTATTCAATGGTCGTAATTGCGATCAAATGCAGGCCAAAGAAGCATATGAAACGAGGACACGATATTTCTGCATCAGAGATCATGTCCCCTAGTGTCTGAATTCTCAAGCCTGCAACATAATAAAGATTTTTTTTTTAAGAAAACAAAACAAAATTACATTATTTTATAAAAGCATACCGAAAGGGAATCATTTCTTTTTTGGGTAAAATGCTCACTAACCTTTGCCTAGATTCCTAGGTAGAAACATCCTTTCTAATTCTATATTTTATTTTATCTTTTTATTTTTAATAAATTATTATTCAGGTGGCGAGTCCAACTCAACTAGCTTGGTCGCTATGATCCTTAATCAATTTGACAAATAATAATAATAATTCACGTTGATTTTTTATTTTAATAAACGTAAGCATCGTCATAATATACTAAAGGATAGAAAATGTTCAGTTTCATTTCATGTGGAAGTACAGAATACATTATCATTGACAAAAAAAAAGATTAATAAATCAATTTTAATATAAAATAAATTATATACATTTTAGTTGAACCAAATATCATAAAAGTGATTCACTTCGATCTATTTATGAGGTAATCTTGAAAGTAAATTAACTTCATTCAAAATTCAAACAAGCACTGAATAAGTTAATTACCTTAATCAATTAAACTTATGAGATGATATACATTCACATACTAGAAATTCTTCTGATTCAAACTCAGACTCATAAATAAACATACAAATACAATGAATTGGTCAAATGATTAAGATGATATATTTTCTATTTTAATATCTCAAATTCAAACTTAAAAGAATTGATTTTTTTTCAAACACACAAGATTAATATAGACAGTATTCCTTAAAATTATTTAAGAATGAAAATAGTCTCAACTCAAAAATATTCTTTACCGTAACAAAAAAAACTTAAAATTAGGGAGGAGGTGGGCCGTAGGGGAAGAGAGGGGGAATCAGATTCACGTGTTTAGGAGGGCATGCCGGTCACAAAGGGACAGAAGGTCCTGATCAGGTGGGGGCCCACCGGAGGCCCAAAAGATCCCATCCTACAAAAAACGAAATCTCCCCCTTTATTTTTTTCGTGTTGTCCTTGTTAGAGATGCCTCACTTTAAAATGCTACCTTTGGCGTTTGTACCCACCCTTACGTGGGTCCCTCCCCAAATGGGGTAGGGGTTGTGAGTTGGGAACTTCCTCTGTCCCCCAACTCCTCCGTCACCACCAGTTCAAGAAACATCATTTTTTTTTTCTTTTTTATCTTCTTGTTTTGCCTTTTCCGTATGAATGCATAAACCTCTTTTGGCCCATTAGCAGCGAAGACACTGTGGGAGAGAGAGGATGGCGACTGGCGGTGGCGTGGTGCATTAATTTGGAACCTTTGGCTCTTTGTATTGTACAGCGTACATTGATGGAACAAGGTCACTGCTAGTGCTAGACTGCTAGCTACGCTAATTGCCTTTCAAATGGAGTGCACCACTACTCTCTGTTCTTGCTACTTTTCTATTGCATGATTTTGACCAAATCGAATTGGAGCTGATTCCAATGCCATTTACACAGCTACTTTCGAATTTGTCCCATTTATTCCTTTCTTTATTGTGGGTTCTTGCTGCTAAATTTGACACCAATTGTTTTTTTCTTTTGGGTACAAAACATTAACACCAATTTACTTAGGAGATCTTGTTTCTTTAGATTTAGAGTCACACTTCAAGTAATGTACTCTACAAAATGGTTTAATTATAAAGAATCAATGATTAAAAAAAAGCATCTAATATAATATTACTCTTAAAGCTCATTTGGACGAGCTTTAAGAAAAATATCTCTTTTTTTTATAGATGAGATTATTAGCACTTTTAATTATTTATTAATATTTTAAATTAATAATTTTTAGTTGTTATTTTTTAAAGTACTCTTAATTATATAATTTTTTTATTTAAAATCAAATCTTAATTAATTATATTTATATTTATTTATTAACACTTCTAATTTCTTTCAACCATCATTTTTCTAGGAATATAGAAACAAAATTAATAAGATACAACTCAATTAATATTGAACCATGAAAGGTTTTATTAGTTTAGTTTTTTCAAGCACTAACTCTTTTTCAAAAAAAAAAAATCCATCAACGGTTAGGTCATGAGTCACAAAAGTACTCATCAAAAAAATTTATGTAAGCATTACAATAATCTCGAGGAGAAAAACAAAAAAGACATCAAGGAAGGTTATACACATTACAATCAATGATAATATTTTAAGGATATTGTACATATCACAACAATTATGAAAAGAAATTAAAAAAATGATTACAAATTTTATTGCAAATATCATAATAAATTTTTAATTTTTAATGTGTTTTAACAATAAAGAAAAAAAGAAAAAGAGGAAGATCTAGAAAATAAAAAATAATTAAAAGATGGTAGTAATTGGAATTAATTAGGAGTGTAAATAGGTAAATATAATTAATGAAGATTTGATTTTGAATAAAAAAATTAATTATAACTCAAGATACTTTAAGAAAAAATAATTAAAGGTTATTTGTGGAGAGTGCGAATAGACATTTAGGAGTGCTAACATCCCATCCTTTTTTCATAAGCTTTCTTTGAAATATTTTTTTAAAAAAGTAAAAGATATTTTATGTTTGGATGTAATATTTAAAAAGTATTTTTTATGTTTAAACAACTTTTTTATGTTATAAAAAAATATTTTTTTAAAAGTACAAAAATTCAACTTTTAAAAAAAGCTCAAAATATGCTTTTTTTTTTTAGTATTTTAGCTTTTTAAAAAAACTCATTTAAACATTCTAAAAAATAAAAAAATACTTTTTTAAAAGAAAAGATATTTTATCAAAAGAATACGTCTAAACGAACTCTTAATCGAATATATTTTAAATACAACTGATTAAAATTTTGATGAATTAAGTAGGACTCTAAAAAAGTAAAAATATTCGTATATAATGAAATTATTATTTAAATATATATGTAGTTAAAATAAGTATGTAATCATAATTAAATTATTTTTATCTTAATTTTTTTAAAATTTGTTGTAAATTTTTTTTTACAACTATTTTTTAATAGATACTTGTTTATGGGATAATCACAGTATCCAAAACGTGATTTTGTGAAAAGGGACATTGATTGGAAGTCAAAAACTCAAATAGTAACAAATATGTGGTTGTTGATAGTCTTTATCAGGATGTGATTTCATGAATCCGATTGCTGTTTCATCCGATTTTCCTTCCCATTGCTGTTAATTTGGACTTCGCAAATGATTCAAATCATCTCTGTCAAAAGAGAAATTGAGCAAAAGTGAATAACTTAATTAACAAAATATTAAAACTATTGCATATTTTAGAAAAAAAAAATATAAGTAGTAATCAATAGCAATAAAGACTTAAAAGGAGTAAATTTTAAACTAAAATAGTGATTTACTCTTTGCATTAAAATATATTGATGATTTACTCAAATGTAGTTGACACAATAGAAGTAGACTGCATTCGAGAGACGAAACTTACCTATAATATCAGGATTTGAATTCTAAAATCATTACTTTACAAAACACTTTACTTTACTACTCTTGAACCAAAATTGCATAAATATTTGCTTACACAATAAAATATAGGAATGATATAGAGATACCGCTATAGCTATAATAATGTGGATAACAACATTTTTTAAAATATGTAATCACTTACACATGTGATTAGATTTGAGTTTGACTAGTTATGTAAAAAAAAAAATTGTCAAAAATAAATAAAATCTTGTTATTCTAGTGATATTTGAATTTTAAAAAAATCTTATTATTCAATGCACTATAATGGATATGCAATTCAGTGTCATTATTATAATTAAATATGTATTAATATACTTTAATTAAACTAGATTTAAGTGTTGATGAGATATATATGGCTAGATTTTGTTATCCATCAAGTTCTTGTTACAACTAATCATTCTGATATTTAATACATATTTTCTCTAGTTGGACATGCTAACAAATTTAAAAATAAATAAATAATTAAAGATATAGATGAGATAATATCATTGATACATGATAGGAAAATGGAGCTTTCTTCTATTTCAATTTGCTTTTTCAAACCGAGAAACAACACAAAAGATAGCAGAAGGTTAAATACAACGATAATTTATTGCATTGACAATCATGGTGATTCATGAGGGTTTCCATTTTTTTTTCTTTTGTGAACAATTCAAATATATAACAAAATAGTAGGTTTCATCCATTTTATTTATTTATTTGTTTCCTTTGATTTTGGGTGACGTTTGTTCATTAATTTACAACATGAAACCAAACTCCTGACAATTTTTTGTCTTTTAAAAAAGCTTGCTTTCAGCCTGTCACTAAAATCACCAATTTGTTTTTTTATTTTTTATTTTCCTAAGTCATAAGCATGCGGGGTTATCCAAATTAAATGTCATTCATATTTTGCAATTAGAGTTAGTTATTTTATAGCCACCTTATCAGTCAAATTGAATTGATGTGAATATCATTGCTAGTAAATATTTATATTGACTCGTTCTTGGCACCCAAAACCACAAGCCCTCTCACCTCTCTTTCTTACAAGAAATGTTATCCATCTATCATCCGAAATTTCTGAGTTTGTTGACTTGTAGTTCATATATAAAAATTAATTAAAAACATTATCGTGGTTTTTCATAATGGAAAAGGAACCAGTTCCAATTGCCAAGCATATATTCAATGAACTGCATTGTCTCATTTTCTTACGTGATTTAAAAATCCTATAACTTGTCCCTTATATTCATATTAAATAGTCTGTGCATAATAATAATAATAATAATAATATGTAGATATTTATAAATCGCAAATACATGTCACGCTCTAGTTTTGCTTGATTTTTATTTTGTGGAGGGTTGCTTTGATGAAATTAAAAAACTATTATTATTATTATTATTAATCTCTCTGGACCATCTAATAACAATAGTGACATATTTTTATTAGAAAAAGAAAAACTTGGAAATTTGGATTCTCTTAAAAGGCATGCGCATGCCCCAAGATGCTCACACGATCATTGACTTTAATAAGGCGTGACATATCTCAGGAGCAATAAAACAAAACACACAAAGTTATACTACTAGTAAGTGGTGGTAAGAAAGAATCGACCACTCACGTGCCCCTCACATGCAGTGCATTCCCGGTCACAATAATAGTACTTGCAGTAAGAAAAAGAAGAGCACAGTTAAGAAAAAAACACGAAAGTAATAATAGCCAGTGAGGAACAGAGTCCGGCATACCATTTTTAACCGCGTGCCGTGAAATCTCAACTGCCGGATCTTATTTTGTACCCCCCCACAATAATAATTAGTCAAAGGACGATACGCCGTACCTCACTGCAACCCCACCTCGGTTACAGTATTTATTATTATTATTATTATTTATTTATTTATGACATAGAAAAAGAGCTGCAATATTATGCAGAGGAAGAGACCCCTCTCGCATCATTACCCTCGCAAGAGCCTTTCTTTTTTATAAGCAGTAAAATAAAAAGGAGCGTACGACGTCGTATTAGGTGAGATAGACATATAGCGGGAATATAATTAGGATGGGTACTGGTTGCTCTAGTCCCTATTTTGACAGTGACGAGAGAGAAGCTGGATCGCACCGTAAGCTGCGTAGGACACGACTCGTTCAACGACCACCTTTCCTTTTCTATCTCGCTCCCTCCCCAACACCATCACCGTCACCTCCTCCGATATTAACACCACCCCTTTCTTTTTCAATTATCCCTGAAAATATCAGCGAAACGCCGTCGTCTTCCCTTAAACAAATATATGGCTACCATTATCATTATCATCATCATCATATTAACCGTGGCAGGTTCCTCAGACTTTTTCTACGTCTCTCTCTCTCTCCCTCTCTCTCAGGTTGGATCTTTCCTTTTTCAAAATTTTAATTATTTAATTAATTATTAATATTTGTTTTTGGTAAGCCGTGCGAGAAATGGCCGTTGCAGGCACTGTTCAACAACAGCGACATTTGCGCGCGTCCTACGTGTCAGCTTTTGCCGCACACCTGTCCCTTTCAGGCTCCTCGTTGACTCCATGCATGCCCCCTCGAGCGTGTCTCCTCTCCCGATCTATCTATCTGTTCGTACATAGTTCCTCTATTGGGGGAGTACTACTCCTGGGCCCCACTCACCCTTTTCACCTTTACCCTCTCCCACAACTCCGAACTACCTAGCCTCGAGTGCGCACCCCCCCCCCCATGCCCGTGTTCTTTTTTCATTTAATAAAATGAACCCAAAAACACCACCAAATGCACGACAGAATTAGAATTGGAATTGGAAGTGCAATTGCAATCGTAATTGCTTAACCTCTCAAAAAATTGCCAAAATGCGTTGCATTATCAACCTTTCGGCTAAAGCTACAATCTTTTAGCTATATCTAGAGTCTAGAGAACAAAATAGCTAAGCTAACCAAGGAAGAGTGTGCTTGTGCTTGTACATATATGTAACACGGAAAGCCAGAGCATATGGACAGGCAAATGCAAATAGGGGACATCATGGATTAAAATGAACAATTATTTTTTTCCACTTTCCATTTTGTGAAAAATTCGATATCTTTGGGAAAGGGGGGTGTTTAGGACCAATTTCCATATTTAGGACATGTTAACATGGACGCTGGCAGTTTTTTAAGGATTTACAGATGGGACAAGTGTGGAGAGTAGACCCACAAACAGTACAGAGGCACAGGTGCCTGCACGGCAAAATCAGCACGCACGACTCTTCCATCCCGCAGTTTCTGCACAATCTGCTGTTCCTGCTTCCGATTGTTTTGCTCGTTGTACCTTCCCCATCCCTATCGTTCGCACCACCCGCTGCTCCCTCCCGTGCGCACGGCGCTAGCGTGCGCCACCCCTCCACGTTCTCTGTCACTCTTCCTTGGTTATCGCCATCGTCGGTGCTGCCACAGCATGACTCGGCGTCGTCCATTAGTGCTGCCGCCGCTCCGGCTGGGGCTACGGTGCCACCGTCGTCGTCTAACCCGGCGCCGCCCCGCGCACGGTCGTCCTTGACCTGTGCCAGCACTTGCTCGAGGTTCGTGCGCAGAGCATTGGCCGTGGCCTCGTTGGTCTGTGCCAAGTCGCGCCATATTTGGTTCTCTATGCAAAGGGACTTGACCCTTTCTTCCAGAGCCCAGTTCAATTTCCCAATCTTCTCTATTTCGTCCTCCTTCGCTTTCAGCCTCTTCATCATCCCCACTTCGATTGCCTCTATTATCCTCCTCGCTTGCCTTTTGCGCTTTTCCTCTAATTCCATTCTCACCTTCTCCATCTGAAAAATTAAAGAAAATATAATCAGAATCTCGTTGGAAAAAAAAAACAGATGAGAAACAGGGGATTGTTTAATGGATATTGTACTTACACGCTGCGCAATGAGATTGTCGATTTCGAGCTGTTGCTGCTGGATCTGTAGGGAAATGTCTTCGCCGAGAAACGAGAAAGAGCCACAATTCTTGTGGGGTTGAGTGGAAGCGGGGTAGGAGGGGAAAGGGTAATTGATTGAATCCCTGGAACGCTTTCTCGACACGGGAACATTGTAAGTGAGGCCACTGTCCGATTTCATGATGGTTTTCTGAGGAACCGAATCGGCGATCAGGGAATTGTATGCGGGCGGGAGCAGAGTCTCCGTGGCGGTGGTGGTGCCCGACAATGGCAGCAGCGACGAGTAGCCCATCTGGGCATTGTAGAGATTGATGTTTGAGTCAATGGGGTTCATCATTTCTCTGCGGATTCATGTAACACCACGGTGAGATTCTGAGAGAAGAAAACCCAACAAAAGGAAAAAAAAATGGAAGGAACAAAGAGAAGGGTAGATGAATAGTAGAGAAGAAAAAGAAGATGGAGACATACCTGTTGCCTATGAGTTGAGAAGGGAAAAGGTTGAGATGGCGAGCCTCAACAGCCATGGTGATGAACAGAGATGAAAGGAGAAGGATTTGCTTTGTTTGGGTAGCTTTATTTATCTCTGGCTATATACCTCCCTCTACGATTTTAGCGTGCTTCTTATTTGGAGTCTTCGTTAGTGGTTTCGGAGAGCACTCGGCTAGAGAAGAGATAAGAGAGAAGGAAAGGATGATGATGGGAAAATGAAGAAAATGGCATGCAACAGAGGTGGCAAGGCTGTATGGTGGGGTTTATTTAGGGTTTCCTTCGGTCCACACTTTATTACTTTCTAATATAATTAAATAATCACACAAGGAAATTCAATTAAAAAAAAAGGCAAAATAATAAAGACACAGGGTGTGGGTGTTTTAACTTTTAAGTGAGAGATTTTTTTTTGACTATTTATGGATTCCAAATCCAGAGCAGAGGGATTGTTTTTTTGGGTAAGTTTAGCAGGGGGATTTGATCCGGCCGTAATTGCGGCGAATTTGTAGGGGTATTTCGGTAATATGAACCAGTCTACATCGTAACTGGTGATTGGCTGGTAAACTTCCTTTACCTTGCGATGGTAAAAACAAAAAAATACAGAAAATATGATTTATTTAATTAATTAACTGACGGCACGGTTAACTGCCACGTAGCACCTGCCGACTAGGGGTGCCACGTAGGCTTCGCCACAGTCCAACACAACTGCACCTTACTCGATTCTCCGTCCATGCTCCACGGTTATTTATTTATTTTTTTTTAATTTTGGATTCTTGCTCTTCTTCTTCTGGTCGTCCAAGGAAGAACAGCGTGATGTTGGTGGGGCCCGCGAGGGGGAAACACGTGTGTGGCAGGGTCGCAAGGGAACAGTACAAGCTGAGGCTGGTTGGCATGTGTGACCCGCCAGCGTGGAGTCGGGTGTGGGACCCGGTGCAGGGGCGGAGCGGAAGGCTTCTTGGCGGTTTCCTTTGCTTTTCTTTAGGAAGGAGCGGGTTATGGTTGAGTCACGGTGGTGGCATGGGAAACGTTGCTTGCGCCTTGGACTTTTCTCCGCCACGTGGCGTCGTTCTGGTTGAGCTAAGATTGCATTGAATTGCACTCTCCTAAGCCGGCATTAGCATTAAGAACCGGAGGACGTGCGGCGTGCTGTTCCACGCCAATTACGCTGCACCTGCGTCCTTCGGAAATATCGCCGCCGTTGGAATTTCAACGCTCTTGATTCGGCCTCCTTCTCATCAATTTAGATCAGGAACGTGCAGTTTCCAATTTCGTTAGTATGCATTCTGGGAATTTTATTTGCTGATATTTTTTATGGATTCCTTTCCACGTTACACTTACTATTAATAATAATTCTAGATCTCTAATTCTCTTAATTATTAAATAAAAAAATATTAATATATTTTAGAATTTTAAGATATTAAATATTTTTTATTTATTTTTTAAATTTTAAAAAAAATTATTAAAAATTTTTTGTAAGAAGATAGATATAATATTATTTTTTTTTACTAAAGAATCATGTAATAAGCAATTAATTTTTGTACAAAAATGTGTGGCATTAGAATAAAGAAATAGATATGCATTGAACTTCAGCTGAGATAGTTGGATGGACATCAATTTCGCGACAAAATTACGAATTCAGAGGGATTAATACATCTTTTTCATCCACGAAAAATAAAAAAAGAAGCAAAAAAAGATAGATATGCATTAAGTGCTAATAATAAATGTTCAACCTTTGTTGAGGATATCAAATTTGTCATGTGCATAACTTTTTTATCTTTTTTTCTCATTTTGAAGGCTCCATCTAACTTCACGTAGGCTTTGGTCTCTTGCCATTGATTGTTTTCTTCCCATATTTAACCAGATCTGAATTTCTAGCAGGGTCTAGATAATTGGAAATTGCCAAGCCTTAGATATATATATATATTCTCTGAATCTCACACTTTGTCCACATCCACCTATTAAAAAAGAAAAATCTCGAAGTTGTGGATAGACATGGATGTATTGAATCCATTATTGGTTTTTTTCCTAGCTAGCTTCAATGTCCATGGTGCGCATATTACGTTATCACTTCCCACAAAAGCTGCTCCTCATATATACCTCTGTCTCCCGTGCACGCATAGCCTTGCCTAGCAAAAAACGCCAAAGTAAGTTTAGCTATATGTCTATATATGCCAGTGGTTGTGGTTCACAGCTTCAACAAACTTAGCTGCTAAGTTTTAGCCTCAACGGAAACAATTATATTTGCATTATTCTCCCAAACCTTTCCAAAATAACTAGTTTAAAAAAAATAATAAATTAAATAAATAGAAGATATTTTGAACGATTTAAATTACATATTATAGGATATTTAAGATAAGCAGTTTTGGGAATTCTTTTATCTCGTTAATTTCATTCGAACAAACTTGTTCTTTTCCCTTTTTAAAGCGGACATGAAATTGCGTCAAAATTCCTATTTTACCTAAAAGAGATCACATACTAGTATAGAACATGTTAATACTTAATAGATATATAATATCACAAATAATAAACTGAAATTAATATAGAATAAATATATATTAATTTTTTTTTATGTTGTTAGGATATACAACTGTATATATATTATAGTACCAAAAAGAGGAAAAGAGAACTATGATATCTTTTAATTGAAATATAAAATATTCAAGTGACAATTTCTCCCCCATCTCAATTAATATGAGATTTAAATCTACATTTTTGTGTCCCCTAGGGACAGATCGATCTTGCTTTAACTTTTAGGTGTACAATGCTCATTAATTAAGCACACATGTTGGTGCCGTTTTGGTACGTAAACGCCTTAATTAATTAGTTTTTTCCATTGCTTGGACATGATCATCATCACAACGAGGGATGGAGATGTGAGCTTTCCTAGAAAGTTTATTTCCATTTTCCATATGCTTTTAATTTATTATTGTTATTTTATTAATTATGGGTGGCACAAGGACAAGGAGGGGCTGCAATTATATTCAATTCACTGCACATTCTAGCATGAGCTCCAACAAAATAAGACCATGCGATGTCGTTGCAGATCTTTTGTTGTTGTTGTTGTTGTTTTACTTTAGCATTTTATATTTGTTTTACATATTCAATCTTGGACATGCTACCTTGCTTTAAGGAGACAAAATGACAAATACATGAGTCTCTTAATATACGAAGGTGCCAACGAAGGGAGTGTCGCCAAAATTTAACTCCCAAATTAATGTTCATTGATCCATGAAAACTTCTTTAAAAAAAAACTTGCAAAGAGAAAACAAATGGCAGTGCCAACTAAGGATTCCCCAAGTTGTTCGTTAGATTTACATGGGAATTAATTAGCACCCTACGGATCAATTGAGGAGGCTTAATCTTATAATAATGTGACATAAAATATGATTAATATGCAGTCACAAGGGTAAGATTAGTTGAATATATTTTTATTAATTAAGTTTATCGTAAAGTAATAGGAAGCTGCATGAGGCAGGCAGGGCCGTACAGACAGAGAAACCAAGGCATTATTATTAAGGTATGACTAATTGGCTTTGATTTTTTTTATAATATTGTCCTCGATGTTCTCGATTGCTTAATGTGACTTCAAATTTGGCATTAATGCCAGATTAGAAATTGGGGGTGTTTCACGAAAAGCTGGGGACATTAATTTGGTTGTATTATAAGTGATGGAAATGAATGGGACGTGATTACGAAGTAACATGAATTATTACGTCAGGATCTTGGCAGAAAAAAGGATATTATTATTGCATATGGAGGGCCATGCATCTTTTTCCATGATTTGAAAACTACACCTTTATTTTTTTTCTTTCTTTCTTTGGAGTATGGCCCGAGGCATTAAATAGGCTGGAAAGAAAGCGAACATTCACATTAAGCCCAATTAATTAATTAGCCTGGAATTTGAGGCTTAAACAATTGCAAAGCATATCAAGTTACTTGAAAAGAAAGATGAGTTCGAGAGAGAGAGAGGAGTCTATGCCAAGATGAGTAGATGAGAAGTAGCTACTAGATTGAGTCCACCTCCTCAACTTCATCTTTCTCTTTCATTTTTGCTCCATTATTGCTCATATTTACCCCCAACCGAATTGACCCTACTTTAGTTTAATCACCATCCCAAATGAATATAAAAGAGAGAGAAGGAAAAAAAAAAGGAGAAAAGTAAGCAAAAGTTGAAGAAAAAAGGGGGGTCTCAACTACAATTTGATGAATTACTTTAGTGGAGAGGATGGATATGAGGGGGGATATCGTGTGTGTTTGTGCTTGCCCCTCTTTTAAGGGCAAACCGTTTGCATCTTGACTTGTGGAAATAATTTCTTTATATCTCCTTTTTTTTATTCTCTTTTCTCCATTCAACCCAAAGTTTTTGTTATTCTACATGTGATCTCCACCCCTCTAACTCTCACATTATGCGAATCTCCCTCCTTCTTTCTCTCTCTCTCTGGCTTTGTTTTTCTTTCTTTGGGAATCTCATTCATCACCTCCACAATACAAGCATGTAAAACCAACCTTTGAACATGTCAAGCCTCAATCTCTCTCTCTTCCTCTCTCTGTCAGTCAGAGTGCGTGAGAGAGAGAGAGGGAAAAAAAACAAGGTTGATAAATAAATAATGAAGGAGCATCTTCTGCATAACAAAGTGGAACTGAAGAACACTTTCTTTTTCTTTTTGTTAGGTTTTCAAAGTTTTTATTTTTTTTTAAAAAAAAAACTGTGTTATGTTATGACAAACTTGAGGGGATGGTCTTTGCTGAAATGGGTCTGTGAGTTGAGCTATCATTATTTCTTGTATTGGAAACATACCTTACTAGTGCTCAGGATACTTGGAAAGAGGGCAGCATTATATCCATCTATGGCCAGCAAAAAAATTTGACCGTTAGGTTGGAAGGAGTGAGTTTCAGAGAAATTGCATGCACTCATTCATGGGGTCATTGTGGACCCCTTCTTTTAAATAGAGCTAGAGTACTTGATTCTTTTTCTATCTTTACTGATAGGCACAATTTATATATACATTCAGCTCCAAGATCTTCCATTTTTTATCTTTTAGCACTTCCCCATTCAACAGCAGCGGGTAACTTCACCGTCAGAATTCAATTCCCATGAAATCGAAAACTACCAAAATTGAATGGGGGATGTGGCAGTGAAAGGGAAAGTGGGAGATTTTGGGAAATGGAGTTTAGATATGGTCAATGGGAAAACTTGGGCGAAATACTCTCTCTCAACTACTGAAGAATACATTTCCCAATACATGCTCTGATTTTTTTATTTTTGTTTCTTGCCAGGCTTCATAATTCCATGTGCATTAATGTGCTTCTCCTCCCCCACAAAAGGACAGGTCATTTCACATTTATTTCTCATAAATTGTATTCAAGAAGATATGCTTATTCTGGAGGAACCACATTCGATGATAATAATGATTAGTAGGGTTTTAAATTACAAATCTTATTATTTGATGTGTTCCCAAAATTACTAAAATGCATTGCCATTACGATTCACATCAATTTACATCAATTTGTAATGACTGTAATATAATTATAATCGCAACTTGACATTTACAAGTTTAGGGGAGGGGGGTTTGTCTATACCATTTCTGTTGACTCACTTACCACTGTGAAGTTCCCTATATGCTTGGGTTCCATTGGAAACACCCGCACTTTAGTAACACTGATCAGTGCAAGCCTCATAGCATAACACAGACGATTGAGACAGATAAGATAAGATGAACAATTGTGCATGCATGTGAGAAGAAAAAAATTTTCAACCAACCTAGCTATTGGTTTTAGTTGGGTGGGTGAGTTTATTAGAACTAGGATAAAAAAGGGGTTCAATTTATTTCATAACAAGATCAAGTGGCAATTGATGGGAGAACTAGAATAAGTGATTATCCCCCTTAGTTACTTGATAGAGCAAAAGCTAAAGCATATATCACTTACTGACCATGATACCAATGTATATGTATCACATAATTAATCACTAAGCAGCCAAATATAAATCAAATCATATAACTATTTTATAAAGAATAACAAATCTTTTCCATTTTCGCTTCATTCCTATTGCAACATTATTTATATATGGGTTTGGCTGTGTCATTCTTGGACTTCAACTTTTCTGGTTAAACTCCTGCTCCCATCGGCCCAAGCTCAAACATTGGTGGGTCTTAAATTTAAATTGAGCCCATTCAGCCTTCAATCAACCTCATGAAACACTAACTTGGGTAATAAAACATGGGTCCTATAATGTTAAGAATGTTCGTGCCTCATAAGCCCACTTCTTCTTCACACGTAAGCCTACTTTGGCAGAATTGCGTTCTGCCCATTACAAGCCCAAGTGCTGTGTATGAGTTCTATAAACTGGCGAAGAACTTTGATTGGCTTTTTCTTTTTTTAATTACATACATATTATTCTTATACGATAGGGTAGGAATCTTGAAGTTTTACTAAAATAAATAATTTAAAAAAAATTATAAAAATTATTTATTTAATTGAATTTTAGGTTTTTTTTTGTCCAATCCATACAACATAACGAATTTCAGCTTTTTTTTTTAAATAAAGAAACTAAATTTCATCCTATTTGTTTTTAATGAAATGAATTTTATATCTAAAACCGTAAGATGCAATATAAAATTTAGTCATTGGAGTTCTACAAATTTATTTTCATTTTAGCTAAATGGCTGTCATCCGATATAATCCATAAACATATAGAAATAGAATTGTTGCATGCGTGTTTGATGATTATTCGTGGCACCAGATCAATGCATTCAATTAAAAGATTTTTGTTGCTCCACCAACCTAATCAGCAATGTCAATTTCACGTATATAATTAAGAAGAAAAGTATCGATAATATTAGTTGGTAATAAAATGACCTGAAAATAATGCTTGTTACGTTGCACATCACTACAATTGCAAAGAGTGAAATTTATATAGTCAGTAATGTTCCGGTGCAAAATCAACACTGAGTGTAATCTTTAAAAAGTCTCCCAGAATCAACATTCGAAAACATACTCCAACTTGCTTTCTTAAAAAGAAATAAAAACCCTTTTATAATGCAAAAAAAGGTAATTGTGATCATATCTTATGTTCTATATAGGTGGCTAGGTGGACCGAAAATTACCATACCCAAATGTGTAGTCACGCACCTTGCATAATTTATAATATATCATTGGATGTGTGTTATGTTCGATTGGTAAATCGTTATTATTTGAAATTATTTATACATAAATTAATATTATTAAAATCAGATCAAATAGTATACTAACAAAATTTCTGACTCAAGTTTAACTGTTTAAATTGAGTGGTTGAATAAATATAAAATAATTTATATATAAAAATATAAAATTTATAAAAATACTTATAAAATATAAAAAAAATATTAATAATCAATTAATTTAAATAATTTGATTAACTTATTCAAGTAATTTTGACTGATTTTATTATTTAGTTCAAATTAATCAAACTATAAATTCAGTTATATATGTCATTAAATTATAAGCAGTTAACTACTTAATATATAATTGAATCAGTTGGATTGTTCACTTCAATCAGATTTTGGCAACAATGACATAAATAATAGTTTAACATTAAAATTAAAATAGATGACGTAGCTGACTAGCACAATGTAAAAAATTATATTAAGAATCTCTCTCGAAAGACTTTAGGTTCGTCTTCCGCATTCACAAATCAAGATAGTGCCGCGTACGTATTATTATCCTCTTTTTTTAAAAAAACTTAGTTTGGGTAGGGTTGAATTTCTCTTGGCACCGGCCATAGGCCAACAAGGCAACACGTTGTGGCCTTTCAAATCTCAAATTCTTCACGAAAGACCCACGTGGGACCTCTCTATATATAGACTTTAATTATTAAGAATTAAATAAAATACCAAACAACCAGCTAGATATTTGGCAATACCAAACATGTATTTAAGTAATAAAAAAGGTTGGAATTTGCTTTCATGCATGAGTCACTAAAATGCTTTGTTTCATTTTATTTATAAACGTAACTAATAAATATATATACACCGTGCATGGCATGCTGAAAGAAGCTTCCACCAATTATGATGTATCCCCAAAATTCATCTCACATAGTGACGTAGAGATCAAAAACTGGGGTGAAGACTTCTGCAAAGGATGGTAGCTATTTTTTTTTCTCCCCTTTAATTTCAATTATATATCATAATATATAAAAGCCTAATTAGTTATCCCGCTTTAAAATATATATCAAATAATCTCAAATATTATAATTCCTTTTAATAAGAAACTAACTAAGAATCCTGCAAGAGTTATATTGTTTGGTTAAATAGAGTTTTGTTATATTATCCTAATACTTAATCAAGTAAGTATTAAATAAAAAATATATTTAATATATAAAAAATATAAAAAAATATTTAATATTTATTTTATTTAATAATTAAAAAAATTATTAAGAAGATAAGTTAAAAAAATATATAATTATTCTTTGGATTATGATTATTTTGGAGTTGCTGCTGGGTGCTGGAATTCTGTTGTGGCTGCTGATCATTGGGGCTGCTGACTATTAATTTATTAAGTAAATAGTTGATACGCCGAACTAATATTTAGTAATCAAATTGTTAATTAGTGCAACTTGATTTGGTGTTCGTGTTTAAAATGTAAGCGAGGATGACGATTCAATCCCATCAGCATATTACAAGTCAATTTTATGTGCTCGTGCGTTTCAAATTAATCAAATCACTTTCTTAAGGGCTAAGATAAGAGTGACGTGCTTACCAAATAAAAAAAGATAAAAAAAAGTGACATGTCAAAACAATTTAGATCACTTAAGTGATATAATAATGATAATAATAATGTTGAATAACTATCCTCGTGTTAATAATTCAAAATTTTGATCTAAGTGACTATTCTTCTCCATAAAATATTCATCAACAATATTGAACCAATGACATTATAAATAAAATTTGTGTTATTAAAATTTTAATTTTTTTTATTATCAAACCATATCCTTAATAATTTCCAAGTGATTTATTTCCATAAATACTCAAATTAGAGCAAGTCTATTGTGACCCTTAATTATTTAAATATTTTTATTATTTTTAAATGTTTGTAAACTCTTTATTATTCTTGTTATTATAAATCATTATCCCCTATGTATTTCTTCTCTATATGAAAATTTTTTATCATGCACTAAACTCAAATTCTCAATAACAAAATAATAGTGAAAAATCAAATTGAAGGAGAAATTATAAATATGGCTGAAATCAATTCTCTTGATTATTAAGATAGCTTAGAGGCTAAATTGAATTCATATATATATTCACATGATTTTTTAAAATATAATAAATCATTATATAATTTCTAATTTACTAATTGTAATCCAAATTCAACTTGTTATGAATAATGACTGGTAAGATAAATTCAAAATTATAATATTAATAAAAAAATAGCAGAGAAATATTATAATAGTTAGGTAATATAGACCAACTAACTATTAAGAACACGTAACATAAGTGACGATTGCAAAGGCTGGAGAGGTTTAAGATGTAAGGAGCAACTGAGGGTAATTGAAGCCAACAAGCATTAAAATATACTTTTTTAATTTTAAAATAAATAATTATTATAATTGATAATGAACTTTTTGTATAAATAAAATAAATAATTATTATAATTGATAATGAACTTTTTGTATAAACATAAAAGTGTCAATAGGCAATTAGTTTAATTAAAAATAAGAAATTATAATTTAATAAATAATATTTTAAAAACAAACAACAAAAAACAATTAGAAAAAAAATCACAATAAATGAAATAAAAATAGCAATAGATTGATCCCTTCGTGTCATTCTTTAGCAGTCGCTTACGAGTTTTTTTTGTTTTTTTTGACGTGCACTTACGAGTTAAGATAAAGGCTATGTGTGAAAGTAACATAAGTGAGTTTATTGGTAGACATTAATGGATTGGAGATCGTGATGTTAATAATTCAAAATGTAGGTTTCAGTTTACTTTAAAATATTATTATAAAGAAACTTTTCATTTATTGAGGGAGTAAGTAATCCTGGCGAGATACGTACCAAAAAAACAAGAAACCTGGCGAGATGCACCCTGGCGAGATTCACCTGGGGTAGGTTTACTTCCAGTTGACCCCACCTCACCTCGTTGCGTAAACAATTATATTATTTTTATATATTTATTTTTTATAAAAATAAAAAAAATAAAAAATAATTTTTTCTTTATTATCATTCTAAATAAGTATGAAAATAATATTTTTATTTATAAAACCCAATTCTTTAAACAAATACTCTCGAGCTAACCTTTTATTAGAAAATTTGAAGATTTACTTAATTTAATTAGCACTTATATTTCATGCTATGTGTAAATACAAACAGCACAAATTTACGAGGGTGTTATTAATGATAAATAAGTTAAAATTTTAATTGGATAAGTTTAAATTTTATTAAAATAAAAGAGAAATAATTCATGAGGTGTTAGTATAATAAGAATGAGTTATATATTTAAATATGAGAATTATAATTAAATTTTTAAAAATTTTATTTTAAAAAAAAATTATATCATTATCACTCATAATTTAAAAAAAATTAAACTTATAAAATATTTAAATAGACGAATATTTTAAAAATATTATTGATTTAAAAAAAAAACCTCAATAACCAAACGGATATACACCTCGTAAGCATCCAAAAGACACACACAAGATGAGAATAAAATCAAGGGGCACATCGGTTACGACCTCGAACAAAGGCAGCGACAATTTTGGGCTCCACCCAAATGCTTCTTCATTATTTATTTATTTATTTATTTTTATTTTGATGACAAGCTGCTTCTTCATTAATTGGTTCACCGATAACGCGCTTTTCCTCATTCCATGAAGGCGCCGCGGGCAGCCCCTTGTGTTGAGCCTATTTATATATCTCTCTGCTTCCATCGCTTCCCAATCAAACAAACACTCTTTTGTCTCTCAGTCTCTCCCTCACTCGTTGTAGGAAAAGAAAAACACCATCTCTCTTCATCGTAGCCATGAGTCTCAACATTAATCAACAACAAGAAGCCCCTGGTGAGTTTTTCTCATTAAATTATTGATGAGGAAAATGTTCGATCTCTGTCTTTCTTTTCATTGAACAAGATATGGTTTTCATATCCTAGAAGTATTAATTCTTTCTTACTTAATTATTAGCTCCAATGGATACAAGTGAATGAAGATGAATATATATATATTGATCATATTTTGCTGCTCAAAAATCCATTTCTTTTTATATGCAAATTAAGCTAGAATTAATTGTTCATTTTTTTTAATAGGGAAACAATGATCTTTATATATCTAACTGGGACTAATGATACATATGATGATGCAGCAGTTTCATATCCTCCACCAGTGACTGCATATCCAGCAGCGGGTCAGGCTCCATATGTTACTCACCCACCACCTTTGGGTTATCCCACCAAGGATGGCCCTGCAGGGTACCCCCAACAGAGTGTTCCACAGCAAACCACCAGCAGGGGTGAAGATGGCTTCTGGAAGGGATGGTAATATCTTCATACCCAAATTCTCTGTCTTTAATTATCTGACTTGATTTCATTCTTATATTTTGCTTAATTTCTCAAAATCCCTGAATTTGTTTTTGACTTTCTTTTTTATTTTTCTTGCAGTTGTGCTGCCTTATGTTGCTGCTGTGTCCTGGATTGTTGCCTCTGATTGAATATCACAACATATATAGATTTATTTCTCCTCAGATTTCTTTTCTTTTTTTATTTTAGCTTTATCAAATTATTTGTGCCCTGTCTTATAAGGATCTCTATATCCTATTGGACAGCAAGTGTTTATCCATGTGATAAAACTTGGAAGTTGTTGATCTTTTCGGTTATACTCTGAGATTTTTCTGCCATATCCTTGACATAATTTTTAGAATATAAATATTGAAATGGTTAAAATAAAAAAGAGAAGAGATGGTTAATATCCTTGTCAAATAAGTCTTGCTGGTATTATTTAGAACTAATATAAATTAATTTTATGCAAGTTCAGAGGCTTATTAAAGTACTCAATTAATAATAAATTAGCCTAAAAATCTCATACAAACAACAATAAATTAAATATAATTATCTAAATGTATGTAATTTATCTAGACACAAGAGTTTTGGTTTAGTTTGGTATTACCTAGAAATGAAAAGTGAAAATTAAATCGAACTGTCAATTTTTTTTTTAAATTTAATAAAATTTTATTCAATGTTTGATTTTTTGGTTTAATTTTTTCAATTTATATTTATTCAGAGACTATTCATTTAATTGTAATGAAATATAGAGAAAATACATGACGTTGGTCAATATACCTCTAACAAATTAAAATATATAAATTCATTTAAGAAAAGAAAAAGTTTCATACTTATGTAATTTCTCAAGTTTGAGGTGTTAGCATCTAGATGGTAGAGGAGAATAGGTTAACATTATAGAGGATCGAAAGTCCACGATCATCATTTCTCAACTTAAAACTAAGGCTCGTACGTCAACTGATGCTGCAATCTCAAGTTTAAAATTTCTCACGAATTAGTTACATTTTACTTAGAAAAACTTTCTTGCATCAACCTCAAGAGTGACTACTGGCATAACATGAGAAACTTAATGCATTGCTAAAAAAAAAAGTCTAATAATTTGTGACTTTATATCTTCAAGTTTATACAAAAGGCCACACTAGTTATGCTTTTTTGAGTAGGTGAAAAATTTTAAATAAAATTTACTTCACGCTCTTTTTAATTAGTGCATGTGATGAAAATATGGAACACTTAAAGATAGATTCCAATTCATTTTTACTTCATCCCACAGACTTTGACAAGTCCGATAACATAAAATTAGTGAATTAAAAGTGATTTTTCATATTATATATCAAGTAATCATAACGAGCACAAAAATCAAAACATTTTCACTTTCATCCCACTATATTTTCTCAGCTTTCTTTATTTTACAACATAGAAGCCTACTTTAACATTGGTTTTTGGTAAAACTTTTTATACTATATGCAAAATTAGTGGCTGTGATTCTAATTTAGATTCAAATCATGAGCTATATAATCACTTGTGTTGTCATCGATTATAGTGAAAACTTTTTAAAAG
Source organism: Castanospermum australe (assembly GCA_019955255.1). NCBI lineage: Eukaryota > Viridiplantae > Streptophyta > Magnoliopsida > Fabales > Fabaceae > Castanospermum > Castanospermum australe. The sequence continues at coordinate 297,768 of NSJW01000120.1, forward strand.
GTTTTGGCATTGTCTACGTGAGTGGAATAGTGAAGCAGCAAGAAAAATGTTATGAGAATGAGGTACCAGTATTGGGGTTTTTAAAGATCAAATTTGATCGGTTAATAGTGTGAATTAGACTTATATTATCTTTAAATTGTATGCTGTCATATGTTTAAAAATTGCCAAAATACTATTAGCACAAGTAAAATACGCCGGTCACTATAAGAATCAAATACTTAACTATTTACCGACAATTTAAAAAAAATATTTTGATAAAAAACTAAATTTAAGCTCCAGTTTTAAATGCATATATTACAAGGTATCCAAACTTGATCTTGATATGAAGGGCTCAAAATTTTGCAACAGGATATTGTTGTGCTTGATTTATGTGTGTTGTTGTAAACCTTGAGTCACTAATTAGGCAAATTGAATTATATATGCGCAGAGCATGAACTAAGTATGTAATATTTGGGGACGTTAGTTTTACTCATGATGTACATATTGATGTGGAAGGTTGTGGACAAACACATGATTTGGTTGATACCAATGAACCTACAAGTGATCCAAGCGATGAATACTATAACAATGAGCAAGACAGTGGCAACAATGTTAGTTTATTTTATTTTATTTTTAAATGAGAAAAATGATGCGGATGAACCGTTGTTTAATATATAAGTATGCAGACAAGGAGATTGAACCTGAAGAAGTTATTAGCAAGGTTCTGAAAATTGAACCGGTCACTGAACCGGTCGAGATACTGATTTAAAGTTTAATGGTCGAACTGTAATCGAATCAGAATATAATTAAATATATATTTATATTTTTATATAAATATAAATATATTTATATATATATATATATAATTATTTATATATTAATAAAATAAATAAAAATTATTAAAATACAAATAGCCATGCCTTGAATCACTCATGAATTTGATTGCTGACGTAATATTATGTAATTTTCTCTCTCTCTCTCTCTATTTCTTTTTTGCCATGTTTATTATTTTTAGTGCCACAGTGTAACTTGCAATTTTTCTGTTTCTTTAGCCATTGCGTCATTTTCAATTTTCTGGACACTACAGGGATCATTTCGTATGGCCCTTTCTCTCAAGTGTCAAACGAACGGTGCCTTCTCATTCATAAATGAAACTTGGCATATGGTACACGGCTGATGTCTAATCTCTCTTTCTCATTGTCAAGTCTTGTCATTGTGGTAGGTTTTGATGTCCCAAATTCATCTCACAGAGACCATCCATCTCCTGCACCATGTGCACACTGCACAGCACTGCACACTGCACACAAAATACCTCTACACCCATGGTCACCCACGGCCAACGCCTCTGCACACACTCTCTCACAGCATTCTCTTCTCACGCACAAGCTCTCTCACCCACACAAATCACACACTTCGCTAAGGCACTTATAGCACTGCCCCTGTTTCTTTCTTCCCGAAACAGCGCCACCGCCCCTGTTTCTTTCTTCCTGAAACCGAGCCACCGCCCCTGTTTCTTCCTTCTCGAAACAGAGCATCACAAGATTCACAACACCCACCAAGCAACCCACTGTCACTCACAATACACGTACGCTACTCAGCCATACTTCACAGCTCACACTTTCACCACCAGCAATCACCCTTTCAGCCCACCAGTCCACACACGTACGCTACTCACCCATACCAGACAATGAAAAAAAACACAACCTCGAAAAACAGACACCAGGGTTTCGATGAGAAACCCGAAAACCACCACGGTGGTTAGACGGACGGAGGAGGGAGTCGGGACAGAGGCTGCGGTGCCAGGCCTACCGAACGCTGCTGCTGAGGCAACCGGTAACCGTACGGACCAGTGCCGTGCCGGGTTGACCGGTTTAGCCGGTTTGAAACCGGTTCACCGGTTTTTGATCGATTTTTGACCCTATCAGTTCTGGGAGATCGCCCGAACCAGTGAAGGGACCGGTTCCCTGTCCGACCGGTTGAACTGGCCGGTCCGGTCCGATTTTCAGAACATTGATTATTAGCATGAGGGTTGAAGTCTAAGGTACTAACATGACTAGCACAATCAAAACAATAGGGAAAGGGAAAGGGTGATTTGGGAAAGGTCCAAGGAGATAAACAAATTAAAAAAGATACGCCTTTATGAATATGAATACTTGAGTACGGAGAGTGTTATCCCCATCCCCGTCGCGGCTGCGGGTACTAATTTATATTCCTTGCAGTGAGGGGGGTATCTATAGATACTTATAGGTATTTAATAATTTAAAATAAAAATTTAAAAATCATAAATTAAAATTATAAATAGATAAATTTTTTAATTATATTTTATAATTTTATCTAACAATTTATAATACTTATAAAATTAAAGTAATATATTACAAATAATATATTAAATTTAATTATATTTTGTAACAATTCATGCACATAAATACTTATTGTTGTTATGCAAACACGTAAACAAAGTAAAGAGAATGCATGTAATGATGTATTGATATTTACAAATAAAAAATTAAATAACCACATTTACAGTATTATATATTCAGAGGAGGACTTATTGTCATTCCTATTAAACTAACTTTGCTTTAATCTTTCTAAAATATTCCTCTTTCTTTTTTCGGTACAAAAAATACCCCTCTTTCTTATTTATAGTCAAATACCACTCCCATATTTTATTTAAACTTATCATTAATTATTTTTTAATTTATTTTAAAAATAAAAATATCTTTTATTGTTATAGAATTATAATTATTCCATTACTATTATACGCTCTGTTATTTATGAATAATTTTTTATCTTGTCATTTTTTTTCTATTAAAACACATTAGTTCATTTCACATGAAAAAAAAATTGACAAAAAATCAAAGTGATAGAGAAAATATAAATGTTGAAATTCATTCTCAGAGGAGATATGCATTGTTAAGAGTATTGGAGCTAGTTATTTGTACACATAATAATTTTTTAATAATTATTTATTTTTTCATATGATTCTCATATAATTTTTAAATTTAAATATGCACATAAATATAAAAGAGGCAAAATATTAGTGCTTGACTAAAAATAAATATATAAAATGGGTATTTTAGAAATATCAAATCAAAATTAGTTTGGTAAGAATAAGAATAGATAATTAGAAATGGCAATAAACCCTTCCTATGAAATTTGAATTGAATCAATTGTATCATTATTTCATCCTTACTTATATATATTATTATAGGTTGGTCATTATTGGTTCTTATTTTAATATCATTAAAAGTATATCTTTTTATTATTATTGAGTTTATATTTGTTCAACAACATTATTTATATCTATAGCTTTGGCATTCGGCTAATTTGTATCTTTGATTTTGAGCGGATATCATCTTTTGGCAGCAATATAAATCCCCAAACCTCCAAGAAATATTTTAATTAGTCCAGATCATAGTTTGGAAATTTCTGAAGGTTAACCAAACACACTAACAGTGTTTTAGTGTGTTTGGAAACACGTTGGTATACGTAAAACCGCAAAAGCAAGTTTGAAGGGAATATGAATGCCTTGAAAGTTGTGTAATTTTGTTTGACAAATTAAAGACTGAAGTGATTTTGGATTTTGAATGGAATTTTAATACAAGTAACATTTTGTTGTTTTTGTAGTGAGAAAAAATTCAGTTGAGTGTATATTAATAAAAATATTTTAAAAATTTAATATTATATTATTATTATTATTATTTAAAATTGATATTTTTTTTAATAATTACATATTTAAAAGTAATTTTTATTAATATTATTTAAATAATATTTATTTTTACAAATTTACTTTTTAAATAAAAAATTTTAAACATAAATTATTTTACTAAAATTTATTTTAAATTAAATTAAATTTATAAAATTTAATCTAAACACATATTAAAAATGTCTGAAAACGCAGGTGTGAAAATAGAAAATTTGAAAGGATGAGGAATGACTTGTGCGTGTTACGTTACGTGGCCGGCCACAAGCACCAGCTATTGCGTTAGGAGTGTTAAAAACCGAATGAAACCAATTTGAATTGAAAAAATTGAATAAAAAAACTATAATTTGAAAAAAGATTAGTTCTGTCTAATTCTCTTTTTATAAAAAAAATCGATTTAGTTAGATTTTTTGTTTTCATTTTTACAATCGAATGAAACTAAATTAAAACAAACTCAATTTATATATATATATATACACACACACACACTTATAAATTATTATACTTTTATTTATTATTATTCGTATAAATATATTTAAGTTAATATATTCTTAAAATATATTTGATTATGTTATATTAAGATTTTTAAGTTAATTTTATATTAATTGGGTCTTATTAAAAAAAAGAAAAGTTTGATGTGAATTATTTAAAAAAAAAATACTTGTTTAAAAGTTAAATGAAGCAAACCAAACTAAATTAATTGGTTCTCAATATAAGGAAACCAATTAATTTAATTCAAATAACTTTTCTTCTCAAAACAAAATCAATTCAAATCACAAACACCCTTATATTAAGTATGTGTTTGGATTACTGTAAAAAAAATATTATTTCAATAGGCGATTATATGTATAATTGATTTTCTTTAAAATTGATTATGATAAAATCAGTTTCATGTTTAGATGTGTTAAGAATAAACCTTCAATTTAATCCTTCAAATATTATGTTGACATCACTTCAGTCCTTTAAAGAATATCAACATTAATTTAATACTTAAATCATATAAGATGACATTAAAATCGTCATTTTATATACGGATATGGACTAAATTAATATAATTTCTATGATTGAAGAATTAAATTAATATTAATTTTGTACAATTGAAAAACTAAATTGATGATGTTTTCAATAATTGAGGGATTAAATTAATTTTAATTATTTGAGAACACTAAAATGATGTTACATTTTATGATTTAAGAACTAAATTGATATAAATTTTTTTAAAAAACTAAAGTAATATCGTTATAATCTTTAAAAAATTAAATTAAAAGTTTAGTCGATATGTTAATTAAAAAATAATTTGTAGATATTATGTTTGTTTGGGTTATATAAAAATAAAAAGGATATAAAATGATTTATTCAAATGAAACGTGATAAACTTGTATGGGTGATAAGTAAATTTGTGCCCAACAATAAAATAATTAAAGTTAAATTATAATTATAATAATGCTCAAATTTCAACTTCAGATTATAATTAATTTTTTAATATAATCAAAATAATTATAAATTATAATTTATTTTAAAAAATTAATACTAAACATGTTATAAAAAATAAGAAAAAAATTTCTCATAAAAGAGCTGTTTTTCCCTTAAAAAAAAAAAATTCGCATACACCCTCTAAATATCAAATGTTAACACCTGCAACGCGTTGTCCCACACGTTTTTCAAAGCTTCCTTTCACGCCAGCTACACCTCCCTATTTATAAAGTTATTCACACTATCTCCACCGCCGTCCGCATCTTTATATTTGCCCCTCGCAATAGTTTCCTCTTTCTTAGTTTTTTCTTCCCTTATTAACACGTTTTGTAAGTAATAAATAATATAATATAATTAATAATAATTATTTTTATATAATATTTAAATAAAATATTAAATAATATAATATTATATTAAAATTTTTTATTTAATCTTAATTTTATAATAAATAAATTTTTTTGTCATTTTTATTTAGAGTCTAAATTAATATAAATATAAATTTAATTATAAAATTAAATCATAATTATGAATTCATTATCCAACCACTCAATCCGAGATGATTCAGGTAACACAGGGATGAACAGTGAAATTGTAGAAATCTATATAAAGCTGCTTCGATTATTTGCAACAACTCATAGAGAGAATTTAGTTAAACGATTCCCAAATTGAAGCATGCATTGGGGTATTCATTGATAATAAAGTTATGGTGGGTGTTATTGGGATTTCTGGTTAAGCTAGAGAGCCATGCAAGCATGGGGTGCTTGGAGGCTGAGAGAGTTGCACTTGTGAAATTGAAAGCTGCTTTCAATCATCCAAATGGCTCTGCTCTTCCTTCTTGCCAACTTCACGGTGACTGCTGCACTTGGGAGAGTATCAAATGCGACAACTCCACAAAGCGAGTCATAGGTCTTGATCTCGATTACACGAGACCTCCTAACCTGAGCCACTTGCAGTGGTCCCTTGACGCTTCATATTTTCACCCTTTCCAGCAACTTCAAGTGTTGGACTTGTCCGGGAATTATTTGGCAGGTCTGTCTCTCTTTCTCTCTTTTTGTTGAACAAGCAGTAAGTCTCAAACGCTGTGTCTTATAAATTAATTGTAAGTATAACTATATATAATCCATGGCTTGGCTTTTCTCTTTGGAGCAGGTTTATCTGGCAAAATTAGGTTGAACAACTTGCGAGTGTTAAATTTAGGGTATGCCTTTATGAATATGAATACTTAGAGTGCGGAGAGTATTATCCTCATCCCCGTCGCGGCCGTAGGTACTAATTTATATTCCTTGCAGTGTGGTGGGTATCTATAGATAATTATAGGTATTTAATAATTTAAAATAAAAATTTAAAAATCATAAATTAAAATTATAAATGGATAAATTTTTTCATCATATTTTATAATTTTATATAACAATTTATAATCCTTATAAAATTAAACTAATATATTATAAATAATATATTAAATTTATAATCCATGGCTTGGCTTCTCTCTTTGGAGCAGGTTTATCTGGCAAAATTAGGTTGAACAACTTGCAAGTGTTAAAATTAGGACATAACGAGCTGACGGAAGTTCCATCCTTTGGTGCAGTACCTGTCCCTTATTTAATTTGCATGAGAAAAACTTTCATTATGTTATGAAGGGTATGTATATCTCTTGGTTCCTTCATTATTTAATTCTAGGACTTCCTTGCATTGATTTTTATATTGGTGGATGTTGGTAAGTTTTATATTTTTTATTTGGATAATAATGTCTTATTTTTTAATTTTAAAAAATAAAAAATTTAAGATATTTAAAATATTTTATTAATCTCGCTCCTCTTCTTTTTTCACAATAATTATTTCTCTCTTTTTCTTTTCTCTTAACTTATTATATTTTTGTTATGTTTTTCAACCTACCCTCTCTTCTTTAATAATTTGAGAAAAAAGAGTGGGAGAGATATAATGTTTGAGAAAAAAAATAAAAGAAATTAATAAAATATCTTAAATATTCTTAAATTTTTTATTTATAAAAATAAAAAATAAGATATTATTGTCAAAATAAAAAGTCGGTGCTTGCTAATATCTACCCATGTAAAAATGATATATATATATATATATATATATATATATATATATATATATATAAATTTATTTATTTATATTGACAATTTATAAGTATCACTATAAATTTTTGTTAAGACTTATAATATATCATGGCTTTGAAATAAAATAGTCATCTCTCTCCCTAAACTTTTGTTCACTAAAAATATATAAAAATTAACATAAGATCTCTAGTCTTCGTTTTCGATATGTAGAACAAAATGAAAAAGAAAATAACTCAAATAATAGGTATATTTACATTAATTAATTATTCATTTATTTATTTTGTCTAAAGTCAATTGATATTAGAGTAAATAACAAAAATTATTTCGGCATGTCACAGGAAACTACTAATTCCTTTGCACCATGTGGCTCCTATACATGATATGTAGCTGGAATTGTAAATGAATAAAAATACTTAAGAGAACCATTTTATTCTTCAAATTAAGAAATCAATTAAAGTTACAGAAAATTTTTAAATTATGAACGTTAAATGAAATGAAGAAGCAACAGATAATTAAATTGATATAGTGAATACATCAAGAAATTTTATAACATGTGACTAAGCAGTAGGTATGAAAATGAAACCTAGATGAACAAATTCAAAAATTTGGAATAAAATTAACAAAAAAGGTTAATGTTGAGGGATCAATTTAGGGTTTTAACAAAATAATTAACATAAGAAATCTACAACGAAGAGTTGTTACTATAACTTGAAGGAATATTCTATTCAAAATGAGTTGTGTTATTCCTATACCTAACTTATACACTAAATTCCCTACACTTTTTTCATTAGGAAAAAAAAAGAGAAATTAAGAATTAAAATGTGTGTTTAAATACTGAGAAGTGTGCTTCTTTCTTAATGAGAAAGATGTAGGAATTCAGTGTAAAACTAGTTGTAAAAAATTTTTTTTCCATCCAAAATTTTACGCACACTAACCACTTTACCTAAAGAAAATAAATACGTATTCCTGATCAAGAGAAAGTTTTACTTTTAACATTTTGTTTCTTTCCAAAATCGGTTGAAAACATCTTGAATAAAAATATTAAAATGATAAATTTTATGAAGTACTAATTAGTTTTGTTCACCATTAATTTACAAGAAGCAATTAAAAATGGCAAAGTTGTATATGAAATTCCATTCCATGTATTAAATATTTCTCATATATACATCTACTTCCCCCCTCCCCAAATGTTAAGTATATTTTTTGATTTTATTCCATTTCTCTAATTATTATTATTATTATTATTATTATTATTATTATTATTATTATTATCTTTTTCATATTTTATTCTCCTTTTGTACTTATTTTTTTCTTACTATTTGCTTGATATATTTTCATTTGCTAATTTACAGATCTTTCTCGTTCGAGCAAATTAGCGAAGTTGGATTTTACTTTTAATAACTTGACTGGTAGTCTTTCAGAATCTATTATGACTCTGAAATACTTGTCTTTTTACGTCAATAAACTAAGTGGCTCGTTACCAAGGGAAGGTAATTTTATACTGTTTTCTATATTGTTAAACTCACTCTTAAAGAACTCACTTTAGGGTGTGTTTTGTCACATTAAAAAATGAAATTGAATTAATTTTTATTGAAAAAATAAATTTAATTTAATTTAAAAATCAATTCTTATATTTAAACTCATTATAAAATTAAATCAATTTTCAATACCAAAACTTAAATCAATTTTTAATTTTTATTTTATAATTTCTTAAACAAAAAAATTTATTTATAAATCAAATCAATTTTCAAAATTTGTGATTCCAAACATACTATTAATTTTTTATAAACAGTTTACAAGATTTCCCCACTTTTAATTTGTTAAATATGAGCTCTTTGTCTAGTATTTTAACGAAGAGCATAATGTATTACAGGAGGTTCATGTAAACTGAAGAATCTTCAAGTATTGGATCTCAGCATCAACCACTTTGTGGGACAGATTCCAACATGTCTTGGCAATTTGTCCTCTCTCCTTTTGCTTGATGTTTCAGACAATGGTTTTGAAGGAGACTTGCCCTCCTCAATCATTTATTGTCTCAAGTCCCTTGCCTATTTTTCTCTTGCTAATAACTATTTCAAGGGCTCACTTTCATTCAGTTTGCTTGCTAACCATTCCAACCTTCAAGTTGTTGATCTTTGGTGCTATAACCAGCAGGATGTGAAGCTCGAAACTGAGAACCCGCCGTTTCTTCCATCCTTTCAATTGAAGATTTTCCGAGTGATGAACTGCACACTAAATGAACCAAGTTATGCAATTCCCACCTTCCTTTCTTATCAACATGACTTGAGAATGCTAAACCTTGGCCGAAATAACATGATAGGAAGGTTCCCAAACTGGCTATTGGCAAATAACACCAAATTAGATTACTTCAATCTCAGCAACAACTTCTTCACTGGTCCACTTGAGCTCAATTCCACCTCAAAATATCCCAATATGCATATCTTTGATCTCTCCTGTAATCCCATTGAAGGAGAGATTCCCCCACATATTGGGACTGTTTTTCCCAGCTTGATGAGTTTGAACTTGTCCTCAAGTTCATTGGAGGGTAGTTTTCCAGCTTCAGTGGGTGATATGAGACAATTGAATAATCTAGACTTGTCAAACAACAATTTGTCCGGATACTTACCGCAAGAGTTTGGTAAAGGTAGCAATGACTTGCGGTTTTTGAAGTTGTCAAACAACAACCTTCATGGCCCTTTCTTGCCCTCTGGTTCAAATTTCACAAATTTATTATCCCTAAATCTGGACGACAATAACTTCACTGGAAAGATACCAGACGGAATCATGAACAACAGTGAGTTAAGAATGTTGGATTTGGGTAACAACCAACTCTATGGAGAAATGCCCAGCTGGATTGGAAGCTTTCAGCACTTGACTTTCCTCATTTTGTCCCAAAATTCTTTGCAAGGTTCAATACCAATAGGCTTTTGCAAGTTGAATGAACTCGCGTATGCAGACATTTCTCATAACAACATTAGTGGAGCACTGCCAAGTTGTGTCAATATGTCATCCTTGAGGTACTTACATTTGCAAAGCAATCAATTCACGGGGCCCATACCTGCTACTCTGGCTAATTCTATCCCCTCTTGTTGACTTTGGATTTGATGAAGAATAAATTTTCTGGCCAAATTCCTAAATGGATTCAGTTCATTTTTTGAATATAAGGATTCTTCTTTTAAAGGAAAACAAACTTGAAGGTCCCATTCCAGTTGATATATGTCAGCTCAGGAACATTAGTATACTGGATCTTTCTCAAAACAACCTTTTTGGTGGGGTACCATCTTGCTTGAATAATGTCTCATTCGGAAGGCTAGATTCATTGGATGGCAAGGTAATAGGGAAATTTGTTGTACCGTGGGTTACAAGATCCTAGAGAGTATGCCTTTTTCCCAGAGACAAATGAAGTTCTTGAACGTATAAAGCGTAGAAGACTTTTCGTCGTTCGAGGTTCAAGAAGTAGATTTCATGTCAAAAAGCAGGTATGAATCATACAAGGGAAATATCTTGGATTTCATGTCTGGTCTGGATCTCTCGGAAAATAAGCTGACAGGTCAAATTCCTCCGCAAATTGGGTACTTAAGTAGAATACATACATTAAACTTGTCGAACAATTATCTCACAGGGCCTATCCCAGAAACATTTTCCAACCTTAAGCAAATAGAAAGCTTAGATCTTTCGCACAACAGATTGAGTGGTCACATTCCTAGGCAACTGACAGGGTTATACAGCTTGTCAGTCTTCTTTGTGAGTCACAATAACCTGTCTGGAAGGACGCCAGAGATGGAAAACCAATTCGCAACTTTTGGATCAAGCAGTTATGAGGGAAACCGTCTTCTTTGTGGACCTCCGCTGAACCCAAATTGCTCATCCGTTGTAGAACCACCAGGGATGGAGACAGCCTCTCATCGGCAAGAAAATGACTTCAGAGACACCTTTCTTTGGAGTTTTGCAGCAACTTTTGTTGTTGCATTTCTGAGTACCATAGCCTTTCTCTACTTCAACTCTTACTTCTACATCTGAAGGGGCTTTCAGAAATAACATTGTATGCGTAGCATATTAAATTCAATAATAGTTGCTTGTATGTGTGAGGACTTGGCGTGGAGGGGGGAGCGGGATCTGCACAATTTGAGTGATATAAAATAAATTAGAGGGAAACCCAGATATTATGCAGTAGTGTAAGAAACGTTTGTGAGAAGTATGTGAGAAATCTAAATATTACTATATTAAATGTGGTTTTATTTATCGTACATTAAAGGTAGAGATCCACGTTTTAGAATTATATATATACAATCTAGAGGTGCACATGGGTTGGGTCGGATTGTAGGTAAAAATGAATATAAGCACATTTGTTAAATTTGGATTGGGTTGGATTGGGTTTACAAATAAATTTCATTCAATCCGACCAAACTAAATTAACAAAAACTAGGTTGGTTTAGTTCGGGTTATCGAGTTATACATTTTATTTTTTTTCTTATTAACATGCATAAAAAAAATTCTAAAAAATAATTTTTATTCTTCTACAATAATGTTTGAAGATATATACTTAAAAAATTAATTTTTACTATAAAAATCAAACTTAAAAGGTGGACAACACCCTTTTAATGTCCAAAATATGTAAAAAAGTAAAATTTAATAACAAAATTGGTAATCAAGTTAGATAGTCGAGTTCATCGAGTTACACAAGGTCAGACTTGCCACCCAAATCAATTAATATTTGGCTCATTCAATTTCTATCCGACTCGACCCGGCTACATAATCCAACCCGAAAAGATTCAATTGGATTGGGTCAAGTTGATCGAATCGTGAGTTGATCTAGATCCCTGATCACTCCTACAATATACTTTCCAATTTCTAGTTAAAATAGTGGTATTATATGACACAAAAATGCTTGTTTTAGAGTTTTAACAATAATGGATATATATCAACATAAGTATGTAACAACATTTCTTTAGATACAAACGGATTCAGAATTGAAGAACATTGTTTTATGTAAACACAAAACCAAACTAGGGAGATTGTAATCATATATTGATATTTACAAATAAATAATTGAATAACCACATTATACACTATATAATATTTAGTTTGAAATTTGAACGGAATCAATTCTATTAGTTCAATGTTAATTAACACAACCTAGTTCAATGTGAGCAGCAGGCCAGCTCATTGGTGCAATTTTTTTTGATAAAATTTATTATTTTTTTAACAATATTTAAAAAATAATTAAAATCATGTCTATTATTTTTTTATATACTCTTAAACTAATTTTATTTCTTTTTATAAGGTATCTAATTCTATCATTATATAACATAGATGTTATAATAAGCAAATAATATAAGTCACAAAATAATAATTAATAATTAATAACATTATAAAGTAGTCATTATGTATTCATGTATACAATTAGTTATATTATCATCAAAATCATCATATTAAAGTATAGTTGGTATGTTGAAATCATCACTTTTATGGAAAAAAATAATTCATCTTCAAGCCATCGGGTTGGCCTAACCTGACATAGGTTAACTCTTCAGATCATTCTAAAATTGGGTTAAGCAGAGCCAATTAAAATCGTAAGAAAATTCATATTTTTTCAATTTAACCCAACCCATTTGTCTAGCTATTGACACCTCTATTTCGGAAGAAATATAAAAGGAAAAAATTAATTAATATTTTTTTAATATTATCAAATGACATATATTTTAAAATCAAAAAATATTCTCTTATATAACAGATAAAAGTGGACGAATGAAATAATATAGAGATATTTATTTTCTTTAAGAGTTCCATGATAAGAGTATATATTGGACTTTAGTGGTAGTAAGCTAAATGAGAAATTGTCAGGTTGGATTAGAAACATTCAGCAACTAAGGCCTCATTTAGCACACCATATAAAATATGAATAGTATAGCATAATTAATACTATCCACAATTGGACAAGATACTAAATAATAATTTATCCTGTCAAAATACTTTTATCTAATTTTGATTATACAAGACTGTAAGATAAAATACTTTGATTCCTATCTGTTATAAGGTTAAGGTTAAACAAACTTATTTTGACCGAATATTATGCTATCTAGTATTTTGTCCAAGCATTGTATAAAGATAAATAATATTAATTATAGTATATTATTCATCGCTTATACAATGTACTAAACTGATCCTAAAATGCTAGAAACTAGGTAACAGATAAGGCTATGAAAAACTATGCATAACTAATTATCCTTTCTTCCCTGGTGCTGTTGCAGTATACTTGATTTTCTTTTTCAAGGGACTCTATCTATGATAAGTTGTCAAGTAATTATTAGTTGTTAATTCTCATAATAAATACATAAAATTCATGAAATATACCAGCAACAAATAATTTGTAGTAATCCTCTTCTTTCATTTTTATAATTGTAATCCTCCCATTAATGAGGTAAACGGTGTTCTTGGATCCAAAATGTAGAGTAACTCTCTTGATTGGATGGATGGTTTTGCTGATCAAGTTTTATTAGACACAGAACCTACAAGACCCATCCACTTTGAATTTTAGCCAACCATATTATTGGCATGCAAACTGCCACGCCACCCCAACCAGAATTTTCTTAAGTCTGGGGCCATGCATACACCAGGCCATGTCAAGTACGTAGAAGCATTCGCGAGATCAATCTCTGAGACTCGATTTCTGACATGGAAGAACAGGCTTTGAAGTTTGAACATCCTTGTCCTCATCGTCGAAGACAATGCCTTTTCTAATTCTTTTTCTTTCTTCCAAACAAGCCAAACCGTAATCCCAAAAGAAATGTCCCAGGGGCAGAACATGATCATCCCTACCAATTAAGCTTCTGCTTCAAGTTGAAATTCGTATACAACTCCTTCCACTGTCACAAGATTCACCAGTGGCAAATTAAAGTCATGCAGCTCAGAAACAACAATAGAATGGGTAAACAGCACTGTCTCGAAGGATTTTTCCAGAGTGTAGCCAAGCATCATACCAAAACCCAACCTTTTGGTTGCCATTAATATAATTTCACACCTTTTTCAACATATATACTTTCAGGTCGCACAGATACCTCGTCAAAGTTTAGATTACTACTATAGTACTGTTCTTAGTACTACAACAACTATATATGTAGTGGATCCAATATTATGTTATTTCTATGTTGTTAACATCCATTTAGTACTGTATCCAAAATCAACTATGTTATTTCATACTTCAATCCTATATCTCCTCCATACACCTATCTTTTATAGTAAATAGGAAGAAAAAGAAAAAAGAAAGTGAAAAGAAATTGAATTTTTCTCTATTCCTTATTACTATTATTGAATTTCTCTCTATTCCTTATTACCATTCAAATAGGTGTAGAATTGAGGTGTAAGAATAATATTTTTATCTAAAAAATATTAATAAATAATTCTATATCCTCCTTACTTATCCTCCAAATTACTAAATGAGAAAGAATTAAATATATTTTAAGTTTATAAGATACTAAATGTTTTTATTTTTTTGTTTAATATTTTATTTATTAAGTATTAAGAAGATAAGTTCGAAGTGTATAGCAAAACCCAATACTAATTAGAACTCACTATTCTTTGGCCCAAGCCAAACCTGGGTTGACCAATGAACTGCTGTTAGCATGAGAAACAAATCCTTGGCAGATAGTAATTGAATCACTAGCTGGTAACAAACTAAGGAGACAAATATAATGAAAAATTCTTAGGAACAGTTAGTGTAAGATAAATTTTTTATACTATTATTGGAATATGCAGATATGATTGCTGGAATATATGGATATGATTTGGATATTAATCCAAATCAAATCCAATCTTTACTGTTATAATAATAAAATATTGTTAGAGAGATTCTAGGCTAGATTTTAGGCTAAAAATCAATCCCTTGAATTGAGGGATTACAGTTAATTCTTTCCTGATTTTTTTTCTATTTTTTCTCTTAGGTTTCTCCCTAGAGTTTTCCTATAAATACAGCCTTATACATCCAGAAAATATGAATGAGAACAGATATCATTCTCTATCTCTAAATTCCGCATGGTATTAGAACTTCAGAATTAATTTCTGGGTTCTGTTTGCAGCCTTCATTGCTGTGTTTCTTTCTCTTTCTCTCTACTTTCTGCGTCTGTTTACAGCCTTCATTGCTGCATTTCTGTTCTGTTCTACAGCCTTCATTGCTGTACACGTCCCTCACCTTTGCCTAAACAAAATCCTTATTTTTCAGCTCCAATGTCTGGAACTTCTGCTTCTCAAACCTCTGTCAAACCAGAGGAAACTATGTCCAATCATATGACTGGGGACCTACAAAATGTTAGGGCAAACCTACAGGCTAAATGAGAAAAACTTTCTCAAGTAGTCTCAATTTGTCAAAACCTACTTGAAAGAAAAGGGCCGACTCAGCCACTTGCTTAGAACAGGACCTAAACTAGGAGAAGCTGGATTTGACGCATGGGATGAAGCTGATTCTATGATTATGTCATGGCTGTGGGATTCTATGGAACCAGCCATCAGTGATACGTGCATGTTTTCTAACAACAGCAAAGGATATCTGGGAATCTGTTCAGAGGACATATTCAAAGGCCTGAAATACAGCCTAAATATAGGAAATCCAGGCAAAAGCAAGGGGAACAAAACAAGGAAACAAGACAGTCACTGAGTATGCTAATACTTTGCAAAATCTGTGGTAGGAACTCGACCATTATCTAATATGCATTATGAAGTGTTCAGAAGATGCAGCCACTCTGAAAAATTTCATAGACAATGAGAGGGTTTATGACTTTTTGGCTGGCCTTAATTTAGAATTTGACCAGGTGGAGAGTTCAGATACTTGGCAAGGAGGAAGTTTCCATCATTGGAAGAAAGCATTTCCCTAGTCCGCGCATAAGAGAGTGCTGAGCCGAAGGAAGTGTCATGCTTGAACCTCAGACGTTGGAGGCATCAGTATTGCTGACTGGCAGAACCGAGGCAAAGACTGAAAGGACTCAGCAGAATAGTAACCGAGACAGTTTGCGGTGCACCTATTGCAAGAAGCCGAGGCACACAAAGGAGAAATGCTAGAAATTGCATGGCAAACCAGCAACCCGAGAATGGGGGAACCGATCAGCACATCCTCAAACTCATTTGACTGAGTTTCCGTAAGAACAGCAGAAAGAAAACTTCAATCAGGTTGAAATTGAGAAGATTAGAGGCTTGTTAGAATCTCTAAATAAGCCCTCAGGTTCATGCTCTCTAACCCTCTCAGGTAAATCTTCCTATTTTTTTAGGTTACATGTCTCAAGGAATCACTTAGACACTTTTTGGATCATAGACTCTAGGGCTACTGACCATATGACTCCCTGTTCCTCATAGTTTAGTACATATACCACTTGTCCTAGTAATAGAAAAATCACAGTAGCAAATGGATCACTTGCTACTGTTGCTGGAATTGGGAATATATCTATTTCACCAAATCTTACCTTGAAAGATGTCCTTCATGTGCCAAAATTATCAACCAACCTTGTCTCTATCTAGAAACTCACTAAAGATTTATAGTGTAATATAGTTTTTCATCCATCTTATTGTGTTTTTCAGGACAAGGACTAGGAGAGGAGGATTGAATTTGCTAAGGAAAGGAATGAACTGTATTTTCTTGAGATACCAGATGCCTCTATAGGAGTTTCACCCAGTCTATCTCTTTCTTTCCTTACAACTTCTAATAAAGAAGCCATTTGGATTCATCATTTTCGTTTTGGCCATCCATCCTTTTAAACTTTGAAAGTTATGTACCCTTCTTTGTTTAAGAATTTAGATATTAAAGAATTTCATTGTGATGTTTATGAGTTTGTCAAACATACTCGGGTTTCATTTCCTATTAGCAATAAACGGTGTTCTAAACCTTTTGATTTAGTCCATAGTGACATTTGGGAACCTTCTACAATTCCAAATGTCTCAGGAGCTCGTTGATTTGTTACTTTAATTGATGATTGTACTAGAGTCACATGGACTTTCTTGCTCAAACAAAAATCTGATGTGAGTATTGTTATTCTTTCCTTCCATTCCATGATTCAAAATCAATTTGGGGTAAAAATTAAAGTGTTAAGGTTTGATAATGCCAAAGATTATTTTAATCAAGTGCTGTCACCATATTTTCAAAAAGAAAGAATTATACACGAGTCATCCTATGTCAATACACCCCAACAAAATGGAATTGTTGAAAGGAAAAATGATCACCTCTTCACACTACCCAAGCCTTGTTATTTCATGGGAAAGTTCCTAAGTCTTATTGGGGGGGAAGCTATTCTTATAGCCACTTATATGATAAATCGGTTACCCTCACGTATATTGGACCACAAAACACCCATGACAATTCTGTCCAGTTTCTATCCTCACTTCCGAGTATCCAATGGTCTTACACCAAGAGTCTTTGGTTGCACCTCTTTTGTCCATATACATAACCACTAGAGGGGAAAATTAGATCCACGAGCCATTAAATGTATATTCTTTGGCTATTCTAGTACACAAAAGGCTATAAATGCTATCATCCTCCTTCTAGGACATATTATATGACAACAGATATAACCTTTGTTGAAAATAAGTCATATTTCAACTATTCTTATCTTCAGGGTAAGAATTCATTGAAAGATAAGAATGCTCCTGAAATAGATGGTCTGAGTCTTAGTGATCTTGAGTTACCCGTCTCTCAAACTCCATATGCTCTAACTGATTTTGTTTCCCAATCTGCCACTCTTGAAAATTCTCAACTCGAGTCTATTCCAAATCTCATTTTTCAGGAACCTATAACTCTTCCTTAAACCGATTCTGTTTATAATCTTAAAAGGTTTTCTCAGATATATTCAAGGAGATCAGTTACTATTCCTAATCCGAAGCAAAGCCAGACTACTAATCCGGGCCTTATCAATGAAAGCACGGTAAGTTCTATTTTTCCTTTGGCTGAACAGTCTGTTGATAATCATGAAAATGATTTAAATCTCCTCATTATCAATGAAAGCACTATAAGTTCTATTCCTCTTTTGACTGAACCGCCGTTGATAATCATGAGAATGATTTAGATCTTCCCATTGCCCTTAGAAAAGGTTCCAGAAAGTGCACAAAGCAACCTATTTATCCATTGTCTCACTATGTGTCACTACAAACGTTTGTCACCACTCCACAAAAATTTTATTATGAGCCTAGATACTATTGTTGTTCCTAAATCTCTATTCGAGGCATTGTCAAAAGAAGAGTGGAGAAATGCAATAAAGGAAGAAATGAGGGTACTAGAGAAAAACAAGACATGGGAGATAGTTGACATACTGAATGAAAAGAATTTAGTTGGCTGCAAATGGGCCTTTACTTTGAAATACAATGTTGATGACTCACTCGAGAGGCACAAGGCTAGGTTAGTGGCTAAAGGGTACACTCAAACTTATGGGGCAGACTACCAGGAGACATTTACATCAGTAGCTAAGATGAACACGATGAGAATCCTGCTATCTCTAGCTGCTCACTTTGATTAGCAACTTCAACAATATGATGTAAAGAATGCCTTCTTACATAGGGACCTAGAAGAAGAAATCTATATGAGTATTCCACCAGGTTTTGAAGGGAAAAAAATAACAAACAAAGTATGTAAGCTGAAGAAAGCCTGTATAGGCTAAAACAGTCACCAAGAGCTTGGTTCAAAAGATTTACTAAAGTCATGAAAACATCAGGGTATAAGCAAAGTCAAGGAGATCACACACTGTTTATCAAGCATACAGATTCAGGGAGAGTTACAACACTTCTGGTATATGTTTGATGACATAATAGTCACTGGTAATGATGAAGAGGAGAAACTTAAATTAAAACAGTGTATGGCGAAAAAGTTTGAGATAAAAGAGTTAGGAAAACTGAAGTACTTTCTTAGAATTGAAGTCTCATACTCCAAGCAAGGGATCTTTATCTCACAGAGAAAATATGTCCTGGATCTTTTGAAGGAAACCGGAAAGCATGGCTGCAAACCAGTGGCTATTCCGATTGAAGTAAACCAGAAACTAACAGCAGCAAGTGAAGAACCAGCTGTTGATCGAGAAATGTACCAGAGGCTAGTAGGAAGGCTTATCTATCTTGCTCATACCCGACCAAAATATTGCCTATGCAGTAAGTTTGATTAGCCAATTTATGCATGATCCAAAGGAATCACACATGCAAGCTGCTTTTTGAATACTACACTATTTGAAAAGGAAGTCCAGGGAAAGGAGTGCTATTTAAAAAGAGTCAAAACCTCAAGTTAGAAGTCTATACAGATGCGGATTTTACTGGCTCCGTGGTTGACAGAAGATCAACAACAGGTTATTGTATCTTTCTCGACAGTAATCTAATAACATGGAGGAGTAAGAAGCATAATGTTGTAGCAAGATCAAGTGCAGAATCCGAATTCAGATCAGTAGCACAAGGAATCTGTGAGTTATTGTGGTTGAAGATTATACTAGAAGACTTGAAAATCAAATTGCAAGGTCCCATGAGACTGTATTGTGACAACAAGTCTCTGCAATTAATATTGCTCATAATCCTGTATAACATGACAGGGCAAAGCATATTGAAATTGACAGACATTTTACTAAGAGAAAAACTTGAGGAAGGACTAATATGCATATCCTATGTTCCTTTCAGGAGATCAACTTGCCGATATCTTAACTAAAGGACTCAACAGTGAGAATTTTCATGAGATGGTTTCCAAGGTGGGAATAGAAGATATATATTCACCAACTTGAGGGGGAGTGTTGGAATATGCAGATATGATTGCTGGAATATATGGATATGATTTGGATATTAATCCAAATCAAATTCAATCTTTACTGTTATAATGTGAATATTGTTAGAGAGATTCTAGGCTAGATTTTAGGCTGAAAAATCAATCCCTTGAATTGAGGGATTACAGTTAATTCTTTCATAATTTTTTTTCTATTTTTTTCTTAGGTTTCTCCCTAGAGTTTCCCTATAAATATAGTCTTGTACATCTAGAAATATGAATAAGAACAGATACCATTCTTTATATCTAAATTCTGCAACTATATTATTAAATATATACCACATTGACTGTGCGAGTCACTATTATCTCTCATAGTAGGAGACAAGAATAATAAATAATATAATATAAGTATTGTTTTACACTAAGTGAACCTAACAATCTCTCCAAATATAATAGTTCCATGTCATGCTGGATATCAATTAGTTAACTCGACAAAGTGAAAGATTTTTGTGTAGATTAAGCCAATAGCAAAAGGATACTTGTAAAATATCTGTTTAGTACGTAAATTTATGCAATTATTTGCTTAGGCTATATGCTCTAAAATTTCTTTACACATAGGTGCCAAGACCAAGTCAAAAGTCATTGTCATTATTAATGGGAATGCAGTTTTTTGTGGCTAAATTTTACCAGCGTTTCTCCTTTGTAGGCCATCTTTCTCTTCAAAGCTGACAATTTGGTTATTTTTCATTTTCCTTGCTTCACATGTCTTCCTCAGTACTTAAAGAGCAAATTTGATCAACTTTGTACATTTCCTTTTGCTACTTCATGTATTTTTTTTGATAAACTGCTACTAATTCTATTTATACATAGTACCAAGTCATTATATATGTTGACAGTTTCCCGTAGAAATTGAAGTTTTGTACACATGGCCACTTGAGCGAAACCTGAGTTCAAATAAAAACGACAAAAAAAATGTTGTATAACTTTTAAAATATGTTAACAATTTAATTTTTAAACAATAATAAAAGGTCATCCGCACAAAATAATGAATTACTAAAAAAAAAGCATAAGTGACTAACTATAATATAGAAACGTAAAATCTACGTCGCTTTTAATATTAATAATGTGATAAATTCATTTATTGGATCAATCAAAATTTGAAGGGAGATAATATGGCAAGACTTCACTAGCCTGTCAGAAATTAATTCATCCGAGAATTGGAGGATATGAATTAGGTGAGCGCGTACGGTTAATTAGTTGAAGTTTATTAATTTTGGTAGTTGAGTCTACTCCATGCTGACTTGAAAGGATGAAGATTAGAAGCCTATAAAAAGCCGCGTAGGTTATTTGGAAAAACACACAGAGAGAATATAGTTAAACGATTCCCAAATTGAAGCATGGATCTGGGGTATTCATTAATAATAAAATTATGGTGGGTGTTATTGGGATTTCTGGTTAAGCTAGAGAGCCATGCAAGCATGGGGTGCTTGGAGGTTGAGAGAGTTGCACTTGTGAAATTGAAAAGCTGCTTTCAATCACCCAAATGGCTCTGCTCTTCCTTCTTGGCAACTTCACGGTGACTGCTGCACTTGGGAGAGCGTCAAATGTGACAACTCCACAAAGCAAGTAATAGGTCTTCATCTCAATTATACGAGACCTCCTAACCTGAGCCACTTGCAGTGGTCCCTTGACGCTTCATATTTTCACCCTTTCCAGCAACTTCAAATGTTGGACTTGTCCGGGAATTATTTGGCAGTCTTCTCCCTTTTTTTTGAACCAGAATTAAAGCTATTATAAAAGTAAGATTTATTTTTTTCTTTTTTGGGAGCTTTGGCAAATAGTGAAGAAGAGAAAAAAGAGAAAGAAATTTTTATTTTTTAATGGCTGGAAGGTTTTTTTGCAAGGGAAGTCTCAGAAGCAAGCGAAATCAATGCAGTCGTCAGTAAGAACCTTCACTTCAGGGGCCAGCTAGCGGTCAATCTCCTAAACCCACGGAGAATAACAGACTTTGCACTGCTAACTTCACTTCTTCCCTAATTCCCTAAAAAGGAAGGGGACTTAGCTACTAGTCCGAAAGCCAGAAGCCGAAGGAAAATGAGACTAGCTAAGACTAGGGAAAGAGCGGCTAGCTAACTAGCTGATAGAGATGGCAATGCCTTTGGGGGGACGATTGTTGGAGGGATTGGAGAGCATCGATTCTTGGTCCAGGCCCGGGGTCTAAACCAACCTCGTGCGTGGAAGGGTCTTGTTGTACCAGGTTACGACCTTGGTACCGCACCTGAACAGACCATCAGATATAAGACTTTGGGTTTCTTTGTTTTTAGTAAGGAAACTCAGTTTCTTTCCGATTCTGTTAGTGATCCCGAATCGAGCCTGATGCCTAGCCGGGCAGTTCATCAGGAGCTGCTATCTGGGACCAAGCACTAAGCACTCTTGATTTTCTTTTTCAATTGATTCCTAACAGGATTGGCAAATGTCACTGTGCGTAACACATCTAATTGGAAGTGGAATTAAGATAATGCGCTTTACTCTTTCATTTGTAGCTGGATTACCCACCCCTTGGGTTGGGCTAACTTAACTTGAATCTGTTCTGTTTAGTTTTTCACTAAGCCTCATCTGAGTGCTATATACATAGCTCCTTGATTACTTATCAAATAAAATGCTAGACTAAAGAGGAACGAGACTAACAACCAGATCGACTAAAGGCGTTGGCTTACAGCGAAACTAGGGCTGAAAGGATCGGAGTTG